>CM070768.1:3305129-3797629 GCA_036346245.1 Bonia amplexicaulis | reverse complement strand
GCTCCTATCGGCACTTGTAATACCCAGAGTCTCCCCTGTCCGCCGGTCTACAGCAATGCGCGTGGCAAGAAGACTTCAAGATGCCCACAATGGAGCCGTATAAGGGTGATATGGACCCTTGGGAATTCCTACGCTTCTACAAAATGGCCGTCGAAGCCGCAGGGGGTGATGACTCGACAAAGGCGAAGGGGTTTGCCTGTAACACCCCGGGAACCACATTAGCCCGGGATGCTACTACACTACACTTACGACCAACTGGATTAAAAGAAAAGTAGACATCACCTCCCCATAAAATAATAAAAAACTACATAGAAGCATGACAACATAACATATAATAGGGAATAACAAAACAACATAACAATATAAAACTACGCAATAACATCCTTTATTAACCTAGCTTTGAATACTCAAACCCCATTAAAGCTAACCACGATCTAGCATTTTTGAAATCTACAGAACGAAAGCTACAACTTTCGTGAAGACACCATAATTTTATATTGTCGTTAAAAGGGTGTAATTCACAATGGAAAACAAAGGACAGAAACAACCTTTGAGTTCTGACCAGCGAGCTTCTACAGATCACCACCGATAGTACACTACTCCAACAATTATAAACTTTTAACAGCAGATATATTACAATATTTTCTAGAACTTCTGTTATTATGTGAAAATTCATAAAAATCATTAGGGCCTCTGAACCAGCCCATGAACAGAAACTGAATTCTGAAACCAACTCTACTACACAACAGACTTCCAACATCTAATGCGCACAATCCACTTGTCCAAAATATTATAGAAAAATATAGAAACTAGGTATCTGAGTCCTCTATAACTTTCCTATGCATGGGTTCTGCAGGAAAAATCGTCTTCTATTTTTAATCTTTTAATTCCCACCGACTGCCCGAACTTGAATGATTAGACTACACATAAACACGGTAACGCTCATAACTCCTAAACCGTTCATCAGAATTACGTGAATGACAACTCTACAGAAAGATAATGAGGTCTCGCATCAAAAGGTCCCCTAATTCACAGAACACAGCAAACTATGCAGATCGAATGATTAACCAAAAATTAACACGATCGAGAAAACGCTAAGAACAAAAAGGGTAGGAAATTGTTTGTTACCCTTGAAGACCACAGAAAGAACCTTTGAACACCAACACAAATCTCCCTACTCCTCTTCTTCTCCTCCTCCCTCTTCCTCCTCCTCCTTCTCTTCCTCTTCTTCCTCTCCTCCTTCTCTTTTGCTCAATTGCCAAGGGGTGGAGGTGCTGCAGATTGGAGGAGGGAATGCAGGGGAGAAGGAGGACATGGGGAAGGTGGGAGGCAGGAGGGGCGGCTATGGGGAGAAAAGGGAGGGGAGGGAGGGAGGGCCCTAGGGTTGAGGGAAAAGGGGCACTGGGCCTTAGGTTGGGCTGGCCTGGGCCCACGGTGTGGGGGGGAGAAGTTCGGCCTCCCTCTCTGGACAGCCCACCAACCCTCCTCTTTCTCTTTTTTCTTTTTAGACAAATTCATAGCCCACACCCGCCTTCATGATTCAACAGAAGAAGGAGAAATCTCTGCGAATCCGTTAAATACTTCTGATTACACCAAATTGACGTCTAGGGCATTACATTACTGCTTACCCTCCAAGGGATAGCACTCTCCTGGTTCTTCATCATCGTTCCAGGCTCCATATACATGTGGGAGCAGATCCAAGGCCGTATGCACAACAACTTCTAAGGAAATTATGTTGAGTGAGTGGACGCCAACCAGCTCTTTGCGATCAAGCAGAAGCCTTTGGAGAAGCTGTAGGAGTACTTCAGGCACTTCACAAAAGTCCATTGCCAAGTCAAGGATGTAAACGAGATGACCATCATTAACATAGCAATACAGGGCCTCCACCTCAGCCCCCTAGCTGAGTATAACACGTCCAAGCCCATAAAAACAGTGGTGAAACTCTTTGACCAGATAGAAGAGTACGTGAGCATAGATAGCAACGATGCCCTGGGTAGCCAAGGGTGTGGCCATAGAGGTCATGGTCGCGGAAGGGGACGAGGCCACGATGACACGCAGCAGCATGGCCTGTGGTGCGAAGTCCACGGCGGGCGAACACCTCACTCGGCACTATTCAATCATTGCAACGCTTTGTGAAAGCGTTGCCATGGATAGATCCCTCGATGCAAGGGTGCCAGTAGTGGGACACATGCAGCAGTCCCCAGAAGACCAGCTCATCCAACCCGCCCCCACCGCTTTGCGCATGCAGGCCCCTGATAGCGGATCACGCCGAGTCATTATCGTCATCACGGTTGGTTCATCATTAGAATTTTCATCCGAAAGGTAGTGGGGCATATGCTCACCGGCTACATCATGTTGCCACGTACCCCACGCAGTAGCCTCCGAGCTGGGTGCAGGCTGACATTACTTTAACGGTGGCCGATGCGGCGGGGTCGACTTCCGTCAGTATGATCCATTGGTGCTGTAACAGCCTAGCTATTTATTTCAAATTTTTGAAAAAAAATAAAATAAAATTAATTTGCTTAAAATAAAAATAAGAGTTTTGTTTGTGTGAAATTTGAATTTTGTTTACCCTGATTTTCTGCTTTTAAGAAAGCTAGATTTGAAAAGTAATTTAAAGTAAAAACTTAAAAATATTATTAAATAGAATGATATTTTGATTTTCTGTAAAAATCCTATGTCAAATTAATTATTTGGATTTATTTGGCTTTTATTTGGTTTTTCTGAGTTTCCTAGAGTTTAAAATCTATTATGAAATTTAAAAGAATTTTTAGTATGAAAATATAATACCAACATAAGTTGGAAATATTTTATTTAAGTCCAAAACACCTCCAGGTATTTCTGTGATTTTTTCTAGAATTTTTGGAATTTAATTCATATTTTTCTGAGCCTTTTTGAATTTTCTAGGCTTTTCTGAAAATCAAAAATCAAACATAAAATAAAACCCAAACCCCTCCATCCGGCCGACGCGTGGACGGCCCAGATCCGCCCACGTCGCTGCCCGGATCCCGCCTTCCCCTCCCATCGGGCCGACACGTGGCCGGCCCGATCTTGGCCACGTCGCCCCCGGCCCGTTCCCAGCCGCCCGCACCTCCACTCCCCTCTTTCCTCTCTCGGCCGTCCGATCCACCCCGGCCCATCTCCCGCCATTCCCTTCCACTTAACTTCCCCGACCGCCCGATCTCCTCCCCCTCCACATGCTTGCGATCCGCGCCCGTTCCTCCTCTCTCTTCTCTCTCTACGCCGCGGGACTCACCTGTCAGGCCCGTCTTCCCCGCGCGCCTTCCTTCTTCTTTCTTCCGCGCGGCAGCGCCATCACCACGCCATCTCCGCCGCCATCTACTCCGTCCATCGGCTCGCCGGGATTCTTTCCCTTTTCTCTGTCCATGCGACCCGCGCCCTTTTCTTCCTCTTTCTTCCCAGATCCCTTTCCTTCTAGCGGCCGCACCTTCCTTTCCCCTCTCCGTAATCCCCGCCCCGACGCCATCTGCGGTGAGCAATCCGCGCCGCCTCCACCCTCCCCGACCCCTATAAAAGCCCCTCCCGGCCTCCCCTCTCTCCGCACTACCTCTCCCTCCACTCCCCTCTCTCTCCCGAGCTTTCCCCCCGCCGTGCTCCCTTGTCCGAGCGCCGCCACCAACTCGGCGAGCGATCGCCGGCGAAGGAAGCCCTCCCGCGCCTCGCCGTCGCCTCCCTCGGCCTCCCTGCGCCCGCGCGAAGCCCCTCGGCCACTACTCCGGGCTCGAGCGACCCGAGCCGCCGCCACGCCTTCTCGTCGCCGGCCACCTCCGCTCATTGCCGAGCCCTACGCCAAGGTGAAACGGGTTACCCTCGGTCTCCTCTCCCTCCTCCACCCCTCGCCGGCCGCCGCCGTGCGCCGGAACGCCGGCGAGCCTCGGGCCCAGAGCGCCGCCTTCGGTCGGCACTGCCACCGTGCCTGCGTGGCAGCCATGTGGCACCATGTCAACGCCACCTCGGCGCCTTCCTGCCCCGTCAGCGCCACCCCGCGACCCGTGCCACCTCAGCCTCCTCCATGCGTGGACCCGGTCCATAGACCAGGGCCCACATGTCAATGTCGGCCCACCCCAGGGCTGACGCCTACTGACGCAATAAATCTATTTTCCTGTAGAAAAATAATTCGGCCGAAAAGTAAATTCTTTGCTGACGCAATAATTCCAATTTCCCTTAGAAAAATAGTTCCAAAAATCTAGTTTATTCTTTTTCTTTGATTTTAAACTTCCGAGAGCCCGTTTTCCTTCATCCTAACTCCGATTTAGCCCATTCAAATTTCTAAATTCATCAAAATTCCAAACTATCCATTTCTGCCATCTTTTAAATATTTGAAATTTATTTGGTATTTTTAAATTTAAATTTCAAGTTTTAAATACCTAGTTCATGTTCAAAGCCTCAGATCCATTCCAAATTTTCTGTGCGCTTCCAAAATTCAAATTCAAACCTTGTAAATTCTCTATAAAATTCATTCTATTTTTCTGGGTCCAAATATTTTTCCAGTAAATTCTTTTCCAATTAATCTTCCAGATATTCATTCTGCCTCGTGTGAACCCTGAATCTGTTGAAACTTTCTCCTAAATTAAACTTCCTTCCAGTATATATTTTATATTTTTGTGATTTTATTTGTATTTATTTTTATCATTTGTTTTGTCGCTTCGCGTGTAGAACCCGACATCATCGAAGAATTCGCAGATCCGCAAAGAAGGATGTCAAGACATCGTGCAAGAAGGAAGTCTCCTTTGAACATTTTGTACCTATATTTGAGAAATGCTTTTTGTTATTTTAAATTTAATGCATTTGCTATGTTACATAAAATGATAATTTCTGTACTAAGGTATTAGTTAATCCAACTATTGTTATGCCCTCAATTGAAGTTGAATGCCATGTACCTTTGCAACCTTAGGAGTTCCTTTGTCTCAATAATGAGAGTACTATAATTCTTTGCTAAACATTAGAATGGTAGTAAATGCTTAGTCAAGCTATTCAGTCTTTGTAACCTGGGAATGGAAAATTATATTTCATTGAACTAGTCTTTGTATTCAGAAATTTAGTGGCGATTGGTGTTGCCACTATTCTTTTAAAATAAAATAAAATATGAGAGTTGTTTTAGACTTGAGCGGATGGTAAGATTGGATTGGTGCGGATTTAGCACGAGAACTTGTATTGTGAATGTTCCGCCCTAGTCAATTAAGGATCGACGCTTGTGATTGTCCAAACTGAGCACTACTGTACAACCAAAAGTCTATATGGGTACGACCTAGCTGATTAACTTACAATAGTTTTGGGTACCACCAGTGGAAAGTGGGTGCCAGGGATTTACTGGTTATTCACAGTGAGGGACAGGGATTTACTGTACTCATATGGCGCAAGAGGGGGCTTCTGACTAGGTGGATTTAACCTTCAGCGGTGAAACCTCAGTGGGTGGTGACTAGCTAGACTAGAGTAAGGTAAAAGCTTTGTGATAAATTATATGGGTCTCATGTCTAAGGAAGCATGTTGGCTGTTAAGATATTCTATCTCTTGTGGGTAAAGTTGTACAACCTCTGCAGAGTGTTAAAACTATTCGAATAGCCGTGCCCACGGTCAAGGGCGGGCAAGGAATGCATTCACATGGTAGATCTTTGGTTTTGGTTTTAAAGTATAAGTTTTGGGAACCTGAGACTGGATGGAACTCTCGGAGTTGTGTCCTGGTGGATGGAGCCGTTGTGGGTGGATGGAACCCGTAATCTTGAACCTTGGCGGTTAGAGCCAGTTAACTAGTGTTGGTGGATGGAACTTTCACTAGAAAATTCTTGATTGTTTCTATTAAAGCAATTACTGTATTAAATTAGTGCCTTTGAAAATATTTAATGGTATTCAAAAATAAAATATTACTTTGTGCAAAAGAACCATATAACTCTTCCTTTGTTAAGCCTTACATCTACTGCATTTTTCCAAGACTTGCGGAGTACTTTATGTACTCACATGCTGCACTCAAAACAAATCTCAGAGGAATATGAAGCTCATGAAGGAGATTAAGACTACTTCACGTGTGGATTCGACGAAGACTTTCTGGAATACTAGGTTGCGCTTCCTCAGTCAATTGCTTGTGGCGTATTGATGGTTCTTCATCAGAGTTTAATTTGCTTCCGCTGTGTTTTGTGTGATTGCGAGGTCTTGAAACCGCATATGTAATAAAGAGGCCTTATGGTCTGTACTCTATTATTGTAATAAAGCGTGGTTGGTTATGTATTCATCACTGTTTGACTATGTGCGCTAGCTTTGATCTGGGACTAGTGCTGTAATACACAAAGGGTCCGGATTCGAAAATCCGGGGTCCCGACAGGTGCTCCAGGCGAGCATCACAGGGTGTGATGTTAAGTGAGTACTTGTTGACGGAGGCATCTTAGTGGATATCTTGTTCGTTAGCACCTTTGATCAGATGGGCCTCCCCTAGAGCAGGCTAGAGCCTCCGGGTGTGCCGCTTTAGGGCTTCGGAGGGCAACCTCTAAGGGCCATGGGACAGGTACCGCTTGAAGTGTCCTTTGGCCAGGGTGAGCAAGCAAGAAGCGAGGTGGTAACCTTCAACGTCGTGGACCTTACCTACCCATACAATGCCATCCTCGTTAGGGTGACACTCAATGTCTTTGGAGCAGTCCCCCACCATAATTTCCTACGCATGAAGTTCCTGAGCACGAAGGGGATCATCACGATGTTTGGAGATCAGGACCTCACTTGTTGGATAGAGCTCAGTGTGCGAGGCCCTCTCCACAAGGTGCACACCATCAGTGAGACCACTGTAACACCCATGCCGCCGTCGCCGTTAGCCATGGGTGGATGCCGAAGCGCAAACCAGAGGGTGAGGTCAAGAGGGTCCCACTCCACGGGACGGACGCCTATTGGCAGGTCTTCATTGGTGAGGGACTCACCCTAGAAGCTGAGTAGAGACTCCTCTAGGTTCTTCACAGCAACATGGATATCTTCGCATGGTCTCCTGCCGACATCACGGAGTAGACAGTTCCATCATTGAACACAAACTAGCAGTGCACCCCAACATCAAGTCGGTCAAACAAAAGCTAAGGCACATGTCCCTCGAGTGCTAGGAAGCCACAAATACAGAGGTTGCAAAGTTACTATAGTTTGGCATTATCTACACAGTGTACCACCTAGAATGGCTCGCCAATCTGGTGCTGGTTAAGCAAGCCAATGACGCGTGGTGCATGTGCATTGACTTCATGAATCTCAACAAGGTATGCCCGAAGGACAACTACCCCTCTCGCGAATCGACCAGCTGGTGGACGCTATGGTGGGGTTTGAGTTAATGAGTTTCCTAGACGCATACTTCGGCTACCACCAAATCTGCATGGCCATAGAGGATGAGGTCAAAACAAGTTTCACAATCCCTAGGGGCACCAACTGCTTCGCTAGAATGCCCTTTGGCCTCAAAAATACGGGGGCAATGTTCACCTGGCTGGTGGCCGTCGCCCTTGCCTCTCAGCTCGGGCAAAATGTTGATGCCTACATTGGTGACGTAGTGGTCAAAAGTGTGTGGGCCGTATCCCATGGAGTAGACCTCTAAGAAATTTTTGATAATCCTTGACAGGATAGCATCAAACTAAACCTGGACAAGTGCATCTTTAGAGTGCAGGTAGGGAAACTACTTGGGTTTGTGGTGTCGGGATGAGGAATCCAGGCAAACCAGGGAGAAAGTCAATGTGATCCTCTCCATGGAGCCACCCAAGACGACAAGGGAGGTCTAGAGACTGATAGGCCGCTTGGCCACACTCAACCAGTTCTTATCCCGGGAGGCAGAGCGAGGCCTCTCATTTTTCAAAACACTTCACAGCTGCGATGGGTTCCATTGGAACGACTACTGTGCACTAGCCTTCATCAAGCTAAAAAAGCATCTTGTCAAGCTCCCTACGCTGGTGTCCCCGTCACCAGAGGCTCCGCTGTTGCTCTACTTAGCAGCTGCACCCTTAGCTATAAGTGTGGTTCTCGTTAGGAGGAGGGCCCACCCAATGACCGGTATACTTCATATCGGAGGCGCTCTAGGGAGCCAAGACACGGTACACAGAGTTGGAAAAATTGGACTATGCACTCCTCATGGCCTTGCGAAAGCTCTAACACTACTTCCTCGTGCACATCATCACCATGCCCTCATCGTTCCCCTAGGCGAGATGCTACAAAATAGGGAATCTACAGGCTGCATAGGCAAGTGGGCTCTAAGCTCACATCATTCTCCCTAACGTAGGAGACTACGACCCCGCGTGGACTCCACGGACCGTACAACGCACCAAGTCTGCGGAGTACACGTAACAATGCGGAGTCACCACGATTGACTTCCATGAATTTACTACATCCATATACCTTCTTGTGATCAACTGACTTCGTTGACGCCCGTCCGAAGGGTGGGGACGGAGCACACATTTTAGACTTCATCCCACTGCCGACTTCATTAACACCTATACGAAGGGTGGGGGACAGAGCACCTGTACTTCAGATTTTGTCCCATCGCCTACTTCGTCGATGCTCGTCCGAAGTGTGGGGGACGGAGCATGCGCGTTTTAGGCTTCGTCCCACCACCAACTTTGTTGATGCCCGTTCAAAGGGTCGGGATGGAGCACGTGTGTTTCAAACTTTGTCCTGCTACCGACTTCGTCGACACTGGTTCGAAGGGTGGGGGATGGAGCGTGCGTGTTTCACATTTTGTCCCACCATCGACTTCATGGACACCTATCCAAAGGGTAGGAAACAGAGCGCACGTGCTTCAGACTTCGTCCCATAGCCAACTTCATTGTTGTTCGTCCGAAGGGTGGGGGACGGAGCACTCACATTGTAGACTGTGTCCCACCGCTAACTTCATCGATGCTCGTCTAAAGGGTGCGAGATAGAGTACGCACATTTTAGACTTCGTCCCGCTGCGAACTTCGTCGATGCCTGTCCAAAGGGTGGGGGGTGGAGCGCGTGTTTCAAACTTCGTCCCATCACTGACTACATTCATGCCTGCCCGAAGGGTGGGGGATGGAGCACGGACGTTGCAGGCTTTGTCCCATCGCTAACTTCATCGACGCCTATCCGAAGGGTGGGAGATGGAGCGCCTGCGCTTCAGACGTCATCCCATTGCCGACTTCATTGACACCCATCCGAAGGGTGGGCGACAGTGCACGCACGTTGCAGATTTTGTCTTGCCACATACTTCGTCGATGGTCATCGAAGGGTGTGAGATGGAGCGGATGCGTTTCAGACTTCGTCCTGCCACTGACTTTGTCGATGCGCATCTGAAGGGTGGGGGACGAACCGTGTGCATTTCAGACTTCGTCCTGCCGCCGACTTTGTCGATGCCCGTTTGAATGATGGGGGACAGAGCGCGCGCATCTCAAATTTCATGTGAGGCCCACTCTTACCTAGTGCGCTCATATCTTCTTGCGATTTAGATTTAGTCCAGCCACCGATTTCATCTAAACATGTTCGAAGTGCAAGTAGAGCAGACATTCATTCTACTTCTTCGGACCGAACACCGTTGGCTAGGTCAAGTCCTCCTAGTGTTCCGAAGAGTGCAAGAATGGACCTTAATCATACTATGTTTTGACATTACTTCGCCATGCACAATGATAACGATATCGATACTACTACATTCGAATCCGAAGAGGTGAAGTAGCCCAATGATTATCTACACCGTCACATGCGAACAGTGGTTTCCATAGGCCCAGGCGGCATTCAGCGCAAGGGAAGACGCCTCCCCGATCCTCCGAACACAACTCAGGAGGTCCTCTGGTCTATGTGCTCGAGGAGGGACTTCGACCACAATCTCTTCCAGGGTAGCCTCTAGGGCCTCCATCAACCCCCATGCCAACACGAAGGCATCGCCTAGCACGCAGTCCCGCCCTAACAGGTTGATAGCTCGGATGACAATCAAGCATTCTCCTGCTCTAGTGTGGGAATCTACCATAGCAAACCTTCACACTCCTTAGTGGCAGCAGAATGAGCTTGTTCAACCAGAGTGCGGGCATCCGAGATGGCCTTCACGCCTTTGATCTGCAAGAGCCAGATGTGTTCCTCCTTCAACTCCACTGTAGCCATCGCTTCCACAACGGCCTTCCTCGCCGATGAAGCCTCTGCCTCTGTGGCTGTCAGTTGCTCTTGCAAGTCGTTGCGCTGGCCACACCTCGCCACCTGAACAACACAGGCCAGGGCAAGCGCTTGCGGGGCACACGGGTATCGTTAGTGAAAGAAGAAACCAAATCATAATACATCGACCTACACGTACATTAATCTCTCTTGGTCCAGTAGGAAAAGTCGTCGAGACGCCAAACTAGCGACTTCGAACATAATTGGACCTGACAAGATGTCCATGGTAGTAGCACTCGCCAGGTCATGGTCAACTTCATCGCTTGAGCCATGCATGTGCCCCAGAGAGCGAGGGCCCGCTGACGATGGCGATAGTGTGGGGGAACACATCAGAGAGAGCTTCGTGAAGTCCCGAGAGGAGAATGAGTTGCTCATACCTGAAGCTTTACCCGGAGAGGTCAGTCATGATGCAACAGCACCAGTAGAGCCGACGCCAGGCTCGAAGGTGTCGTACCACCAGGGATCGTGGCCAAACCCGTCACAGGAGGGGGAATGTGGAAATCAGAGCTGGAATCCTTGATGCGCACCATCGTAGGCAGCCGGAAGCCTATGCCCGATGTCACAAGGGCAAAGATACTCGAGCGAGTTTCGTAGCTCGGTTCAGTGGAGACAGCTCCCTAGCCTCCGATGAAGTAGGGGTGACTACTAGGGCAACCATATCTTCGCTTTTCAGAATGACCCTAGAACCACCTGCGTCGGCTGCCCCATTAGTCGCAATCTCTATGAGGCTCGCCTTACTAGCAATGCCTATGCTAGCCGACTGTGGTTTATCCTCAGACTCAAGGTCGGAGTTGGCATAATCTATGGACTCTGACTTACTCAACGCGAAGACCTCCTCATCATGAATGCCCGACCTATCTGGCGGAGGGCGTGCTGATGATAGGGGGTTGTGTAGCGATCGGAGATCGAGGACCTCGGCGTGAGGAAGATGCTTTTGGACAGTCACCTTCATCACGCATTTGCGAGAGGCTGTTGTTGGGCACCAAACGTTCTGGCACGGGGATGTCGAGGAATTTACACACTTAGTTCACCCGTCGGTGGTTTGATGTTGTCAATGCTCGCAAGCTATGCTCCTTCGCTATGTACGGGCCAAGGAAGACAGCGACAGAACACTACGCCTCGTCAAGGGGAAGTACTACCACAGACATCAACATTAGATATCAACAAAACACTATACAACATCAAACGTACCAGTCGTGGCGCTTAACACAAGGGAATAACCCGTCCTGATGGCCTTTGGTAGCAACGCAACGCTGGGGTAGAGACGGTCATCGTGACTAGGGCTAGGTTGGTTGTGCCACACATGGGCCAGCGGGGACACACCGAGCATACAGTACTCCTCCACGATGTCTTGCATGTTGAACCAGATGATGACCCCAATAGCCTCCGCGCACGCTCCTCATCCTCACGAGCGATGGTCATAGACGGAGACATGTTGAAGTCGATCAGATGGCCCATCCACTGAAGACTGCTACTAGCCTCCGCTTGGTGGTAGAACCACCATCACATCCAGTTTAACTCCTACTTCATCCACATAGAGTTCACCAGGAACAGCTTCGTGCACCCAGAGCGAAGTACGAAGTTAACACTGCCTAGGTTAGAGTACTGACCCTCGCTCAGTTTCTTTGACTGGCATCGAGCGTCATAGAGAAAGACAAAGAGCATCAGGCTTGGCATCACCGTCTCCGCCTGCAAGGCCCAAAAATAGCACACCTGCAAGTGCACGGGTCGCCACTGAAATAGCGGCGAGTGTCGTGTTCTCCATAGGGACTAGACTGAGGCTACCAGTGCTCAGCTAAAGCTAGGTCAAACACAACTGAGGATAGAATGGATAACTAAACCTAAAATGACTACCAAATCAGCCGAATGAACGAACTACCGAATGAACTCTAATTTGCACAAACGAAATGACGAATGAACTAAACAATCAAAAGATGATAGGACGAACGATCACACGAATGGACGTTGTACGGCCGAACGAACTACACGATGACTGATTACACGAATGACGCATGAACGACAATGATGACTAAACGAACGAACACGACTACCGACTGATGATCTAACTAGCTACCGACCGCAAGAATGAAGAAGGGAGTTGAGAAGCACTGGGGGAGTCTAGAAGCATGGAGGGAGTCAAGAGAGAAAGAGGGGGAAGATGGTCGACGGCTAACTAAACGATGGCGGCAGGACAACAAATAACTATGATGAACACACGCACGACTTAACTATCAAACGATGCGGAAAGAAGAAAAAAGGGAGTCGAAAAGCACTAGGTGGGTCGAGACAACAAGGGGAAGGGAATGGTCACCGGCTAGCTAAATCGCGCGAGACAACACACAAACATAGATACCAATACTGACAACTACATAAACACAGGGCAGAGCCTACACAAGCACTGATCACAGAAACACACAGTCACTAACCTAACATCACATTAATGCTAATCAATCTAACACATATAACCACTTAAGATAGCTAAACAAAATTACAATTGACAAGTACTAACACAGATGACTAACAACTACCACTAAATGACTAACAGAGAGATTGCAACACCACAAGTACTAATAGATGAATAAATAAACAAAATCACATGAGTTGAACCAATATCCATATCCATCATGATCCACAAATCAAAATCATAGTTCACATCCACAATCACAGTGTATACACAATCAAACATCTCAAAATCACAGTGCATACAAGATCAATTAACTTGAGCAGTGACTAAGAAAAGCAATGAGGCAAAGGGAGAGATTATACTAAACCGAGAAGAGCAGTAGCAAGGGAAGCAGAGGCCGATTCAGAGGGAATTGAGGAAGCCAAAGAAGATGATGGTGAAGATGAGATCGGTGACGCTGCTACTCGGTCGGGGTTTACTGGACGATGACAGCGACGGTGGCCCTAGATCTGGAGGGGCGGCGCATGGGAGTAGGTGTCGATGGTGGAGAGTGGAGGAGGAAGGTGATGGACTGCGAGTGGAGGAGGAACTAGGAGGAGGCGACGCAAACATCGGTGCCTTGTGGAAGTGGTGGAGGGAGAGCAGAAGAAAAGGAAGGATAAGCAAAAGAGGGGCACGGGAAGAGAAGAAGAGGGGCTAGGGTTCTTGAGGCCGAATGGGGAATTGGTAATGTTGTAGGGGTGGCCCCCCACCTAAGCCCAGCCGGCCTGTTAGAAGGCTGTAAAGCCCAAAATGGGATATGTATAATGACATAAATGCCCTTGAGAGGGATGCTTGGGTGTAAGGACATGACTATAAAATACCCCCATGTTAATATATATCAAGTTGTCATGGACCTGGGGAGCACCCAGAGAAAGCATTGCTCACCTAACATCTCCACTACCATACTACTATATCTCTGTTTGGTTTGTAACCACAATAGGTAATTTTGCGATTGTTTTCAGGAATTGCAATCAAGTCCTTATCCTATTTGATTTCTTTTGAATTAGACCCTGAGAGCTCCATTTTCTTCGTGGTTTGATCCTATGTGTTTGAGACAACACGTACATTTATACGGAGTAGTCCTGGAATGCCAAATTTGTCATTTATGCACCTCAATCACGACGGCCTACGGAAAGCACAAAAAATGTAAAATGATCCAAATTGAGCAATTAATTATAGAAAGCATGTAAATAATGATAAATGATCTTGAAATGTGAAAAATATGAGGGTGAAATGACGGGTAAATATATGTAAAAATGATGCATGTCAACACTACTCATCCTCAAGAACGATGGTCACAGACAGAGACATGTTGAAGTCGATCAGATGGCCCATCCACTGAAGACTGCTACTAGCCTCCGCCTGGTGGTAGAACCACCGTCACATCTAGTTTGACTCCTACTTCATCCATGAAGAGTTCACCGGGAACAGCTTCGTGCACCTGGAGCGGAGTACGAAGTTAATGCTGCCTAGGTTAGAGTACTGACCCTCATTCAGTTTCTTCGACTGGCACCAAACGTTGTGGAGAAAAACAAAGAGCGTCGGGCTCAACATCATCGTCTCCGCCCACGAGGCCCAGCTGTAGATTGCCATCTAAGTGATGGAGTTCGGCGTCAGCTGCACCAGCTCCAGCCCGTACAACGAAGGACCTCACCGACAAATGTTGTGGTAGGGCTGCCGATGAGGACATGACTTCCTTGGATACACACAACACTCATCCACAAGATGCTACTCAAGGGACTATGAGGAGGTCACATGCATGATAGTTGAATTATCAAGTGAGCTTGTTCCTAGGGTTGTTTAATTCAGCTTCTGAGAAAGGGTTCCTACCTTATGCATGCGATGTGATTGTATTTATGAACATGGGCAAGGACAAAGGAGAGGCACATGGAGTCACGGACATGCTTGGGATGAACATTGGAGGTCACCACATCAGTTTGAGGCCAGGACAAACCAAGAATGAAAGTTGGGCATGTTGTAGAATCCAGTTCGGCCTCCGGAGACAGTGCTAATTTCAAATGAGCATAGAAGACGTATACGGAGTCCAAATGAGGTGACCTTGTACTTATTAAAAAGCTTATAATGTCCTCTTTCCAATGGTTTTAGTGTCACCTCAAAACTCCACTTAGCACATTATAATCCACAAAACAAGATTGAATCAGTTCTAAACCTATACCCTGGGTCTTGTGTCAGTTTGAGCCCAACTGGGTAGTCTTCGCTGGAGTTCGCCTCGGCACGGCAACAGAAGGCCTACGCGCGGAGGCTACACCATGTGGTAGCTTACCCAGCGCAAGCACCGCCGGAGTGGGCGCAGCACGAAATTACCTTCACGCTTACTGACGCTGAGGATGTGGAGTTCCCTCTGAGAGACCATGTGGAGGTCATCCCGTTGTGTATGATGAGTAATTGACATCGGTTTAGGAAAAGTCCAGTTTGAGTCGATTGGTTCGGACCTAGTCGTATGCGGGCGTATCGGGCTCGGTCGGACTTGGTCGAACCTAGTCATTTGGG
The DNA here is from genome assembly GCA_036346245.1 of Bonia amplexicaulis. Classification (NCBI taxonomy): domain Eukaryota; kingdom Viridiplantae; phylum Streptophyta; class Magnoliopsida; order Poales; family Poaceae; genus Bonia; species Bonia amplexicaulis. The sequence continues at coordinate 3,782,550 of CM070768.1, read as the reverse complement.
TTTAGGTTGCATATTCGATGACTTGATGTGTTTGATCTCTACGCTTTCATGTATCGAAGGTGCTATTTGACTTGTTTCTTGTCCGTGTGTTGCAGGACGCCGAGGCGGAGTCGTGGCGAGACACGAGGTGACCGGACTAGACACAAAGCGTGTCGAGGTCGAACGGTCGGATGTGTCAAGACGGCGGAGATTCGATGTGGTTGCGGGCGTACACGACAAGGAGCGGAAGCTTCCCTGGAAGGTGCGGGAGGGGCGAAATGATCATTTCGCGAGGTCGCACAAGTGGGGCCGGCTCGTTAGGGTTTAGCCGGCGAACGGGTTGGAGACCCGTTAGCCAAGGGCTATAAATAGAGGTGAGGGGCTGCATACCCTTTGAGGATCACAAGTGTTTTAGAGCTTTTCTCTTGTGTGTGTTCCTCCCAAGAACATGTGAGGTTCTTGGTGTTCTTGAGGATTGAGATGATGGATTGAGAGTCTTGTAATCTTTCTTGGAATGTCAGTGAAAAGTATGGTTTTATGTTGGCTTCTATGAGAGATTGGATGAGTTGGATATAAACTCTTGATTACTTCCTTCTTTTGTCTCGGTTCTTGCATTTCCTCCGATAGTTGATCATTCTCTGTTGTGAGCAAAAGATTTCATGATCAATTTTGTGAATCCTTTTGGTGGTTTCGGTTTGACTAGTTCACCTCTTCATTTTCGGTTTTGGTGCGGTGATGCGAATCTCGAGTTTTCATTTCTCCTTGCGTTCGCCTCTTCTTTTCAGACTTAAGAATCTACCGTAGCCCGAGACGCCTTCGCATTTACGCCAACTGCTTTACGTGTTCGGTGCGATCAGCTTCAGCCTCGTGCAAGAACTTCTCGGCAGTAATTTCGTTTTCAGTCGAGTAACTCCGGTTTTCAAAGAACCGCTCGACTATTCTCGCTTCGCTTTGTCGCACGCTTCAACTGCTTGCCGAGTGGTTCATCTCGTGTACAGCTAGCCTTTGAGCGCTTGATACTTGTTTTGTTCACCGTGCGCACTTGATCTCCTCACCGTGTCGAATTGTTGTTCTAGCCGCACCATTTCACCGCCGCCGATTGTTGCTTTTGCCGCAACTTTCGATTTGCTAGTTCTTCTTTGTAGTATTATTTTACCTCTAATCTCTCTCGGCTAAGAACAAGACACTTTGATTTCTTTGTGTTCACTCGGTTGGGATTGAACTTCAGTAAGTGGTCTTCGGTAGAGAAAACAACAACAAAGGAATCTGCGGATCGAGAGCGGCGGTGGTACGCTTACTTCCTTTCTTATCTATCTCGCAGCTTTGGTAGTTTATTTTCCCGAGCGATCTTTTCTTTCCTTATTTGGCTTTCACTTTACATTGAGTTCACGCCTATTGATTGCAGCTTTGGTTTGCTGTTGTGTTCTTTCATTTTACTCTTTTACGTGATCGCACCACCGCGCGTGTACTACTAGTAACTCCTTACTTCTCACGTCCGTGAAGCATTCAATCCTTCTCTACGAGTCTTTGCTTGCTTTTCTTTATTTCTTTTCTTGATCTTTGGTGTTTTGCATGCGCATCAAACGGCAATATTTTCACTGAAATTTTACCGATTACTCTCGATTTATGCTGAATTTTTCGATTATCGCATGCTCCAAATTTCAGCAAGATTAATTTTAATTTTCTGTGAGGTGCTTTGATTTGCATCGCTTTGAGAAACATTGTCGAATTCTCGGGGGCGATTTTGAAAAGAGAGCGACATTCACCCCCTCTCGTCGCCATTTCGGTCCTTCAATTGGTATCGAGCGGTTAGCTCTTGTCTATAGATCTTAACCGCCCCGCAAGCCATGGCGACAGACAAGTATTCCACCAAGCCGCCCATCTTCGATGGCTGGATTACCCTTTACGAAAAGCCGAATTGAAACTTACATCCGCACTCGGGGTATGCCATCCGCGGAAGGTGAAGATTCGCTTTGTTGTTCTGCCGATGAGAACATCAATGCCGGAATATGGCGATGTTGAGGCGAATACAAAGGCAAGGAACATCATCATTCGGGGTTGAGCGAGCGAATTGATCGCATCTCTCACCGTCGTCCGCCTCGACATCCGGGTGACCTCAATGCATACCATGAGGGCACCACCCGATCAAGACGGTTCGACAGGACCAGTTCAAGCGTGAATACAGTAAATTCGAGATGCTTGCTGGTGAGTCCCTTGACGAGTGCTTCTCGCGTTTTCACAAGATTTTGAGCAACCTCCGAGCCGTCGGTCTCACATACTCCGACTCGGATAACGCTCGACAAATCCTTTCTGCACTCGATCTTCGCGTTTGGGAGATGAAGGTGACTACCATCAAGGACACCACGGACCTCTCGACCACGACTCTTGACGCGCTTTACTCGCTACAAGACTCACGAGATTGACATAGTCTCGTCGGTCAAGTCACGCCGATGGCACTAGTCACCGATCCCGCTCGGATCTTCTTCTGCGAGCCTTTGTGTGGATTCCCTCTCGCTGCTCTCTGTGACATAACTGATGACCAGTTAGAGCAGCTTGCGGATGAACAGCTAGCCCTCCTAGCGCGAAGATTTTCTCATGCTTACAAGAGGAGGAGGGATGGAAAAAGAGGAGGACCCGTGATTTGTTTCGAGTGTGGTGGCCCCAACCACATCCGAGCAAACTGTCCGAAGCTTGGGAAGGGCAAAGGCGACTTCGGCGGTTCGGGCAAGAACGACTACACCGACAAGAACCGCAACTCGAAGCCCTCAGCACCGGTCCAAGGCAAGAAGAAGTTCTGCAACTTTGGGAAGGCGAAGAAGCTCTTCCACCGGGTCCTCGCCGCTTTCGACGACCTCGACCTCAGCGAGGAGGAGGGATGGAGCGACAACGACGGGACGGGTGATCAAGAACCCAAAGGCGACGGTGACTTCTCTGGCATGTGCTTCATGGCCCTCGAGGGCGAACTGAGCGACAGCGAGCTGTACTCCGACTCGGACGAGGTATGCCCCACCTACAACCAGCTCAATCATGCTTTTCTTAAGCTAGGTGGATTTCATGCTAGAGCTAAGGCTAGGTGTACTGAGTTAGAGAAGGAAGTAGATAGATTGTCACTAGAGATTATTGCTCTTACATCTGCTTCTTCTAGTGATGATTGCGATACATGCTGTGCTCTGTTGGATGATATGGAGAAATTAAGGACCTCTCATGCTAGTCTGTCTTCTGAGCTTGATTTCATTAAGGTGGAGAACATTAGTCTTCTTGCTGAGCTTGAGATGAGTAGGGTAGTTCTGTTTCATCTTCATCGTTGAGACTATTTCTTGCACCTCATGTGAGGATAAGGATAATGCTTTTAGAGGTCTTTATACATTGCTTCTCGATCCGCCCGAGACGTGTGAAAGTTGTAATAACTTAAAGATGAATCTAAACCAGGCGGATCATAAAATTGTCGAGTTATAAGCTTTTCTACTTGAGCCTATTGCTTCATGTGTAAATTATCCTGTTAATCACGAACTTGAATCGTCTCAAAAGCTTTCAAGAAATAATTGACTACAATAAGAAAATGGCTCATTATGCTTCTAAGGACCCCGTTAGCTCACCATGCAAAATTGTGATAAACTAAAATCTAACTTGATTGCTTTGGATGATAAATGTGCGGGCTAACTAAGGACCTCTTAGAAAATCACGTCCCGCTTGTGCCTTCAGGCCGAGGTGTTGGAAAAGGATAAGGACATGGTAGAGACGTTTAGGAAGAGTTACGAAGACCAAATGGCTAGGATTAGGACTGCCCCTGTGTGTCTGCGAAGCCCTCAAGGTTGAGGTGGCGCGCATAAGGAGAAATATGCACGTGCTATTCGCTCTTACGCTATTGGTTCTTCTCCTTCCTCTCCTCCTGCTGCTCTTCTTCTTCTCCTTGCTCTTCTTGCATCTCTCTCTTTCTGGAGTGTCGGTACCTTATGAACACTCTCGAGAAATTTGTAGGAGGCAAGAAAAACTCAATCTTATTCTAGACCAATCAAAGATTTGCATGTTCAAACAGATCTAGGATATGATCTCCGTGAGGATGTGAGGAAGCATCCACCGTCGTGCTCGCACCGTGGTCAGCAGTGTGATTGAGGTCAAGCCCAAGAACAAGAATGTTCAATTTAAATCAGTGGGCTTTGTTCAAAGGATTTCTGACAGCAAGGTGACTTCACCGCAGCTTGACCTCTCGAAGGTGAAGCCATCTCATGATACTTGACCTCTCGGGCGGTATCATTGCACCTTCTCGTTAGAAGGATGGACATTTGATTGACCATTGCTTCAAGCGCCAAGATCGCCAGAGACCGTGTTGCAGCTCTTAGGCGTATTCAGGGTCAGCCCGAGACCTTGAGTGCACCTAAGACCAACACGAGGTCTAGGCTTGCTACTGTTGGTGGATTTGGGCAACATCGAGGACTTGGTTCTTCCGAAGTTTTCGGTTTTCGCCCTCATGCTCCTTTCGGTCATGACTTCACCGTCCCGAGGGTAGATCTCATTTTTCCAATCGAGATAGCTATCCGCGGCGAGATCAGCATGTTGCCGGTGCTCACTCGCTCTCCGTAGCGCCGGATTCAACAACGACCTGTGTCTGCTCACGCACCTTCGCTTCTTTGAGCGACGGAGAGCGAGGGTAGTTAGAGGTCACTGTGTGACTACTTCTTCGCTCGACGTGTGACTCAAGATTGGGTTCCAAAATCTATTTTGATTTATCCCAAGATCGAGACTTTACTCTGCTTGACTCGTGTTCACGGCGAGGAAGGAAAGGTTTGGCTTGTAGACTCCGGTGTTCACGACACATGACCGGAGATTCACGTTAGTTTTCTTCCCTAGCTCGAGCTTCGTGATGAGACTATCACCTTTGGAGACTCTTCGTGCGGACGCGTCATCGCCAAAGGTACTTGTCTTGCGTTAATGACTCGCTTGTTTTAAAAGATGTTGCCTTGGTGAGTAAACTGCAGACAATTTGCTTTCGGTTTCTCACCACCGATGACGGTTTCGAGGTAAGTTTTAAGAAAACGCCGCAAAATTGTTGATTCTTCTGTAGTCCGGTTTATGGATTTCTCGTTATGGGAGGATCTTTCGTGCTGATTTTATTGAGTCTTCCGTGATCCTCTCCTGTTTGGTTGCTTCGAGTCTCGCGACCTTCCTTCCGGCATAGGAGACTTGGTCATATTGGATTTGACCATTTGACCCGAAAGTTAGCGGCCACGATCTCATTCGAGGTCCGCCAAACTCAAGATGGTCAAAGATCTTGTTTGCGCCCATGCCGACACGGAAGATGGTTGCCGCTTCTCATCCTCCCACACGCTTACTATGACCGATGCACGCCAGGAGGGAAGTGGTATGTTCTTGTCGTGGTCGATGACTTCTCGAGGTATTCTTGGGTGTTTTTCTTGGCCTCGAAGGATGAGACGTTTACACATTTCCGAGGTCTTTTCAAGAGGCTTTCGCTGAGCTTCCGGTGCCTTACGAGCGATCCGCAGGACAATGGCACGGAGTTCAAGAATTCCTACTTGAGAGGTTCGTGTTGAGACAGTGTAGAGCACCGCTTCTCTTCTCCGCACGCCCCCAAATGTAATGGCGTCGTGGAAAGGAAGAACCGTATCTTGGTCGAGATGGCGTGACGATGCTCGATGAATACTCTACACCGCGGAAGTTTTGGGTGAGGCTATAGCTACCGCGTGCCATGTCTCAAACAGAGTTTTTCTGAGGCACACTTGCACCGCACTTCTTGTGAGCTGAGATATGGGCGAAAGCCCAGCGTCTCTCATTTTTATGTGTTCGGTTGCAAGTGCTTTATCTTGAAGTCTGGGAACCTAGATAAGTTCGAGTCACGCTCTTGTGATGTGATCTTTCTAGGCTACTCGACTTCTTCGGCGGGCTTATAGGGTCCGGCTGCGAGTCCGGTAAAATGGTAGAAACACGTGAGGTGACCTTCGACGAGGCGGTCAGGGACTAGGCCCGATATCTCGTGTTCTTTAGAGCAGTCCGAGACATCTTCGTGGATGATGAGGAGGATGGAGACGAGGTTGTCTACCGATCCGGGCCCTCATCCACCCCTTGAGGTGTCTTCTTCCACCGCACCTCGAGGTGATCAGCCCATGCCTTCTGCTTCTTCTGGAGCTAGTGGCTCTGTTCCTACCCCGTCAGCTCACGAGGTAGAGACCACTTCTTCATCTCATCCTGGACCTCCTAGACACATTCAAAAAGACCATCCTTCTGAGCAGATTATTGGAGATCTCTTTGAGCGAGTCACTCGTTCAAAATCTGGTACATCACTTTTCTCGCTCCACTCGCCTTTGTTGCCACTTTTGAGCCTAAGGATGTTTGTCATGCTCTCCGAGCGAGTCTTGGATAAATGCCATGCATGAAGAATTAGAGAGCTTCGAGAGAAACAAGGTCCGACGCTTGTTGAGCCCCCTCGAGATCACAATATCATTGGAACCAAATGGGTGTTCAAGAACAAGCAAAGTGAGGATGGGGTAGTCATTCAAACAAGGCTAGACGGTTGCTCGGGGTACTCCTGTGTTGAGGGTCTAGACTTGAGGAGACCTTGCCCTCGTAGCTAGACTTGAGGCCATTAGAATTCGCTTGCCTTGCGCTTCTAAGGGTTTCAAGCTCTACCGAGATGGATGTCAAGAGTGCCTTTCTCAATGGCTTCATTGAGGAAGAAGTCTATGTCGACAACCTCCGTGTTTCGAGAACCCCAAATACCCTAATCATGTCTACAAGCTTTCCAAAGCGCTGTATGGACTTAAGCAGGCCCCTAGAGCTTGGTATGAAAGGCTTAAGTCCTATCTTTTGAGGCATGATTTCGAGATGGGTAAAGTTGATAAGACGTTGTTCATTCGCCGGCTTGGCAATGACCTTCTACTCGTCCAAATTTATGTCGATAACATTATCTTTGGCGGCTCTTCTCATGCTCTAGTTTCACAGTTCTCGGATGTCATGAGCACCGAGTTTGAGATGAGCATGATGGGTGAGTTGACTTTCTTCCTTGGCTTCCGTGATCAAGCGAGACTCGGAGGGTACCTTCTTGCATCAAGGCAAGTACACCGTGACCTCCCGAGACGCTTCGACATGAGTGATGGAAAGCGGTGTCAACTCCGATGGCTTCTACGGCCACACTTGACCCTGATGAGGACGGCGAGCCAGTTGATCAAAAGGAGTTCAGGAGTATGATTGGCTCCCTCTTGTACCTCACTGCCTCGAGACCGACATACACTTCTCTGTGTGTCTTTGTGCCCGCCAGCTTCTCCTCAGATCTCACCGCCAAAGCGGTGAAGCGCATCTTCGATACCTTCGAGCTACCATTGACTATGGTATCCGGTACTCTTCCTCTTCTTGTCTTTCCTTGAGAGCCTATTCGGATGCGACTTTGGTCGGTCAGAGGATAGATAGGAAGAGCACTGAACACCGCCAATTCATTGGCACTTCTCTCGCTTCCGGTTCTCTAGGAAGCGATCCGGTGTTGCACACCACCGCAGAGGCCGAGTATGTTGTCGCAGCCGATTCTCGTAGCTGTGTCCTTTGGATGGTCTCGACTCTGCGGGACTTTGGGTTAGCTATCGACCGTGTTTCGCTCTTTTGCGATAACACGCCTCTGCGATTAGCATTGTTAAGAACCCAGTGCAAAGACTCTCGGACCAAGCACATCGATATCGATATCATTTTCTTGAGACCATGTAGAGAAGGGTGACATCGTGCTTCGCCAGTGAGAGTGACCACCGGTTGGTCGATATCTTCACCAAGCCTTTGGATAGCACGAGGTTTTCAACTCTACGGGAGAGCTTAGTGGTTTGTCCTTACGGACTATTGTGAGGGGAGCTTTGGGCTTTACTACTCTATCATATTATTTATGCTTATGTCTCCTTACTTTTGCACTGCATTTGTGGGTGCATTGGGTTTAGTCCTTCCAAATAGGTTAGAGTGTGTCTCTTCTCGAGTTGCTTAGACTTCTTACTCTTATCTTGTGCTTTCGGGATAGTTGTTTCTTATCTCACTAGGTTGAGCTCACTCACTTCTTTTAGGTTCTAGCGAGGGTTGGGCCACCCTGCAGTAGGCACGCGTGTTGCTCTCTAGTGTGTGTTTTCCGACACCGGTTGTCCTGGAGTCATATGGGGTAGATAAGAGTTAGTCTGAGTCATTAGTATTCTCTATCTTATCTATGCTTTAAGGACTGTCTTTCGTGATTTATTTGCCAGCTTCTCGTTTTTATTGCCTTGGTTCAGGGGGAGTTCATTTGGGAACTTCTAGATCTTAAAATTGACATAACTCAACTTGAACTAAAAGCTGCATCACATGTTGAGGGGAGCTGGATTTTACGCATGTCATTCGCATTGTAATATAAATACATTGAGCCTTGATTATTATCCTGTTATGACATGCTTATGATGATTTACATCTTGCCATGATTTATGCTTAATTGCTAGATTTATCATGACTTCATATGTGTTGACTAGCTTTTGCCATGATGAATTAATTAAACTTGCTCAAATTGAACTAAAACTTGTCATGATTAGCACTCGAGTTTAGTTTTTCTTGAGCTATCCTTTTATGATTCATGCCATGTCAAATAGGCTGAGTTGAGTGTTGAATCTCTTTTGAGCCTTAGATTGAGCTGTCTTAAACTCTTGATGTAACATGAGTTAGTACAACTTATCAAAAAAATATCTCTTTTGTGCGAAAAAACTAATCTCACCAATTCTTTCTCACGAGACGGCTTGCCATTGCACTAGGCATGAACTTGGGGAGAGTTTTGGATGACCTAGACTATCTTCTTAAGCTTCTTGCTTGAAGTAGTCGTAGCACGGCTTGAGATCTAGCACATGATAAAAATATTGATTGAAAAACAACCATAAGTCTCAAAAGAAAAATATCATTTGTGCTCAATTTGCTTAAAGCTATCCAAAGAATCAAGTACTTGAACCATTGTTTCACTCTTGAGTATATAACACTCTATTTGGACTCGATATTAGATTCTTGGTTCCGCTTAGCTTGATTGTCATGGCTTGCATCATCCTTGGATATCTCTAGCTAGACTTTGCTTATTGATGACTTGACATGTTCATAAAATGCACTAAAATTCATATTGTCATCTAGTAGCTTCTAGCTGGCTTATACATATTTTGTCATGATCTTGATAACTTTTCATTAAGTTATGGCTTGGTGTAATACATTATGGTCATTTTGGATAATTCTCATGGCTCTAAATGCTAAGAATAATCAAACTTCAACCATTTCATCCATTTTCGTGACTTGTTCTCCTACTTGCATTCTTGATGTGTTTATTGCCAAAAGAGGGAGAATAGTTTTGGGAGCTTTGAGGAAAACTTGTTCTTTCTTTTGCTCCTTCTGTCGACATGGTCATTAGCTTCATTCTTGTTCTTATGGACCATGTTGGACTCTTCAAACTCAACTTCATATGCTTTTTCGGTGTTTGTCAATATACTCATCAAGGGGGAGATTGAGAGACCATGTGGAGGTCATCCCGTTGTGTATGATGAGTAATTGACATCGGTTTAGGAAAAGTCCAGTTTGAGTCGATTGGTTCGGACCTAGTCGTTGCGTGGCGTAACGGGCTCGGTCGGACTTGGTCGAACCTAGTCGTTTGAGTTTAGGTTGCATATTCTGATGACTCGACAGGTTTGATCTCTACGCTTTCATGTATCGAGCGGTGCTATTTGACGTGTTTCTTGTTTGTGTGACTGCAGGACGTCGAGGCGGAGTCGTGGTGAGACACGAGGTGACCGGACTAGACACAAAGCGGTCGAGGTCGAACGGTCGGATGTGTCGAAGACGGCGAAGATTCGATGTGGTTGCGAGGCGTACACGACAAGGAGCGCGGAAGCTTCCCGGAAGGTGCAGGAGGGGCGAAATGGTCATTTCGCGAGGCTGCACAAGTGGGAGCGGGCTCCGTTAGGGTTTAGCCGGCGTAACGGGTTGGAGACCCGTTAGCCAAGGGCTATAAATAGAGGTGAGGGGCTGCATACCCCTTTGAGGATCACAAGTGTTTTAGAGCTTTTCTCTTGTGTGTGTGTTCCTCCCAAGAACATGTGAGGTTCTTGGTGTTCTTGAGGATTGAGATGATGGATTGAGAGTCTTGTAATCTTTCTTGGAATGCTGTGAAAAGTATGGTTTTATGTTGGCTTCTATGAGAGATTGGATGAGTTGGATATAAACTCTTGATTACTTCCTTCTTTTGTCTCGGTTCTTGCATTTCCTCCCGATAGTTGATCATTCTCTTGTGAGCAAAAGATTTCATGATCAATTTTGTGAATCTTTTGGTGGTTTCGGTTTGACTAGTTCACCTCTTCATTTTCGGTTTTGGTGCGATGCGGTAATCTCGTGTTTTCATTTCTCCTTGCGTTCGCCTTCTTTTACGCACTTAAGAATCGGCTATAGCCCCGAGACGTCTTCGCATTTACAACTGCTTTTCTCGTGTTCGGTGCGATGCAGCCTTCGCCTCGAGCGAGAACTTCTGGCAGCAATTTCAGTTTTCAGTGGAGTAACTCCAGCTTTCAAAGAACCGCTCGACTATTCTCGTTTACATTTGTCTGCAGCTTTCAATCACGCCGAGTGGTTCATCTCGTGTACAGCAGCCTTTGAGCGCTTGGATCTTGTTTTGTTCACCGTGCGAAATTGATCTCCTCACTGTGCCGAATTGTTGTTCTAGCTGCACCATTTCACTGATGCCGACTGTTGCTTTTGCTGCAACTTTCAGATTTGCTAGTTCTTCTTTGTAGTATTATTTTACCTCTAATCTGTCTCTCGGCTAAGAACATCACACTTTGATTTCTTTGTGTTCACTCGGTTGGGATTGAACTTGTGTAGCAAGTGGTCTTCCACCAAGAAAACAAACAACAAAGGAATCTGCAGATGAGAGAGCAAGCGGTGGTCGTTACTTCCTTTCTTATCTATCTGCAGCTTTGGTAGTTTATTTTATTCACCCTCTGTTGCCATTTCGGTCCTTCACCCTCACCAAGACCCCCTTGTCATCTAGGTTGCCATCACAGGATGCGACGTCAAACGCATCCTGCTTGACGGAGGTAGCTCCGCGAACATCCTGTTCATGGCGGCCTTTGACCAGATGGGGATCCCTCGGAATCGTCTGGGCCCCTCGGGAATCCCATTGTAGGGCTTCGGAGGCCAGCCGCTGAAAGCGTTGGGCTAGATACGCCTACAAGTCTCCTTCGGCCAGGGCAACAACGCGAGGAGCGAGAACGTCACCTTCGACGTCGTTGACATCCCGTACCGGTACTACTGGGGCGCCCAACCCTTAACTCCTTCGGGGCAGTCCCACACCATGGTTTCCTGTGCATGAAGCTCCCGGGCCCGCAAGGTATCATCACTACCTTCGGCGACCAGGACCTCGCCCGGCGCATAGAGCTCGGTGCTCGGGGCCAACACCACAAGGCCCACTGAGAATCATAAGGCGGACACGACCGCGCAAAGGCTCCCGACGGCCTCAGGAATCGCCTCAGCACCAGAGGCTCCCCTCTCGCTCTACCTCGTCGTTACAGCAACAACGGCTAGCGTCGTTCTTGTCCTCGAGCGGCACGCGGTTAGTATCCTACCTTTTGTAATTGCTCACCCACACAAACGGGAGATCAATAAAGTTCTTCGTTTACAAAACTTGTCCTATTATACATAAATAAGACGCGCGGAGGCCCGTCTCCATGCGCACTCCAGGGAGTCTAAATGAGACGCGCGGAGGCACGACCTCCACGCGTGCACTCTACGGAGTATAAATAAGACGCGTGGAGGCACGCCTCCGCGCGCATTCACTACCCGCAACACACGGAGGCCTGCCTCCGTGCACACTCTACGGAGTCTAAATAAGACACGCGGTCCCCGCGCACTCTACGGAGTCTAAATAAGACATGCGGTCTCCGTGCGCACTCTTCACGAGTATAAAATAAGACACGCGGTCTCCGCGCGCACTCTTCGTGAGTGTAAAATAAGACACGCGATCTTCGCACGCACTCTTCGTGAGTATAAAATAAGACATGCAGTCTCCACGTGCATTCTTTGCGAGTATAAAATAAGACATGCGGTCTCCGCGCGCACTCTTCATGAGTATAAAATATGACACGTGGAGGGACGCCTCCGCGCGCACTCTTCAGAGTCTAAATACTCTACGGAGTCTAAATAAGATGCCCCGAGGCTGGGCCCACCTTCGCGCGCACTCTTTGGAGTCTAAATACTCTACGGAGTCTAAATAAGATGCACCGAGGCTGGGCCCACCTTCGCGCGCACTCTTTGGAGTCTAAATACTCTACGGAGTCTAAATAAGACGTGCCGAGGCCCGCCTCCGTGCGCACTCTTCGGAGTCTAAATACTCTATGGAGTCTAAATAAGACGCGTCGAGGCCCGCCTCCGCGCGCACTCTTCGGAGTCTAAATACTCTACGGAGTCCAAATAAGAGTCTAAATACTCTCTCTGAGTCTAAATAAGACACGCCGAGGCCCACCTTGCCACTCTTGAGTCTAAATACTTTAGAGTATAAATACTCTTGAGTATAAATACTCTACGGAGTCTAAATAAGATGCGCCAAGGCTTGCCTCCGCGTGCACTCTTCGGAGTGTAAATACTCTACGGAGTCTAAATAAGATGCGTCGGAGCTTGCCCGTGCACACTATTCGGAGTATAAATACTCTACGGAGTCTAAATAAGACGCACCGAGGGCCACCTCCGCGCGCACTCTTCGGAGTATAAATACTCTACGGAGTCTAAATAAGACGGGCCGAGGCCTGCCTCCGCGCGCACTCTTCGGAGTCTAAATACTATACGAGTCTAAACAAGACGCGCCGAGGCCCACCCGCGTGAACTCTTCGGAGTATAAATACTCTACGGAGTCTAAATAAGACACACCGAGGCTCGCCCACACGCACTTTTCGGAGTCTAAATACTCTATGGAGTCTAAATAAGACGCACGGGGGCACGCCTCCCGCGCGCAATCCACAAAATGCAACTAAGACGCGCGCCGCTGGGCATTCTACAGAGCGCTCGAGCGTCTACTTCGGCTAGGCGCCAGCTCCGCTGCGACCATTTCGAAGGGTAGGGGCGGGCGCTCGGCGTGTACTTGGCTGGCGCCCGGCTCACGCCACCATTTCGAAGGGTAGGGGACAGAGCGCTCGAGCGTCTACTTCGGCTAGGCGCCAGTTCCGCTACCACCATTTCGAAGGGTAGGGGACGGAGCGCTCGAGCATCTACTTTGGCTGGCGCCAGCTCCGCTGCCACCATTTCGAAGGGTAGGGGATAGAGCACTCGAGCGTCTCCTTCGGCTAGGCACCAGCTCTACCGCCACCACTTCAAGGGGTACGAGACGGGCGCGAAGTCCTATGAGTCCCTACGAGCTCCTACGAGTTGGTCGGAGATAAGCGCGATCATGAAAAGTGATAGGCACACGTACTCCAACCAAGGTCTTTATTGCACTCATAAAAGAATGTTTGCAAGGACAGTCGGCAATGACATTTGTGCAGAGCTAATGTTTACAAGCGCCCACGAGTACTTCGGGCCGCTACTCGCCCGACTCCACCTTAATACACTCTCGAGGCTTACCCACCGAAGACCGCCTTGCCCAAAAATTCAACGAGTCCTCGGCCCACCCCCAATGCCGAAGACACCGTCGGGCACTCCCTCTATGGTCCGGTCGTCGATTCACCCCTCGGAGCGTCTCCATCCCCCGAGGGTTGCCCAAGTCCGGGAGATCATTCCTCCGCTGATAGAGAGAAGACTGGTCAGAAAACTTTAGGGAAGCCTCGCAGGATCGTACGAGGTGAGTCAAGCTCACCTTCGGCGTCAACCGGCGAAGTCCGTCGGGATGTCCCCGGCCTCGGAAGGAACCGCGGGAACCCCAGAGCCACCTAGGGCAACAAGCTCCTCGGTCCACGTGGCCTCTGTGTCGGATTTAGACCCCAACAGGCCCCCGATCCTGGCTGCCAAAGCGAACCCCTCTCGGGCCGCAAGGGCGATCGTGTCCGAGGCCGCTTCGCTTCCGGAGGCCGGGGCGAGGACTCAGCCTCGACAGCCGGTGCGGGCGAGGACGCTTCGCCCTCCTGCGTGTCCGCGTCGCACCCTTGGTGCTTGGTGCCGCCCAAGGACTACCCGCCGACGGCCACATCCTCCGCCAGTGCGAACCATCCTCACCGCGTGGGAGAAAAGTGGAGGCGGCGGTGGAAGGCATGCTTGGCAACGGCAAAGGAAGAGGCGGAAGGAGGATTGTAAGAGCGGCTAGGTGGTGAAGCGGGAGCAAGAGCAAGCGATGGGATGGTGGTGAAGAAGAATAGGTAGTAGTAGCCTGCGTTAAGAATGACGCTGACATTTAAGGCACATGACCTTTCGGGCATGTCTTGGGACCCGACGAGCCACACGAATCGAGGGCGAACGATGCCGAACCTCACGCGGGCGCATGTCTCGCACCACAGGGAGGCCAACTGCCGCTCGTTGGCGGGAAGATACAGCCCACGGACCAACCACTCAATAGGCCAAAAGGATGGAGGGGCCAAAGGGCCTAGCGACATGGTTTTGGCCTACAGGTGGTGAAGCCTGTTACCATAAGAGGCTACTATTGTATGGGTGGCCCCACCTACTCCCGTTTGGCCTACTGGGCCAAGAGGCCCAATAAGCATGTAAAAGGACATCTAGACCCCTAGCATAGTGAGCCATTGTGAGGGGCATTATTGTAATCAGGCCTTAAGGCCATATATATATATATAACCTTGGGAAAGGAGAGAGAGACATGGGTTCTTCATTCTTACACTCATCCTGTTAATCCCTATCTTCTGTTTGGTCTGTAGCCACAACATGTTCATCATTGGTTTGCATGGATACGATGATACTTATTTTGCTAGTAGAATAAGGAAGAATATGCAACTCTAGGAAGACATTTTTTTTAGAACAAGGAAATGATTTATCATAGAAGCTCGAATAAGTCAGCTCATTTTGCTTGATCACAAGACCAATATATAGTTGTCTTTTCTTCTCTTACCATAAATCATTAAACTGTTTTTTACAAGCTTTTGGTTAGTGATTAGAAGGAGCCACTCAATGTAGTGTTGGTCACAGCTTGTGCCTACCAGCACCTGAACTACGGGATGAACCTTAGATGTCTCCAATATTTTGTATCAGTTTGACAGACAAGCATGTCTTTCCAAATCTGTTTGTTTGTCCTGTTTGTCATGGATATAATTACCCTTCTACATCCATGGCGATTTTTTTTTGTTTTGGAGTACTTGAGTTTCACGTGCATGCTCACTATCAGTTAAATTTATCCTGTTACCTAATTTTTGAGTTGTCGATTGTGGGGTTGGAATCTTGGTAGGTGTGGTGTTATAGCTTTGTTTTTTATAAAAATTATGCATACAAATGATGAAGCATGTTAGCAAAATAAAAGGTAAGAAATATTGAGATGTATTGTAATACGAATAGAGCTATGTTGTTTTAGCTTAGTTAAATACTCAGTTCATCTTCATAAATTCAATATTTTAGCAAGACAAACAATTTATGATTCTCTTTCAATTGGCAGGAAAAGCCAAAATACGAGTTGGTGCTCGTACATTCGTTCTCCCCCTTGCCACTCTTGTTTCCTCTCATTCCTTCCCCGCCGCTCCCTCCTCCCCCTCTCTTGTTTCCTCCCCCACCGCTCCCTCCTCTTGCCTTCCATTCCGCTATCGCCATCCCTGGCAGACACTCAACTGGTGAAGCGTAGATTGCATAGGTGAAGGGTGATGGGGGAGAGAGGATACAACGGTGGTTGCCTTCGCAACATGCGAGGCTGCACGCCAGGGCAGCGAGGCGAGCGGATCTAGCCATCCCCCTCAAGACACCATCGGATCCGACCATCCCCGGCCACTTGTGGATCTAGCTGAGCAGCTGTCCATCACAGAGACGTTCTCAATGGCATCAGCCGACATGGCGAGGTCATGATGTATGGTTTTCCAGGCGACAGGTGTGACCCTACTATCACCGGATACCCTTCTGTAAATATATGTGGCCTCAAGCAGACTCAAAATAGATATACAAATATTTGTAGTGTATGATGTATCGGTGTTTTTGCAAGACATCGTATCGCCATACCAATAACACATATCAATCCATCGTAGTCTAACATATACATTTAGATTTCCGTTGCAACTCAATAAAGCCCAATGTGGTGATCATTTCATAACAGCCGATGACCATCACCAATCATAATTTCTATTATAAAAGAGCGAGTTGGTTGTCGTATGACCGACCGCCTCCTCGGTTTTTGGCCCAGAAGCGCCGCCTGCCGTCATGCCTGAGAGCCGCCGCCTTGAGCACCGCACGGTCGACCACCGCCTCGGCTTTTGTCCCCGAAATGCCGCTTGTCGTCGCGCCCGAGGAGCCACCCCCTCGAGCCATGTACGGCAGACCACCGCCTTGGCTTTCGGCCCCGAAGCGCCGCCCATCGCTTGCGCTGGCTCCGCCGTCTGTGCTCCGTTCGGCCCGCAGCCACTGTGTCGGCCGACTTGCGACCCGCCCGAGCCGCTACTCAGGTCGGGTAGCCACTGTCGCCGTGAAGAACGGTGCCCTTGCTAGTTTGTGGTCCGCCGGGCGGGCCGAATAGGTTGGAAGCGCAATCGGGCCGACAACACAACCCGGTCGGTGGCGCGGCAAATTTGCATAAAAGCCCCAAAATTCTGAATATTACGAAAGGGGCCTCAGATTTTTCAGATGGGTCCTGAATTTTGCAGAATGACCATTGGAAAATCAAAAATTATGCAAACATTTTCTCTGAATTGAAAATTTGCGTATAGGCCCTCGGAATTACAGAATTCACTGAAAATTCATATTCCGACATAAAAGGGCCTCATGAATTCAAATTTTGAATTATTTTTAGCATTTAAAGCATGTTTATTTCTGTCTTGATTATTTTCTATGTTTTCTGTATTTATTTACTATTTTTTATTAATTGTAATTATTTAAATTGCCTTTAATCACCGAAATCAACAGTAAAATTTATAAAAAATGCATAGAAAATTCTGGAACATTACGAGAATCTTTTGTACCATTATGCAATTTATTTACCTGAAGTAAATTAAATCCATGCATGTTTACCAGCAGTAAACTTATTTATTCCTTTCATGCACATGTAGATGACTGACATCACGAACCAGGAGTTCGAGGAGCTGGCCTAGCTTGGCCAAAACTACTTGACTTGGGCTTCCGATGTCGAGATAGTACTTGAAGCCAAGAAGCTCCGCGCTGCCATTGGGATTGGCGCACCGCAGGATGCCCAACCCACCCCTGAGAAAAATGATTAGGCACTTCACTTTCTCAGGCACCATCTCTGTCTCACTCTCAAGAATGAGTACATGGCAGAGAAGAGCGCGTTAGCACTATGGACTGCACTTAAGAAGCGGTTCGAGAGGTTAAAGTACACCATTCTTCCTCAGGCAGAGTAAGAATGGATCTGACTAAGGTTTGTCGACTTCAAAACGGTCGGAGAATACAATTCTGCCTTGCACAAAATTTACACCAATCTTCAACTTTGTGGCAAGCATATCACAGATGAGTAGAAGATTGAGAAGACCATATCCACCTTCCAACCTAATGCAATGCAATCCGCATGCAATTATCGTCAAGACGGCTACAAGGAGTATGCCGAATTGATTGATATGATGCAGGTTGCAAAGGCTCAGAACGAAGTTCTCTGCAAGAACTACGTCGCACAACCACCTGGGAGCTCCGCTGGCCGTGAAGCCAACGCCAGGAGCTACAAGGTGCGAAAGCCCATGATGAAGAAAAGGGGAAGGAAGGGTAAGGCCGCAGCCCAGAAAGGCAAGTCAGATGCTTCACGTGAGAATAAGGAAGGCAAACCTAAGCGGGATGGCAAGGCCTATGGTTAGCAAGATCATTCCTGCTTCAAGTGTGGCAAGCGGGGGCATTTGTTGCGGATCTGTAAAGAGCCGCAACATGTCATCGATGCATTCCAAGTCTAGAAGAAGAAGGATGTCAAAGGGCAGCATGAAACCCAATTTGCATCTGTTGTGGTGAGAGCTCTGAACAGCTGCCTGCGCTGATAGAGGTTGAAACCATTCTAGCAGTGTAGGACCGAAATGGCAACAGAGAGGGGGTGATTCTAGCAGGAGCTGCTCACTGAAAATCTCGGCAACAGAAAAGGCAAACTAATACTCAATCTCACTGCAGTAATGCAAACAATCTGACCGGAAGCAGTGAACAACCACTGCCGAACTGCAGGAAGAGCAGAACCAAAAGAGATAAATAAAGACACAGAGGAAGGCAAAGCTGTAGAGAAGGTCTGCACGCAGGAGAGAAAACTCAAAATCAAAAGTGAAGGCTGCTACCCGATAAATCTGTGAGGTGATAGCTGTTCGGCTGCAGTCCAAACTGGCCTTGGACTGTGCTGAAAACAGAAAGAAAATGGGAGCTGCAAACCGAGAACTGTTGATACTGAAGTGCTGCCGAAATCTGAAGTAATGACTAACTGGTGCAGTTGAGCCTTGACAAGGAGCAGAGCTGCCTTTGCTGCCGAAAAACTGGAAGCAGCAAAATGGCAAACCGAAAGAAACAAAAGTAGGCAGCTGAACTTGTTACAGAACAGCAAACTGAAGACACTGCCGAACACAGATGCTGCAGAAAATAAACTGGACGGGCTGCAGAATTTGTTTGACTGAAAACAGAATGATCAACACAAACCTGCACTTAGTTTGGGAGCCGGTCAGTATTACCATTGCATCCCGGTCTGACAGGAAAAGTTTTCGGCTTGAGATGATCGAACAGAAATCAGTGAGGAGCAAGCCGAAAAACAGAAACAGCAGGAGAGTCATATCCTCATCACAGAGCAAAGTTTAGACGCTTCTCTCTAAAAGATTCAACACAATCCAAACACAGACAAGAAGGCCAAAGTACAAAAATCCATCTCAGAAAGAAAGAGAACAATCCATCTCAAACAAGAAGTATCTCGGATTGATACAAAGAGAGAAATAATTTCAACAGGGAAACAATACTACATCCTTTTGAGAAGAACACACGCACAAGAGAGAAGCACACTGCTACCTACCCCATCTCCTTGCACTCTCTCAATAACTCCAAACAAAAGAGAAGGCACACACACATGGAGAGCAAAGCAAATGGATCCAAAGAAAGACAACGAAGAACAGAAAAACTTCGGATTTCATTCCAACAAAAAATTACAAAGGAGTCCCCATACGCATGGACATTAGAACAAGAAGAGTAATTACAAGACTCTCAATTCATCCTCTCCCTCTGAATCCTCAAGAACACCAAGAGCCTCACATGCTTCTTAGGAGGAACACAACACACACAAAGGGATGAATAAACTCAAAAAAACCATGAGGGGGTATGCAGCCCCCAACACCTATTTATAGCCCTTCCGCTTGCTAACGATTCGAGTTTTTGTTTGTGTGAAATTTGAATTTTGTTTTGCTCTGTTTTTTCGTTTTAAGAAAGCTAGATTTGAAAAGTAATTTAAAGTAAAACTTTAAAATATTATTAAACAAAATGATATTTTGATTTTTGTAAAAATACTATGTCAAATTAATTATTTGGAATTATTCGGCTTATATTTGGTTTTCTGAGTTTTTCTGGAGTTTTAAAATCTATTTTGAAAATAAAAAGTATTTGAAGTATGAAAATTAAAATACCAACAGTAGTTGGAAATATGTTTATTACGTCCAAAATGTCTCCGGAAGTTCTTTGAATTTTCTGGAATTTTGGATGTAATTTCATATTTTCGAGCTTTATTGAATTTTCGGTGTTTTCTGAAAATCTAAATCAAATTTAATCCTCCGCCGCCCGAGCTAATCTCGTGCGTCCATCTTCACTTAAACCCTTCGCTCTCCATCCGATGATCCCAATTTCCTCCTTGCGCCGCATCGCTCATCCGATCGTCCGCTCTTTCCTCTCTCTCTCTCTCTCGTTGATAAACCGGTTCCACCTGTCAGTGAATAAAATTATTTTCTTTACAAAAATAATTCGCCAGAAAATCAAAATTTTGCTGACGTCATAAATTTATTTTCCACAGAAAATAATTCATTTAAAAATCATTTCCTTGATGACGTCATAATTTTATTTTTAGTTCAAAAATAATTCCAGAAAATCGGTTTATTCTTTTCTCCCTTTTCAAACTTTCGAGAGCCCGTTCTTTTCGTTTTAACTCGATTGAGCCCATTAAAATTTCTAAATTAATCTAAAATTCTAATCTATCCATTTATACCCTATTTTCAAATTTTTAAATTTTGAATTTATTTGGTTTAAACTAAATCTTAATTAGAATTTTTATTTAATAAAATAAAATTAAATATTAATATTTGCTAAAATATTTTATTTGAGTTCTTTGAGTCTCAAGAAATCTTCGGAATTTTTTTTAGAATTTTCGGAGTTTGTTTGAGCTCAATTTCAAAATCTCAAACAAAAATACAAAAGAAAAAGAAAGGGGAGAGAGAATGAACAGTGCCGAAGCACTGTTCATCTTCTCCTCCAGACCGAGCGCGACGCGCAGGCGAAGCGCCATGACGCCGTTTCTTCAAACTTGATTTCCCATTGATTTTCTCGACCGTTTTTCGTGAAATCAAGTGCATTCAAATCCTCACATCAAGAGCTATCAATTCCCCACCGTTTCCCCTCTCATTTATGTGTATTTACACGGAATTGAAACCGGTGCTCTAAATGGCATGAACGTTTGATCTCCCTCTCCCGTCCACTCAACCTCACTCAACCCCCGAAATCTTAAAGCCTCTCTCTCATTCTTCTCTCCGCAATAGCTATTTCTCTTTTGTGAACCGAGTGGTGTTCTTCGGCCATTTGCGTCTCCAACAGTAGAGCCCGGTCACTTTTGACCCTACCGTTGGCTTCGTCTCCTCGCGTTCTACGCGGTGCTCCTCTCGCCTTCGCCGGAGCATCACCGGAGCATCGCCGGTCCACCGTGGCCAAACCGCGCCGTCGTTTTTCTCCTCTTCGTTTCGCCGCAAACCTCACCCTCTAACTCCTCTCCGTTTGTTCGGAACACCGATGCCAACCCGCCGGTCGCCTAATGTCTTCTCCGCCGTGTTTCGTCACCATCAAGTGTCCGTTGGCCGAGTCGCCTGTACCGTTGAGTTCGCCTCGACGCGTTCTACGCCATGCTCCCATCGCCATCACTCGAAGACTCCCCGAGGCGTCGTCGACCTGGTCGAGCCAGACGCGAAACCGTGCCTTCGCGTACACCACTTTTCGGTGGCGCTTTGATTTACATTCGCGTCTTATCGTGTCCTAGTCTCCAAGAAATTTATCTATCATTTTATTTAACTTTTCGTGGAGCCAATTATCGGTTGAACTTTCCATAAAAATGGTCATTTTGACTCCGACACCGATTCGTCGTCTCTGTTAAGATTTAGCTTTGTCCGTAATTTTTCTTAGACTTGCCTCATGGCGTTCTCTGTGTGCTTCCTCTGTTCCCGAAAAGCCTCTACAAATTTTTGCCTCAGACACCTCGCCATGGCCGCCAATGGCATCTAGTGTCCCCATCTGTCTGGTGATGTTTTTCCCAATCCGTTCGCGTCATATCGTGCCAAACCATCCCAGGTAGCTACCTTTCAAATGGTTTTGGATTCGTTTCACCGAGCACAAAGATATCAAGTTTTTCCTTTTTCTCTACCGTCGTCGTTCAAACGTCGATTGTATCGCCTCGATGAAGTTTCACTTAGCCAATAATTTTCCTAGCTTCACCATGTCGTGTTCCACCACATGCTCACCCTACATCTCCATGTTCTATACCGGTACTATCTCTTTCCAACTTTGTCGATGTCGCTACCACTGCCATCGCTGTTTTCCCTCACCGCCGATGATCGCCGCTTCTCGACGCCGCACCCATGTCATCACCTTCGCCTCGTCACGGGGTTCTATTTTGTCCATTCACCGCCACCTCGCAACCTATCGACACCGTACTGCTCAAAAAGTAATTCTCGGATTTTGTTATCATTTCATGTGATACCTAAATCTTCCGATATTCGTTCTCCTCATTCGAACTCGAATCCATTGATTCTTTCTCCTAAATTCATTTAAGATCATAATCTATTCCTCAATATATATTTTATAATTTTGGATTTGATTTGAGTTTATTCGCTTTGGTTCTTCGCGTGTAGACTGCGACGATTCTGGAGAATTTTATGACGACAAATCACACCCACTTGAAGAACAAGGCAAGTCATACTCCTTGATCATGTTGATCCCGGTTGCAAATAAAATTATGTTAATTTAAATTATTCGCATGCATAGTTTTATTCAACGTATTTCAATTCAGTTTTAAATTTAGTTATTGCCTACTTGTTTATCCCTCCATTGATATTGAATTCCTCAACACCTTGTCACCTTAGATTAAAACTCTAGTTAGTACACTAGTATTGGCTAGAGACTTTTATAACAAATGCTTAGACACCTTAGACATAATATTCGTTTTGGGATCTTGTTTCACATAAAATGATAAGCTTTTGGAATGTATTCTTGACTTGGTGAGTCAAGAAGGATTATAAAATATTTGGAAATAAAATATAAAATCTGGTTTGGACTTAGGCTAATGGTTCAAGTGGTGGGTGCGGGCATGCACCGTTGTTCTGGAGACACGTGTTGATTGTCGAACGCGGTATGTGGTTGAGCCTAAGTCAATTAAGGACCGATGCAGTGAGCTACTATTGCAAAGCCCTATCGTACTACCACAAGGTCGGTATGGGACGATCTGGCTAACTAATTTGCGAGTCCCAACACGAGCCTTGTCGTAGGTTGAAAGTGAGCGTGGCGTAGTCCATGAGAAGTCTCACTTGGCTCAAGAGGGGCTCCAACTTGTGGATTCAAGTTGTAGTGAAACCTCGGTGTTGGCTTGGCGAGGTTGAAGGCTTTGCATTGTAAAGGCCTTGTTATGATTACTCGATCTGGATGGAATCCATGAGTGTTTGAAGCGTGTGGATGGATGGAATCCATACGAGATGTTTTTGAAAGATGGTCCGGTCCCGTGGATAGGTTGGTGTTTGGTCTGACCTTCTTTTAATTACAATTATTGTTTTTCCGTAAGCTTCACTATTTACCATCTTTACACATCTCGAAGCCTTTCATTATGACCTCAACGCCACTCTTGCTCTAGTCCGGTCACTCCGTGTCTCGCCACGACTCGCCTTCTTCGGCGGTGTTTTTCTTCCGCTATTATTTAAATTTTGGCTTATATGCCATGGATGTAAACTTTGGCATTCATGCCCATATTTAGTTAATAAACATCAAATAGCACCGCACTAGCGATCTCGGACATGAAAGCATAAATAGCATCATACTTACTCATGATGAAGTCCAAACCTATCGAAACATCAGAATATGCATCCTAATCCCATACGACCAAGTTTGACCAAGTCCGATCGAGCCCGTTACACCACAAAACGTCAAGGTCCGAACCAACCAACTCAAACTCCACTTTCCTAAACTGATGTCAATTACTCATCATACACACGGGATGACCTCCACATGGTCTCTCAAGTAGCAGCATCCCCTTTTAACCTTGTAGCTGCCACCGCCATGATTTCTCTCAAGAGCATATCACCCCCGAGAAAATAGCAGACGAAGTGTCTGATTTCTTAGCAGATTCAGTCTAATGCACAGAACGCATTTAGACTTTAATTGACATTTACTTTTGTGTGGAAAAATAAGTTAATATTTATATGGATGCTACTTAAGCAATTTTAATTTCTCGTGATGGTTGGATGATATTTGAATAATTCATTCATTTATTCAGTTTATAATGGTATGATATGTACCGATATTGAAGTATTTTATTTGTGTTGATTGCCTTTTAATGCATATTAATAAAATACCTTATATTAGAACACGTGTGGCACCCTATGGAGGAAGTATGCTTAGCCGACAGCGGCACAACAAATAACATCTTAAGAGAGACGAAGTATTTTCAGATGATTAGTAAGAATGCTGGTAGCCTTACAACAATCGCCGGTAGCGATGGTTGTATAATAGGTTCAGGAAGAGCCACAATTATACTCCCAATGGGCACAACTTTGGTCATTTAAGAAGTCTTATTGTACATAGAATCGACTAGAACTTTCCTAAGTTTTAAGGATATTCGCTAGACTTAAGAAGAGTACGGTAAGCAAAGCGAATGGAAAAAGGGTATTAGAAAAACTTCCTTCATTAGAAAATGGGCTATACTACACCAACATCAAGGCACTTGCAGCCTATGCTGCCTCGAAGATAGTATTTAGAAGCTCTGAACATTTCTATCTCTGGCATGACAGATTAGGCCACTCAGGTCATAGGATGATAAGAAATATAATTAACAATTCACAATGGCATAATATTAATGTAACAAATTTCCCGAATCATGAAGATTTTGTGTGCTCTACATGTACAACCGAGAAATTAATTACTAGACCTTCTACTATGAAAGTGAACGATGGAATCCATACATTCCTGGATCGCATCCAAGGAGACATTTGCGGTCCCATTCAGCAACTTTCAAGGCCATTTAAATATTTCATGGTGCTCATCGATGCTTCCTCGAAATGGTCGCACGCATGTTTATTGTCTACGAGAAACTATTTTTTCTCAAATCCGATCTCATAGATAATTCGCATTAGAAATATTTTCCCTGATCATCACATAAAGTCTATCAGAATGGACAACGCCGGAGAATTTACTTCAAAGGCATTTGATGATTATTGCATGGCAATGGGAATTACAGTTGAGCATTCTGTACCGCATGTCCACACTCAGAATTGACTACAGAGGCATTAATCGAGCGAATCAAATTTATTGCCTGGTCACTTTTGCAGAATTGTAATTTACCAGCTACATGTTGTGGACACGTAGTCTTGCATGCAGCAACTCTCATCAACTTTAGACCATCGGCCTACAACATCCATTCACCTATGTAACTAGCGCAAGGATCAACACCAAAAATTTCTCATCTCCAAAGGTTTGGATGCAAGGTTTATGTACCTATACCCCCTCCACAGCATACTACAATGGGTCCTCTCCGAAAAACTGGGATATACGTTGGTTATGAGACAACATCCATAACCAGGTATTTAGAACCCATGACAGGAGATTTGCATACTGCCCAATTTGCTGATTGCATATTTGATGAGGATAATTTTCCAACATTAGGGGGAGAAAGTCAACCCCTTGATGAAAAATGTCAGAAAATTGTGTGGCAAGTCACGGGAATCCATGCACATGACCCGTGCACTAGTGAAGCAAATAGAGAAGTCCAGAAGATCATTGATTTGTAAGCATTAGTAAATCAACTGTCCGACCACTTTAGTGATTTGAAGAGTGTGACCAAGTCGTATGTGCCTGCACGCAATGCATCGGAGAGGGTTGAAATACCAAAGAAAGTTGAAGGTATCCCTAATCCCGTCTATAGGCCTCAGAATAAAAGGACGAGAACTCCAGTCCCTCAAATCCTAAGTAACCGAGGACGCCTGTTGAAGAAGGATAAGAAAGATTTGACATAGCCGATCACTGAAGTTCTCCAAAATCAGAAGGGGAGCCAGTTGAGATCTGGCATCAGTATGACCCCTTCAGAAAAGGGCACACATGATCTGAACATCCCAATGGAAGAAGAAATCGACATGGATATGTGCGCACACATCGGAGCCAAAAAACTAAAGGGATTTGCCACCGCAATTGGAAGAAGCAATGAGAAGTATCAGAAGAAGCAACTCATGAAGAAATAGCTATAAATTATGTGCACACAGGAAACTCCATGAATAGGACAATAGCCGATGTTGATATCTACTTTGCAAAGAAAATTGCCACTATCATCGATCTAGAGCCTGCATCGCTCGCTGAATGTAAGAAAAGATCAATTGGGAAGAATGGAAGAAGGCAATAGAAACTAAATTATTACCTCTGAACAAAAGAGAGGTGTTTGGGCCCGTAAGCCGCACATCTCCCTATGTGCACCCTGTAGGGCATAAGTGGGTATTTGTTCGAAAGACAAATGAGAGAAATGAAGTTGTAAGATATAAAGCAAGGCTGGTTGCACAGGGTTTCACTCAACATTTAGGAGTTGATTATGAAAAAACCTACTCCCCAGTCATGAGTGGAATTACCTTTAGATATTTAATCTCAATGGCAGTAAACTTGAATTTAGAAATAAAATTGATCGATGTGGTAACTACATACCTTTATGGAAACTTGGATTTAGAAATTTATATGATGTTACCTGAAGGTATCCCTGTCCCAAACCAAAACAGAGCAAATAGAAATCATACAGTATGAAACTCAAGAAATCACTGTACAGACTCAAGCAATCAGGAAGGTTGTGGTATAATCGCTTAAGCGACTTTTTATGCAAAAAAGGCTACACGAACAATGAAGATTGTCCTTGTGTTTTTATACGACGATCCCAGAATAGATTTTGTATAATCTCAGTATATGTAGATGATCTGAACATCATTGGGACAATGGAAGATATAAAAGAAGCAAGTTCTTACCTAGAGTCAGAATTTGAAATGAAAGATTTAGGTAAAACCAAATATTGCTTAGGCCTGCAGCTCGGGCATGTCCCTGAAGGAATATTAGTACATCAGTCAGCCTACGCTCAGAAGGTGTTAGAAAGGTTCAGTTTTGAGAAGGACTACCCATCGAAAGTACCGATGATCGGGAGATCTTTACAGCAAGAAAATGACCCATACCGACCTAGGGAAGAGGGTGAGGAAGTCCTGGGATCGGAATTCCCATACTTAAGTGCAGTAGGAGCACTTATGTATTTAGCAAACTGCACTATACCGGACATTACATTTGCCATAAACCTATTAGCAAGGCATAGTGCAGAACCTACCAAAAGGCATTGGTAGGGAATAAAGAACATCTTCCGATACCTCCAATAAAGCAAGGACCTTGGATTATTCTATAGAAAGAATCAAGATTTGAACTTAACTGGCTATGCAGATGCTGGGTACCTGTCGAACCCGCATACCACAAGGTCACAAAAAGGCTATGTATTCCTATGTGGTGGAACTGCAATTTCATGGAAATCGTCTAAGCAAAGTCTTGTAATGACTTCGACGAACCACTCAGAAATTATAGCACTGTACGAAACCGCACGAGAATATGCTTGGCTCCGACAAATGATTCACCACATCCAGCAATCATGTGGGATGAATATTGTGCAACCTCCCATAATTATCTATGAAGATAATGCAACTTGTGTTGCTCAAGTGCAGATGGGTTACGTGAAGAGTCATCTCACGAAGCATATTAACCCTAAGTTTTTCTATACTCATGAATTGCAAAAGATGGACGAAATTAAGGTACTGCATACTAAGTCATGTGAGAATTTTGTAGATTTATTTACTTAGTCACTTTCAGCATCTAGTTTTGAAAGATGTGTACGAGGAATTGGAATAATGAGACTTAGAGAAGTGCAGAATTCAGGGGAGACTTTTCTCAAGTTTGTTATTAAAATTTAATCATGAAGATCGAGTACCCAAAGAATAAATCCTACAGATTAAATGAAATTGGGTGGATTGTACTCAATTTCCCTTGACGAGTTTTTCTGAAGTTTCTCGGCCAAGATTTTTAATGAGGCAATTCGTGCAGCATAATATAACATGTATTATGTACTCTTTCTCTAAATTTTTTCCACTGGGTTTTTATAGAGTTTTGATGAGGCATAAACGTGTCGGATGAGTGCCCAAGGAGAAGTGTTAGGAAATTTGGGTCTGGACTTGAAACCTTGGCCCATAGTGGATACCTCACCACTAGGCTATAAATAGAGAGTACTATTGTCTATTTTATATAAGAAATCAGAAAGAAAGCAATAAAGAAGAACCAGAAGTTCTCTCTATCTCTCTGTATGTTCAATCTACTATTTATGTCTTATGTGATTAATCTAGTTTTTTATAAGCAGAAGAATCGATCGGACTGGTCGCCAGCGACGGTTCCTCAACAAAAGCAATCCTCTTTTATAGCATAATTATTTATACAGCCAATAAATTCCATTACAATACACGGATACATGACTAGTTTGACATAAAACATCAAGTGCAACCCAAAGATTGGCAAACCAAACTAAATACCCATGTGAATTCCTATTTCCAAACATACAGTAGCACTACTACGCAACAAAACACTCCTCGATTCCGACGTCACTCTCGCGCAATAGCGACCAGCTGCTTGCCGACGTTGCGCCCGGAGAAGAGCCCGATGAGCGCCGTCGGTGCCTTCTCAAGCCCATCCGCGACGTCCTCTACGTAGGTGATCTTCCCTTCCTTGAGGTACCCGACCATCTCCTCCTCGAACTTGCGGTAGATGCCGTAGTAGTCGAACACCGCGAAGCCCTCCATGCGGACGCGCTTGGCGACGAGGCAGAAGAGGTTGCGCACGCCCTCGGGCTGCTCCAGGTTGTACTGCGAGATCATCCCGCACACGGCGATCCGACCGTGCGTCCGCATGTTGAGCAGCACGGCGTCCAGCGTCGCGCCACCCACATTCTCGAAGTAGATGTCGATGCCCTCCGGGAAGCACCTGAGCAAGATCACAAGATTAACGGGAGGGAACTCTTGGTTGTCTGATCTATTTGCAACGCAGGAATTTCATAGAAAAGAAATTGCAAACCTCTTCAGTGCAACGTTGAGATCATGCTCCTTCTTGTAGTTGAAAGCGTCGTCGAAGCCAAACTTGCTTTTCAGGAGGTTCACCTGACGAGGTAGTAAATTTGTTTCCAGAAAATATAATATCTTTGAAGTTTCTGATTTTGAGGGCAATAAAATGCCTAACAGTGTATTTCGCTTCTTAGGAATAGAGAGTATTCTGATCCATATGTTAAACCATGGGACACTGATGAAATTAGCTAAAATTATTATCATTCTGTAAGGGAGCATAATCTAGGTTAATAAACAAAATTCCTGAAGATGTCCTTCAACCAATTCATCATTTGCCAGCTTAGGTAATGTACGATGTAAATGCTGAAGCACTGCTCATAGAACTAATTGCCAATGGCATTGAAAACGTAAGGAGCAACTGTCCATGATCTGGAGATGTGCATAACAGAAGGCAAAGAAAAAAAAGAGTTTTGGACAAACCTTCTCATCAGAACCAGCACTTCCAACCACATAGCAGCCTGTGATCTTAGCAAGCTGCCCCACAATCTGACCAACGGCACCCGATGCCGCCGAGATGAAGACATGCTCGCCTTTCTTAGGCTTGGACACATCAAAAAATCCAGCATATGCAGTAAGGCCAGGCATTCCTGAATTATCAAGGTTCAGGCACAGTTAGAAAAAAACCTGATCACTGTACCTAGCCCAATTCATGGGTATTCAATTGAATACCCAAAATTTTTAGTAAAAAACCCATTATATATAAGGTATAATACATATGTATACTAGTAGTTAGGCTAAATTCGTTCTGTTCACACTCAATTAACCCCAAATTGATGTCAGATCCTTTTGGTCCATTTTCTCCTCCCATCGACACTGGCCTAGACCCACTGTCATTCTGTTTATACCCAATTGTGAGACCGTGTCTCACTCAGTCTCTCCTCTCTTCATTTAGCGTCTGATCGTCTCTCCATATCTCGGCACTCAGCTAGCGCCTAGTAGCGGTGGGTGTTTGTGCCCCTGGTTCTAGTCTTTTGGAGGTGGCGAAGGTGGCAAGGGGGCTGGAGGCTGCGCAGGTGGCAGGAGCGCTGGAGGCTGGAGTGGCCACCGGCCAAGTAGGCACTGCCGCACTACAGGCCTGCAGCAGTAGGGCAGGTTCATCCTCTCCGACCCATCGACCCCATGCTGTAGAATCTAGATGCGTAGACGGTAGATTTGCTCTGCTTGTGTGCCCCTAGAGTTTGTAGTTTTGTATTTCCGAGTTAAGTGGATGATAGATCCGTGGATGACTGAATGGATGTGGATTTGGCATATGTTTCTTGTTTGTTTCACTTTTGGTGCTTACATCTTGTTTAGATGTGGTGGATTACTGGATTTGGCTCAGTTATCTTTAAATTAGTGGTTATGTCTTATGAATTGAAATCCATATTCTCCACATCTTTAAATCTGAGTAGCCTATATCTATATGTCAAGTATTTCAGAGGTGTGAGCTACTGAGCTTCATATCATGCCCTCATCTAAGCTCTTTGTTGTGAATCTGTGAAATAAGATCCTTAGCGACAGACGAATTATCGCTAATGAATTACTGAAATACATATTCTTCACCTCTTACCTGTGATTCTATGAACAAATACCAAGTATTTAACAAGTGTGAACAAATAGTTTCTAGTTGATTTTCACTATCCTGATGTGAATAGTAAATATAGATAGTTTCATAAGAGACAATAGGAGCTAAGTGGAATTGCATATTAGTGGAACTAATTGTAGTCTTTCAATCGGCTCCAAGGCACAAAGAATCGTCGAGTTAATTTGTGATTTTTAATTATTTTTTTAATTTTTATATTATTTGAGACGTTGTCCCTAGTATGAACATTTGTACTTTAATTTTCGCTATTGTAGCCTTTTATGTTTTCTATTGGACAATATTTTTGTAACTTTGAATACCCAATCTAAAATTCCTGGTCCGCCCCTGACTGTACCAGCTGTTAAATGTGACTAGTAAGTCAGCTTGCTAGATACTTGAGAGGACACAAAGCCTAAGACCCTACCAATGATCAGCATGATGTCATATTCTTTTTGCTACGATGGTTCAGACTTTAGAGACATTTCCATTTGTTGCTGCAGAGAATTTTCGGTATGAATCTCTGAACATGATATGGCATACACTAGCTGAACTTTCTGAGCTACTGTAAGCACTCCTCTTACCCGTTCTGTCCTGATTAACTAAATGTAGTTACATTTCTATAGTTACACAACTTGGGGACCAGTTCATCTGTAGTTTCTACTTTTTCAGCCTCATTTTTTATGTAAAACATAATACACCAATTAACAGTACCTCGCCAGACAGATAAGCTGAACAAATGATCAACTCCTCAAACATATTAACAGTCATATGTTTAGGTATTAATAGTACATCGCCATCAAAACTGAGAATGTCTCAATTAGTAGTACATTAACATACCCTCAGAATGTCTGATACATATGAATCTCTGAACATGATGTGGCATACACTGAAAATGTATGAATTTTTATTGCTTCATCAAAACTGAGAATGTCTGATACAAATGTTTACGATGGTTTTCAGGGATTAAAGATGACACTTTGCTTGCGACAAGAGTGCGTACTGAAAGGAAACTCACCAAGAACACCTGTGTAGTACGACAGAGGCAATTCAGGATGATTGATCTTGAAAAGAGACTCTGGATTAGTGATCAAAGTGAACTCTTCCCATCCAGTTATACCCCACACAAGATCGCCAACCTTGAAATCCGGGTGCCCGGATGCTACCACCTTGCTTACGCCAAAATTAACCAAAACCTGCAAGGATTGTTGTACCCAGGGAGAGCAAAATTGTATGGTTTCCAGTGGAAACAAATAGTCAGTGAAAGAAAACTGAATCCAACTGCGGTGCTGAACGGAAGGGTATTGTTCATGATTCATTCATACTCATTAACCCCTTTATCATGTTTGGTTTGCCAGTATTTGGGTTGCAGTTGATGTTTTATGTGAGACTAGTCATGTGCCTGTGCGTTGCAATGTAATGTATTAGATGTATAAATAGTCATGGTATATAAAAAAGAATTGTTTTAATCTGTTGGGAAGTGGAGAATGATAAGAAGTCAAGGGAATAGGACGGTTGGAGGAGAATGGATGTAAGACCACTAACTCGTTCTTCTATAATTACTAGTTATGTACCCGTGCGTTGTAACGGAACTCATTGAATATATAGAAAATCATGCTATAGAAGAGAGTTATTTTGATTAGTTAAAAAGCGAAGAATGATGAGAAATTAAGTAAATAGAGTGGTTGGAGGAGAATGGACCTCCAACCACCAACACCTTCTTTTATAATTGTAATAGATTAAGAAGTTGAGAAATATAGTTTTGCCAACGCAAAATGATCAGGAATAAAGTGTTCACACACCAACAAGGTTACTGCTAATCTTTCGTGGATAAAACGAACACGAATATGTAAGGTTGGTGACCAATTTCCAGGATAGCTTGCTGGACTAGATTTGAAACGGAGGGATTTACCAAAATTTTGCACTCATTGAACGATCCATTCGTTTGAGAGGAATAGAGTTTCAAAGTTGCAACACTACCCGGTAGGACTCACCGAACCAAGGATTTATAAAAATTTTGCAGACTTTCACAAGAAACGGTTGAATAGTCGAAGTAATCTGACTAGAAAACAAAACCGACCGCTACGGTCAGACGAACAGAATCTTTAACGAAACGCGAGGTTCCAATCTTCCGGGCAGACGAATGAATAGTTTATGCCCAGCGCCAGCAACACTAAATACTAGTGCATGCAATGCAAAAAGGTTTGGATTTAATACGGTACCTCTCCTGGGCTCCTCGTGTCGTGTCATGCGGTTGCGCATGTACGGGTCGCAGGAAACAAGTAGTGCATGCAAAAAGGTTTGGCTTTTTTTTCTGGCACGTTGGATTCACGCGAGGTTCCAATCTTCTGGGCAGACGAATGAATAGTTTACGACCGTATATAGTTTATGTAGTTTATATATATTTATAATCAGATTATCATCTAGTTCTTCTATTATGTGTTAATGAAGGATTGATGTATATAAAGACGATGATTCAGACTTAAAATGTATATGCGAGTTATCAAACTTCAAGAGGATGTGCAAGGCAAAGGTATAACTAGGTAAGACTAAAAATGTGTTTTTAGTTTTTTTTGCAGTCTTAGTGTTTAGATCGAAGATTGATTGTTAGTATAGATTACGGTAATATTAATAATTTATGACCAGCGCCAGCAACCGCAAACATGTAGTGCATGCATAAAGGTTTGGATTCACTACGGTACCTCTCCTGGGACGAAGTCCGGGATGTAGCTGGGCTCCTCGTGCCGTGTCATGCGGTTGCGCATGTAGGGGTCGCAGGAGACGTAGAGGTTCTTGAGCATCACGGCCGCCGACCCGGGCGGCACGGCCAGCCGCACGGTGGCCGTGGACGAGCTCCATGTCGTCCTCGGTGGGGAACCCGTCACGCACCGCCTCAGGATCACCCTCCTGTTGCTCACTTCCTCCCCCGCCGTCGCCGCCATTGCTCCCCTAGTTAGCTTCCCTTCTTGGCTGTGCCGAACTGCCGGTGAGCTTCTGCTTTCCCGATTTCCTTGGGTGGGTATACTAATAGTACTGGCTGGCCTCGTGAATTTGTGTGGTCGTGTGGTGTGTGTGCCGACCGTACGTTAGGGGTGTGGGGTTGATGGTGGAAGCTTCGGCTTTAATGTATTGCTGACCGTGGGCGTGAGGGGATAATGGGAAATTAAAGAGACTGACGTCAATGGAGGGGAACGGATGGGGGTGGGGAAGTTGGCTGGCACCTCACCTCGAGGGATCGTGAGATTGTGTGGGGAACGGATGATGATCTCATAGTATAATCTCGTGTACTTTGATCTACTACATGTTAACATACTCTCTTTTATCATAGTTCTTTTCTACATCACGAAGTATCTGATCCAAATTATCATCGTGCAATCTATTCGAATCTGAACAACAATCGATATTATCCGACGGCATATCACTCACTTCACCGGCGATATCATTCGTCGGCATATCATTGACTTCGCCATGACTGATCCAACACGTATAACCCTTTTTGAAACCCTCCGAATCAAATGCGCTTCAATCTATTCTCCGTTATAAACACCTTTAAATTCCACCCCTTATTCAACATATCATCCTCGGCAGCTCTTGTAAAAGCAGACGCCATTAATGTACTCTTCACTCACACGGTTCGCGGCATACATCCAACTTCGGTCCTACGTTATGCATATATATATAATAATCTAGTATTAAAAATTAAATTAATTAATTATTACTACATATATACCACATGCATTGAGGCTTTGCTAGCTTAATTCATATAATAAACAAAACAGTTATTTCCCCAGCGATCGATGAACCACTTATAACCAACAATTTTGACAAATTTGGCCTCCCACATATCGGGAACTGACCATGTATGGTCAAATAGATGCAAACCATCTTCAATAACATTCACCAAAACTTAGATCTAAATTGTAATGCAAAGAAAAATAAATTTCATTACTAACCATATCTAGGGCAACCAGGAACGTATGAATCTTCAAAACTCTCCTACCTCCTCCCACCAAATTAACTGGCCTGAAAAGCCTTGCCTCCTCGCCTCCTCCAGGCGCAGCACCGGTTAGATCTGGATCGAAATGAAGACAGATGTGGTTCTGAGCGGCGCAATAAATATATAGCCGGATTATCACAGATGATTTTTAAAAAAACTGTCTGTGATAAGTTGATTATCACATATGATTTTTAATAAAAAATTATTTATGATAATTCTCGATTATCACAGACGGTTTTTTAAAAACCGTCTGTGATAATTACAGTATCATAGACAGTTCATCGGTAAGAACCGTCTGTAATACTCGTTTTTTCTGATACCAACAACATAGACGGTATTTAAATTAAAACCGTCTGTGATAGTGTACGTCACAAACGGTTTTATCAAATTATCTATGATTTAACGTTTAATAATAGTATTTTTATAGTAGTGATTCCTCCCTGATAGCTTCCCATCTTGGTTGTGTAGAATTGCCGGTGAGCTTCTGTTTTCCCGATTTCCTTGGGCGGGTATATACTACTAGTACTGGCTGGCCTCGTGAATTTGTGTGGTCGTGTGGTGTGTGCGCCGACCGTACGTTGGATGTGTGTGTGGTTGATGGTGGAAGCTTTGGCTTTAATTTTGTGCTGACGTGAGAAGATAGATCTAGAGGCAATGGAGGGAAACGGATGGGGATGGGGAAGATAGATCTAGAGGCATCAATCGAGGGATCGTGAGATTGTGAGGCAGAAAATGGCTTGCTAGGGAAGACACACCTGAATTTTTTGTACGAATAATTTTTTAGTATTTTTTGAAAATTTAATCCGAAATTTAATCCGGATTTATCTCAGGCCGACACGTGTCGCGTCCGAATTGAATCCATCTCTCTCCTCGATCTAATCTCAGCCGTCCACCATAACTTACCCCTTCGTTTCATCCAACGGCTGAGATTCCCTCTTGTTGCCACGTGTCGCAAATCCGGTCGCTGTCTCTTCCTCTCCCCTCCTCTCTCACCGACATGTGGGCCACCCTTGTCATATTCATCTTCTTCCTCCGTCCCCCTCTCACCTCCGGCCGTGCGCCATTAATAGCCGCCGCCGCTTCGTTTTCCGACCGCCCGCTCCCCGAAAACCACCGCCGCTCGGGCTCCTCCGTCATTGCCGCCGCACCGCGCCCCTTTAATCGCGCCGCGCCCGTTCCCACCACCGAACCGCCTCCTCTCCCCGGGTTTTCCAGCGAGCCGCCACCCTCCCCTCCCTATGAAAAGCCCCCGGGAAAGCCTCCCTCCGCATCCCTCTCTCGCCGCCTCCTCCCCCTCAGTAGGAGCTCCCGCCGCCGGAGCACCGCCCGAGAGCCGCCACCGCTCTCTCTCTTCCACCGCCGCCTTCCTCCGCCACCCCGAGCCCCGGCCAGTGGTAGGCCGAGACCGCCGTCCCTCTACCCCCCGCCCTCAGCCGCCGCCGGCGCGAAGCGCTCCGGCAAGCCGCCGCCCCTTGCGCCGCTGCACTCGGCCACGTCAGCGCGCCCCAAGCCGACGTGGATGCCACATGGCGCCACGCCAGCCGAGAGCGCCAACTCAGCCTCCACCCCGGTCCGTGGACCCGGTGCACGGTAGACCGGGCCCACCTGTCAAATTTAATTCCCGCTGAAAAATTCAAAATATGCTGATGTCAGCATTGCGTCATAAAAGCACTTTTTATTTATAAAATTATTTCAGCCAAAATTAAAAATCATGTTAACGTCATAATTAGCCTTTTTCAGTACAAAAATAAATCCCAAAACCAATCTTTTTCTTTTTCTCCCTTTTTAACTTACAGAAGCCCATATTTCTTCATTTTAACTCCGATTTGACCCGTTCAAATTTCTAAATTCCTCTAAAATCCTAAACTATCCAAATCTAGACTATTTTGAATTTTATTTAAATTTTGTTTGTTTGGTTCTTCGCACGTAGATTTCAACGATCTCGGAGAGAACGACTGCGACGATTCGAACCAGATCTTCGAGCAAGGCAAGTTACATCTTTGATCATGTTGTTCCTATTATTTTAAATTATTTATGTTGTTTTTAAAATTATTATGCATGCGTAATTTTATTCAATTCTAGTTTAATTTCAGTTTTAAACTCTAGTTATGCCTAAATTCTTTGGATAGCCAAATTTGACATTAAATACCATTATACCTTGTCAACCCTAGATAAAACCTAGTTAGTACATTAGCACTAACTAGAAGTTTCATAGAATTGCTTAGCCATGCTTACAACATTATGGTTTGGGATAATCTTTCAAATGAAATGATAAACTTTAGAACTGAATTCTTGACTTTGGTGAGTCAGAAATGTTTATAAAATTATTTCCAAACAAAGTATAAAAACTTGGTTTAGACTTAGTCAAATGGTTAGAGTGGTGGGTGCTTGCTGGCATGCATTGTTGTTTGGTGACGCAATGTTGATTGCCAGACATAATGGGTATGTGGTTGGTGCCTAAGTCAGTAAAGGACCGGTCTGTGAGCTACTGTTGCAAAGTCCTATCGTACTACCACAAGTCTGGTATGGGACAGACCTGGTCGAAAAATTTGTGAAGTTCCAACTTGATCTCGCTATAGGCTGAATGTGGGTGCGGCGTAGGCCGTGAGAAGTCTCACAAGGCACAAGAGGGGGCTCCAACATGTGGATTCATTTTGTGGTGAAACCTTAGTGTCGGCATGATTATGTTGACAACGGATTATTGTAAAGGCCTTGTCATGATCTCCTAGCCGCACACCTAAGGAAGTGTGTTAGTCCGGTGGCAAAAAGGGATGATTGTGTCTTGTGGGTAAAGCTGTACAACCTCTGCAGAGTGTATAACCGATCCTGGATAGCCGTGCCCACGGTCATGGGCAAGCTGAGTGAAGTTTTCACGGATTAGACTTTGCTTTTGAAAATGGTCTATGAAGGCAGCCCAAATGATGACATGGCCTTCGGGAAACATGGCTTGGTGATTTTCCCACCAAGCCGATGCGGCGTCGTGGAGTTGGTAAGATGCATAAAGCACCTTCTCTGCGTCGTTATACTGAGCAATGCTCAGCTTGCTCTCAGTAGAACAAAGTCAATCATCAGCTTCCAAAGGATCTTTGGCTGATGCGAAGGTGGATGGCCGAGTCCGCATGAACTCACCCAACTTTGACTAGGGCCGAGCAGTACTTGCGCCTCCTTGGGCCATAGAGCTCAGGGTGGCGGTGTTCTGGACCAATTGCTGCAGCATGAGGGTGTTGGTTTGGTGTCCTTGCTCAATCATAGCAAGTACTTGTGCCATCGTGGGTGATTGGGGTATCATTTCTTCTCCCACCCGCGGATTTTCAACGCATGTGGTGCATCTTGAGTAGAACTGGTCTGAGCTGGCGCACCTGAAGAAGGGGGTGCGAAGGATTTGATGTCTCGCCTCGGGATGACGGGAACCAGAGGCTTCTCTGCTCGCCATGATTTGACTTAGGGAGCGGGTTACCGGCATCCTAGATAATTCATGTAAGGGGACAAAATCAACACGAATGATATTATTTTAGATGAAAGATAGGAGGAAATGAGCACAAGTTAAGTGGGACAGTAGGAGGGTATCTCATGCCAATTTGATTCATCTGAATCTAGGATGCAAGAAGTTTTGCAACATAGGATAGCTAGCATGAAACTTTAACATAACGGTTAAGTTTTACATGGCTTGCAAGATCCTTATTTAAAACACAAAGTAGAAACATACTAGATAGCAAAATATAGCCATCATACATTAGCATCTTAGCGCCTTTACATTTCCAAAAGAAACTCACATATGCTTCCTAAGGTGAGCTTCTTACCACGATCTAATTTAGTGTCCTAGCTCTAGGTGCCGGGTGCACTAGGGCAGTAGGGGCAGCTAGCTCCTCCCACATCCCGCGTGGAGAGGACGGTGGTGCTGCACGAAGGCCATCACTCAGTGGCGGCTTCCAACCACTGACATGAGAGGACGTCGGGTAGGTGGCTCGATGACATAGGTGGGCTTAGGCAACTCCTCTGTGGGTGCAAGTACGGCATCCTCCTTGTACAATAGTTCCCATGTGAAAAGGCCTTGACTCACAAATGGGGCAACATGGTCCTCGAGCGTGGTGATCCTCCAGCATGCTTCCAAGAGCTCGCAGGTTAGGCGATGGAGATATCCATCAAGTGACCTCACGAGGCACCTGATAGGCATTATTCTCATTACTTCCCGGTTAAGAGGGGAATAATAGAACATGTCCTCTATCTCAGGGAGGCTATGGCGAACACAGGCGATGGCGATGTAAGCTGCATTGAAGATTGACATCATTACACTTGATCCTCGTCCGTAGTAGTGTAATGGCTGGTCTCCAAGGTATCGTCCACGGATAAGCACCTCCGCAAGGTACTCCTTGGATGCCGGGCTGGAAGGAGTGGTGTAGATGGTGTATTCAAGTGCTCGGGTGATGCGAATATGCTGCAACATCACCCATAGGGTGTGCGGCAGGGTGCCCTCCTCGAATACACTAGTCTGGTATTGAAGTGTCCAGTGAATAGGCATCTGCAAATTTTAAAAAATGCCTATGGTTAGTTACGTATTTATAAAAGGCTTAATGAATGGCTAGAATAGGAAAGGTCATTAGATAGGATAAGATTTTTGCTCAAGTTCTTGTCCATTTTCTCTCAAACTAGAGCTATTTGAATAAGGTGAGAACCATTGATGATAAGGAGACTTTAGGTAAGAGGAGAAGGTTAGGAAAAGAATACAGGAACGTTTGCCATTTTTGCCTTTCACATTTTAAAAGTAAGTTGTATTTGAAAAATAACTCTTTAATCCAGTGGCCATTCTACCTAGGGCTTAACCGATAGTCAGTATGGCTCTGATACGAACGCTGTGGGGACCCCAGGCGCGAGAGCGCCCATTGTCACTACATGTGTTCTATACTAGTCCCGTGCTTAGTAGCTAGTACACACATTCACATCATTGTGATCACATCCATACACATCGCACATAAATAGCTTACATAAAAGAGATAATATTATTTATGCGAGGCATAAAAGAGTACATACACAAAAGGCCGACCGGCTAAAAGACCAACAGAGTCTCAAACAAAAGCAATGGAAGTCTAATAAACAAAAGTATCCAGTGATCTGCCATTATAACCCACAAGCAACTGACTGGAGTCAAACCCTAGAAGGATTCCTCGTCAAATTCCGCCGTGCCAGGGGCGAAATATGCATCGTCGAGCAAGAGATCTTCATTCTCTTATCAACAACAATTTAAGCAAGGTTGAGTACATTGCGTACTCAGCAAGACTTGTAGTGTATCACAAAATTTACATATATGCAAGGTTGTCAATGGATGAGGTTCTACACTAAGTTACTTTCAGCATGAGGCAAGGTTCATTTTGCAATAACACTAAGTAATAATTTGCAAGCAGAGTTGTAAAGAACATTTGACATATAATGAAATAACATTTGCATAAATTTCATAACAGCAAATCAAAACCATTCGTAGCCCTCCTCGGCTGTGAACATCGCACAATTTCCTCCCATGGGTATGGCACACGATTAGACATTCATGCCATCCCATATATTCAATGAAGCAATTTTGAAAAGGAAAACTATACCCTTTGTAGCTACATCCAAGCTTGCTCATGACCGCAAGCACAGCTATTTAAATAGTTTTTAATGCTCTACAGAAGTTGTATAGCTTTACCCACACGAGATAATCAATTTTTACTATCGGTAACTTCACGCTTCCTTTAACGTGTGACGAAAGTTGATTATCTTAAAGCCTTTAGGTTATCTAGTCCTAACCTTGCACTAGCTTGAATGAATATCAAACCACTCTTAGGTACACCCCTAAGAAAGCATTTGAATCCTCCTTAGGTACACCCCTAAGCGAAAACCCTCACTTAGGTCCGTCCCCTAAGTAGGCATTCATTGTTGCTTAAAAGCCTTGGCCCGAGTACCTCGGTGTCAGGGGCCCCTATGAGCAAACCTAACCGGAGTGCCCTTACTACTTCTGTGCCTATCACAACGCAAGGCTAGACCAAGACAACTTAATGAGCTAAATGCCACAGCCTATATAGCACATGTGGCCGTACGGTGTGACTTAGATGTGCAACAATAGCGTTCAGTCCTTAATTGACCCGGGCGAGAATCTCCCCCTATATACATGCGAGATTCCCTCTCACATTTGACAGATTATCATATGGCTCGCCTTCGTCCAAAACTAGGTTTTTCATTTTATTTGATACCAAAGCAATAGATGTTCCCTCTCTGGTGCAACATTTTTTAAACCATCATTCCCACGTGAAGATTTTGTTCAAAATTCAAACTTAGCAGAAACTAGCGCTTGTCCAAGCATCTAGACCATATATCCAAGTAGTATTCCCAATTGACAGTATACATTGTATAAACCATATCCTAGAGGTTACAACAGTGTGGGTATCAAGTTTTTAAGGAGGTTCAATGCAAACGAGTGGTTGTAACTACCATTACCCACAGTATAGCAGTTTACCAGAACATACACGTATGCATAGTAGATTTTGCAAACAATATATAATAATTGAAATACTAAGATCAACATGGTCAAAGGGGATGCTTGCCTTGTTCCTGTTGCTCAGAGAATGTTTCGAATGCGTTCTTGTAGGATCGGAAATGGCAACAGAGGGGGGGTGAATGGTGCCGTTTCAATTTCGCCCCAAAGTTTTCACGAAAATCCCAATTCTTTAATCGCAACAATTTTGAAGAAATCTTGAAGGAACTCACTGAAGAAGCAAGGACCAGACCATCACAACCTGACCAAAAGAATGAAATGGTCGAGGGACTATGAATGATCACAAGCTGCAGATTGACCGGATATTGCTAACTCAAGAGACTGCAGACAAAGAAGAAAAGCAGAGATAAAAAGGAAAAGCAAAACCGAAAGAAAGAAAATCAATAGAGGAAGCAGCTAAAAGATTACACGCTGCAGAAGGCACTAGACCAAAATCAGAAAAGGGTGCAAACCAAAAGCCCAGAGCTTGCAGACAAAGCGAGGAGAAAAGCTAGAGGAACCCGGACTGAACTGATCTGTTTTGAAGCAACATGGTCTGCACTGGCCGAATAAAAAGCAGACAGCAGAACTTTGGGTTTTGCCGAACACAAAAACTGCAGTCGGCTGGACAGCTGAAATGATGCCGAGTAATTTCCACCTTCTACTGACAAAAGGAACCGAAAGAAGCTGCAGAGCAGGAAACTGCAATCTTGAAACAGCCAGAACCGAAATTTCCGAAGGCAGTAGGACTGAAACCTTCAAAACTGAAAACAGCAAAAAGAAACTAGAGACAGAGCTTGTTGCAGACCCAATAGCACACAATCATCACAATTTCCGGACTGAATCAACTCAGGTTACAGATATATTTTCGGCAGAGAATGCAGCTGAAATTCAGAACCAAAAACAAGAAACAGTACCTACTGCAGTCAGCCGAAACTT
Organism: Bonia amplexicaulis; assembly: GCA_036346245.1. NCBI lineage: Eukaryota > Viridiplantae > Streptophyta > Magnoliopsida > Poales > Poaceae > Bonia > Bonia amplexicaulis. Next base: position 3,740,905 of record CM070768.1, on the reverse strand, counting down.
AGAGGATATGAAGACTGCTTGCTGCTGAAATCAGATAAATTGATTGGAACTAAAACAAGAACAACAGATTGGTCACAGAACCATTTCAATACTTACAAAAAGTCAATTTAACTGAAGAATGAACTCCAACCGAAAAACAAGATAAAACAGACGAAGATTGTTCTAGCAAACTCTTGAAAGAAACAGCTGCTGTAGAAATCTTCTGCTCTCATGTATAAGTTGTCCAAGGACCAAGAGACGATATCTAGTTCCGAGCTCAAAGATTTTTGCAGCAAAAAGATCAAGGATTCAACTCTAAAACCACAAGAGCACAGGAGAAACGAGAAAAGAACTGAGAGCTGTGATGACCCGCATCATTACCATGGGGTAATAACGCCGATCAACGGATTATTATTCGTTTTAGCCAATAAAACATCACTCTAACGAATAATAAGCCTATCAGAGTGTTGCAACAGAACAATAATTAGAGATAACTTGATATTACAAAAATATCACCACGCAGGGCTAAAATTTCTTACCAAGCCTCAAGGGCTGGAATATCCTGTTCTTCACTCAATCTTCACATGGGATGTCCGCCTTGTACCCATTGTAATCCGAGTCCACGGTATTTCATCCAGGCTGAACTGATATATTCCTAAGCAAAGGGAGATAATAGCAAGGGTGAGTACAGAAGTACTCAGCAAGCGTTATTAGCAAAATGCATAAATGCTCATTTCCACATTCTTAGGAATATCAATTCCTATTCTCAATTTCTGGCTCAATCTTAGCCTCTTTTCCTTCCTCATTTTCTTTCCAATGATATATAGAAAATAAAGTTTGTTGGTTTTGAAAGAATTCCAATTTATTATTTTAGAAAACTACTGAGCATTCGCATGAACAGCAAAAACCACCATAAGTTTCCGTAATTCTCCTTTCCCGAGACAGCATGAATTCATAATTTGGTAAGCATTAGCAAGCTTGTATCACTTTACCCAGCACCACGCTGACCCTATTGGCTATCTAGATCTCCGCATTTCCTTAGATGCGGTGCCGTGTCGAGTACAAGTCGTTTGCATCTATCTCGGTAATTATATCTCCACCCAGTTACTCACAAACGGCAGCCTGGAGCGGTAACACCCTCACGCAGACCCACCGAAAGCGACATTAACTGTTGGTCGGGTGGTTTCGACCCTCACCCAACACCCAATCACGTAATATATCGCCTTGCACTCGTTCTTGAATATACCGATCGGTCTTGGGTTCTTGCGATCCGCCTCCCCACTTCCGCCTACGTGCTCGCCTGGGTTCTCATGGTGTGGATCCCCACTCCGTACCGGTCCGGCTCTTGTGGGTTCTTCCCCTAAATAATACTTACCCATGTGGAGAATATAATACCTCAATAGAGCTACTAGTCCGTCCGCCCAAAAACGGAATGTTGGTTGATACGGTGTGTACTGTGCTGCTCACACTAAGAAGTTTGTAATTACTTATATTCTATTCTTATGCAGAGGTCCCAAACCTGCCCACATGTCACCTGCCCTGGCAACCTCTGCCCACCTTCTTAATTAACTTAAGTGGCCAACTGCTCTATCGGTTGCCATCTATCTCTTTTCTTCTCTTATAGCCATTGCTCGATTTAAATATTCTTTATTTCTTTCATGCAAGGTGATACTAGATTAATACAAAAATACTTGTTTTACAAAACATACTCTGGAGATATGGTCAAAAGAATGCTTGCCTGGACTTTAACCATATATTCGGATTCAAGTAGGATCAGGTGAAATCCCTCCCGTGGCTTGGATTGTCGCATGCAATTAAATATGTCGGCTACGAGTGAATTTACGAGAATATAATAAAATACAAGGTGCCGATGTGCTTGTGCTCCTAGGATTAGGTTTCGCTCAATTACACTCAATCCCGGTCGACAAGAGTAATTTTGATATACTACTCGTCATTTGACAACATTGTGCTAGCGGGATGGGATATGGTTTATTTAATCGGTATGCCCGGTGTTTTATTGGTTCTTAGCAATTTTCCGATTATACAGAATTAACTAGATGCACGTACAATGGTACCCGCGAATATTAACCTTAGCCGATTTCGCATATGCAGTTACACTAATTTAATTTATTATAGTTGCATACGAATCTAATCCTCTCTCTAATTCATTTTAGGTCTTAAGGTTTATCCTTTCCTGTTAAGACAGGTTCTTTTCTCGCAACTAGTATACGCGTGATTCTCTAAGTTATCGACACCAATGAAATTAACTTCTAAGTAATTAATTACTTAAATTATACTACAGCGCCTCCATACAATCTTCGAGTTTTATTTTAGCTAACCATGGATTGATACGATCTATGCTATTTAAATCACTATTTACAAGTGATTCGGTGGGCATGATTTTATATCGTCGCGTACTATTTTACTTGAAGCGTGTTATTCTAGTTGTCACAAACAATTTTGCATCTTCTAATGGATAATAATTGAGAATATGACTACTAAGTTATTCTAACAATTAAGAATACTTATTAGTGATTTTCTATAATTTATAAGTGACTAAAATTAAGTGTGCAACAGAGTGATCTAAATGGTATTAGGTTAATTTATTTCGCATGCATGCCATTCCCAGCCTATGGGCATCATTTAGTTTATTTTTACTAACCAAGGATGTTTATTAGGGTGGTTCTGTAATTTAACACAATTTAGATTAATTGAGTATTTAATTATAATCTGTAACAATTTAATTAGCAAGGCATCAGTTAAATCTGTACCCGCTACGTTTTAATCGATAGGAGACAATCCATTCATCCTAATCGTCAAGGATACTGATTAATGGGTTATACTGATTAGATACAATTAACCAAACGATCTGGGTATTTAAATATGCCACCAAAGGGTCTAAACTATAGTTCTTTAATTAACCTACACGCGTACAAGTTTAATCGACGACACACGGATTTAAGATATCTGTGTACTAGTTTTAATCCATTGACGGCTTGGTTTATTTATAACAATCATGAATATTTAATAATAAGGTTTCACAAGTTTATACTACTAACAGGATTAGTTAGGTATTTAATTAGGAGCTCATGATCTAAACGGTAATGTACCAACTCAATCGATACACGCCAACTTTTAATCTACTGACAGTCCTTAATCAAGTTTCAACAGTCGTAACTAGTAATTAGTTATATTTTAAAATTTAACATGATTAGCATAATGATTTCGAGTAATTTAATCTACAATAGATTACTTAGTTACATATTTACGACGACAAATTTTTACTACGGGCGTGCTTCTCCTCTCTCTTTTCTCCTTTTTCTTTTCCTTTTTCTCTTTTTCTTTTCTTTCTTTCTCCTTATCCGCTCGGCCTCATCGCCTCCTCCGCCTCTCTTTTTTCCACCGACGCCTCGCGCCTCCGCCTCCTCCGGCTCGATCCGCCCGCCGCTTCTCCCGCCCCTTGACGCTGCCTTGACCCTCGGTCCCGACTCTCGGCCTGTGCCTCCTCCCCTCGGTTTGGCTTCGAGCCATGCTACCTTGTCCTCCGGTCACCGCGGCTTTTTCGCCGGCGCCTCCCCGTGGTCGCCCGAGCTGCTACGCCTCCGGCTCCCCTCTACACCTCCTACTCCGGCATCTCGCCGACTCCGGCTCCTCCCCGCCCGCACCTCGCATCACTACCGGTAATCCTAGGCTAACCCTAGGTTTGGGGCTTTTGCCCGCCGGCTCCGATTTGCGCTTCATCCCACCTCTGAACTTATTTCTTCTACTCCCTCCCCCTCTATTTCGCCGATTTAATTTTGGATGGTGATTTGCCTCATCGTGATTTTTTGGGGATCTGCCCGAGGGTGGTCGTCGGTGGCTCGTGCTGGGCTCGAGGTCATGCCATGCGCCGGGAAGCATGCCATGGCCGTCGGGTGCGCTGTGCCCTCCCTACACCACGGTGGTTCACCTCCTCACACCCCCTCCCTCTGCTCTCTTCCTCTACCCTCCTGGTTACTCTCGTGATGTTTCATGGTTGTTGGTGGTGCTACTCGACCGGTACTTGTGGTTTACTACTCTATTTACGCAAGATTTGCTATTGAGAAATTATGCTATGGTCAGTGAACAACTTGTGGGTCACCTGTGTGGATTGGTGGTGGTTTGCTTCGGGAAGAACTCACGGGTTGCTTGTGGTTGTCACCCTCTTGACTTGCGGTGTCCGCCTCTTGGTGGGATGGGCGCGCCTTGTGGTGCCTCCTTCCTCGGGTTGGCGGTCTCGGCGTGGTGGTCCGCCTCCGCCGTCGCTATCCCCTGCTCTGGTCACCACGGCCTTCGTTGTCCGGGTCTTGCGCCCAATCGCCACTGCTTCTCCGGTTGGCTTGAGATGTTTTGGGGTTTGGGGAAATGGGAATGAGAGCTAGTGAGACTTGGCTCACGAGATATTTCTTGTGTTCTCTGTATCGTGTGTGATGTTTGGCTTGAGGTGATATCTCCGAATGGTTGTGCTGTGCCCGTGCGGTCTCCTGGTTGTTGTGTGTGGCTGGTGGCCAAGTGAAGTCCGGCTTCTCTCCTTGCCTTGCGGCTAGTTATGCCCCTTGTCGCTTGGTCAGGCATGACTCTCTCGGTGTCTTCTTCTTTGCTCTCGCTTCCTACCTACCTCTCTGGGTTGTGGCCTTTGGTCGGTGGGAATGAAATATGTGGGTGGTGGGGTGAGATGATTGATTTTCATATGTGGGCTTTTGTGGGCTGAAATGGATTATATCTTGGTGAGATGAAATGGGGCTTGGTTAATTGTGGGCTGACAAATAGTGGGCTTTGGGGCTGAGGTAAGATTTGTGGGTTTTTCTTTTCTAAGATTGCCGAATGATGACGCCCACAGAGACGAGAGGTGCCGACTGGCCCGGGACGGTATGGGAACCTCTAAGACGTTCTCGCAATGGCCCTAGCAGCCCAAGGGTACTGACGGCAATCCTAACTCTTTTCTATCCTCGTTTATTTTTATTCGTTCTTTTGTTCGGTCTTTTTCGGTATTACACTAATGATTTACCTGCAAATAAATTATCGGTGTGGTGACGGTTCGACAGCAGATCCTAATGTATGAAATGGCATAGCTGTAATTTGGCTTTCTCTTAATATTGACGTCTAGATGATATTGTATGTTATCTAAATGTAATTTCTAATCTTTGTTAATTTGGATGTAATTTAATATGTATGAGATGGACTTCGTGTAAATTAGATTATGCAATTCTTGGTTAAATACCATTATATTGCAATTGCTTAGTTTTTGAGATGATTATTTGGTTGAGACATGAAGTTGTATATTTGTTGTAATTCGTATTGTCTTTATTATGTAATGCAAATTGTAACATTTTTATTTGGCTTGCTACAAGTTCTAATTGTCGCTCAAAAGATGTAATTCATTTTACCGTATACAGATTGTAATTAATTATTATTGTACTACGTACTGCTAATATATTTTAGTTAAGTGCAAAGTTCTTACTTGTCGTGCAATCAATTTTATCTCTCTCTAGTATATATATAAATTTGATCTTCGCCCTTATCAATTGGATTGCAGTAGTAACATAATTAATTATCGTTCGATTGTTTCGTCCTATATAAATACACAAAAGTTTAAATTTCACTGAATTTTAGATCATTAATCACGTAATTAATCCTGCTTAACGTCGTAATTCGCCGCTTAAGGTTAGTTAACGATGTGGGTCGTTACAAGAGCAAACTTTGAAATGAAGAACAAGACGATACATTATCTCAAATACAATCATTTTCATATTGATCTTGATACCAAGGGAAATGAATAACAGAAAAGATAAAGACCAGATCCAGCCATAATCTTGAGAAGAGGCAACCTGAACTGAGAAGAAAAGGAACACTCGACAACCGGAAAATTTAAGAAGGTGAGACTGAACCAGGACCAAGCAATCAACACATCACAGAAAGACAGCTCAAAACAATGATTCAGAGAAATGAAGGATTAGTTACACAATGGTTTACAGCCTGTTCATCCCATCTCTCACGAACACAGAACAAAAGCAAACTTGTGCCTACACCTCTCCACAACACATTGAGAAAAAGACTCACACATATGGAGAGCAAATGCACAAAAAGAAACTCATGGAGAGAAAAGAAACCATAACTCTCTCCCAAAGCCATGAGGGGGTATGCAGCCCCCAACACCTATTTATAGCCCTTGGCTAACGGGTCTCCAACCCGTTACGCCGGCTAAACCCGAACGGAGCCGTCTCCCGCTTGTGCAGCCTTGCGAAATTACCGATTCGCCCCTCCTGCGCTTTCCGGGAAGCTTCCGCGCTCCTTGTCGTCCACAACTCGCAACCACCTCAAGTTCACGCCGTCTTCGACACATATCGACCGTTCTGACCTCGACACCGCTCGTGTCTAGTCCGGTCACCTCGTGTCTCGCCACGACTCCGTCTCGACGTCCTGCAGCCAACACAGACAAGAAACACATCAAATAGCACCGCTCGATACATGTAAGCATAAATGCATTAATGAAATAGCCCAAACCTGACAGGTCGACATAATATGCATCCTAACCCATTGTAATATAAGAGTAAATAAAACTTGTAAGTAAATAAACAGATCAATACTACGCTACCAGCACAACACCAACTACATTACTAAAAAGGGGATGTAACATAGCAGTTGTACAAACGGTATATGAAATATACGATACAATTAGTATGACATTCCACACGTCAATAGTGCATACTAACAATACACAGTATACAACACAAATTTATTTGTAGTATCCAACAACTAGTAGTACACACCATGCCGCTCTACCTACTGATCCGCACATGCGTTGCATCATCTGGCTATGTGCCCTTCCTGACCCATCGCCCGCAATGTGCACCAGATTCTCTAGCTTACGATTCGTCCATATCATTTCTAATATGTCGGCTCTGTCACCAACCCTTCCCATCCTTCAGCCTGTTAACATCTAGAATTTAGGTCCTCCCTGCAATGTCCAAGGTGGCAAAATTTCCCATAACCCTGAACCCCCGGAGCTCCCCACACCACGCTTGCAGTACCCTCTCCTTCAAGAAGTACTCCGACATGAAGTTCGAATGATCCATGCCCACAGTCCCGCATGCAGCGAGGACATGAGGGCATGGCTTATGTAACAGCTTCAGCTTGTTGCACGTGCAGCTAGGTTCGTTTGCATGATCTCCAAGACACACCTCGTCGATAATAAGCGAATGAGCCTTCCCAAATCTAGCTCTATCATGGAGTACAACGTCAAAACGATGCTCCCTATTGCCCATTACCTGCACAATGTGCAATTGGCCCTTCTGTGCCTTCGTCTCCATGTACACCGTAATTTTTGACAAGTACAATGCTCGGGATTTGCGGCATGAAGTGCGGCATCGCGTGCCTCTCTCTGAAGTAGTCGATTGTGTTGTGAAGAACACCTTCTACGATGGTGACAAGGGGCTAAGAACGAAGGCCCATCAGAACCTAATTGTACACCTCCGCAAGGTTAGTCGTCATTATGACGTACCTTGTGTCATCCGTGTCGTGCAACAGCAACCACTTCTCCAATGGTTCACTCGATCCACTGTGACCTCACTTGATGTTTCATGAGCTCTTCCTTCTTGGAACAACTGGTTTAGGCTCATTGAGTGCTGGCAAGAATTCCGGTTGTGCCGCCCAAGCACAACCGGCCCCTTGATCCTCTCGTCGTCATGCTTCCCGGTGTGCTCATCCGACAACGCCTCAAAGTATGAAATTTTCTCCGCTGGTTCTGCATAGCCAGCCTCTTGAATAGCTTCATCAAAGGTTGTTTCGGGAACTGTTTGAAAAAGTTCGCCCATAAGTGACGAATGCACCACCTGTTCCTCATGTCCGGCCAACGAAAGGGCTCCTCGGGGTCTTCCTGAAGTTTTCTTATAGCCTTTATAATCCCGGCGTGGCAATCATGGATTACGCACACACTAGGACGAGCGCGACAACTCCAACCCTGACAAGTTTGAGAAACCACAACCAGTTTTCATAATTCTCACTTTCCACGAATGCGATGGCCAGTGGAAATATTTGGTTGTTGCCGTCAATGCCTATGGCCGTCAGGATCTCCCCTTGTATTTGCTTGTCAGAAAGGTCTCGTTAACTGAGATCATCGGCAACATGTTCTTGAATGCCTCGATGCAAGCACCAATGCTAACAAGGCTCTTTGCAACACCGCATATCCTGGTGGACTTGTGGACGGCTTGTCCTCCACAGCGATATACGTGCTCGGCTTCCTGTCCTGCAACACCTTAAGCATACGAGGAAGATTATCGTACGCCACCTCGAAAGACCCGAAACGTTTATCCAATGCTTTCTGCTTAGCACGCCAAGACTTCACGTACTTGTACTTGAATTTCTTCTCATTAGCTACCACGATATGCGTGGCCTCCATGTCTTTCTTCTCCACTATCTCTCCGTACGTCAAATTGGCTATGAAGGCGGACGTTAGGTTACGATGCCTCGCCAAAACACTGCTGAGAATGCAAGAGTGTGGCTCGACCTTCGACACAATCTACGTGCGTGCACCCTCCAAGGACAACCAGCCTGCTCGCACTTCACGGTGTACTAGCTCCTGGCTAGATTTGACAACCCGAAAAGTCCGCTACATCGAAAGGGTCCACAGCTTGATGGCATCCTGCAGCGCTGCCTTGTTAGCAAACATAGAATGCAATCAAACATCCGTCTCAAGATACTCCCACGTTGATTCATGCTCATCATGTGCGGAAACACCCTCAGCATTAAACCGATTCCATTCCTGCGGGACGGGAGCTTCATCCTCATTCGAACTATCCTCATCATCGTCCTATACAGCCTGCTCTTCAGTCTATGCCGTCTGGTCATCACAGTCCATCTGTTGCACGATGTACTCAATATGCTCCCCTTCATCGGCTTGTCTAGTTACCTCTCCATGGCTTAACCATTATACCTCTCCTCCATGTACCGCATCGGCTTCATCACAACCAACTTGATCCTCTTCGCCAACATTCGGGCCGCTCGAGCTACTAGCACCTCCCGAAGCAAGGCCGTATGCACGACCTTGCATAGCTTCTAATGAGCACGGTTACACAAGCAACACACTCGTATCCACGGCGTCGGTACCCTTGCACAAACCCCTTCCACACAGCAGTACGCAGCAATGTCCTCAACTCCCATCTGATGTCCGTGGGAGAGCGGCTCCAAAGCCCTTGCACGATGATGCTGCACACCTCGGGGTCTAACGAAAAACTCCGGGTTAGCCAATGCATCACATCTGAGATTCAAGCGTTCTCGCCGTCCAGATGTACTGGAGTGGCTTGCGAAAAACTGCTCAAATCCACACCATTCGGACCTTCACGAACAATTTCAGCACCGTAATGTACTCTCAATGTAGTGTCTATTGGCATTGCTGATGTCATCTTGCATATATGTTTTAATTTTGCAACACGTCAAATCGCATCGCACAATACCAATATACTGACGTACTAGGATTCATATTTCATCGATGGTTCGCATGTCGTAAGCCACTACAATAACCTCGTTCTATGAACTTCCTATCGGGTTTTCCACCTTTTTTACCAACGTTTGTACATGCGAATTAATTAAATTCTAACATAAAGCATATTGAATTTTTCCAATATTTACTGAATTTGTTAATACGTACAAATATCAGCAGACGATTAATTCGTACATTACGGTTATTGGATTTTCTAAAACTACAAATTTTTACGCATCGAAATTTCCTAATGATGCTAATTTTGTAACACTATGTTTCCTAATTTATACACAACTACACGCTTCTACGCTTGCTAATTTTCTAAAACTACATTTTAACTAAATTTTGCTTACCAAAAATTAAACTATTTCTATCTACATCTACAATTTTCTACTAACAATAACAATCATATACAATATTTCTATCGACATCTACACCTACTGTTGCATCTTCCGCTCCTCTCCGTTTCTACACTTGCTAATTTCGTATAACTACGTTAACTATATTTCATATACTAAAAATTGAACTACTTATATCTACATCTATAATTTTTACTAACACTAACATTACATACAAAATATACTGTAAATATAATGTAGCAAATAAAAAACATACCTAGATATGGTTCTCCTCTCCTCTCCTCTCCTCACACTCCTTCCTTCCCCGCCTACTTCACCTGTCCTCTTCCTCTCCTCCCTCTCCTCTCCTCTTCTCCCCCTCCTTTCTCTTCTTTTCTTCTCTCTTTTCTTCTTCTGCTCGACCGAACGAACAAATGTGTTTGGGGCAGCAGCGGCCGAGCGCTCGGGCATTTTTAACCCCCCCTCTATCGCCCGCCCGTTGGGCGACTGGAGCTCCAGTCGCCCAACCATTCGGCGATTGCATGCCTGTCGCCCAACAGGGGGGCGACAGCAATTATTCGCTGAACGGTGCCCGGATTGCCCACGTGTCGCCCCCCTCCCCGTTGGGCGATTGGCTCCAGTCACCTCTCCTATTTGTGTAAAAAATGTGACCGCGGATCTATTTGTGTAATTTTGAATGAAAAATAGATTATTCGTATAAAAATATCACCTGCTGACTCCGCACGGCAAGACTTTAGAGGCTGTTCGATCAGAATCCAACGCCAGAGATCACACCACAGGAGAATTTGATGTCCTTCCGATAATATCTCACGAACCTTGATCCAGGCCATCCGAGTCTTCATCCAACGGTCAGAAAGCACATCGACGCCACACTCCTATGCTTCTTTGCCTTTCCATGCCGAAGGCAGAGGATACAACTCCCCCCGCACGGGCCATGTCTCAACAACCATAGACGAGTAGAGAATTTGGCACTCTAGTGAAATAAAAATTCGCTGGAGGGCTTTGTTGATGTGCTTTGTTGGGCTATGAAGTTCTGAACTGAATGAATAGACGAGTAGGGAATTTGGCACTCCAGTGAAATAAAAATTGAAACTTTAGATTGCAATTCAAAAGTTGGATCAAACAAGACAATTTTATTTTCCTCTTTTTGAGACGAAGAATCTACCACTGATGATTCATTATCACCATACATTCCTCTGACGAGAGAACAGGAATCTACAATGCAAAAGTCAACACTTGCAAATTCAGGTAGGATCATCAAACACAATGCTAATAATCTGACATAAAACATCAACTGCAACCCAAAGACTGGCAACCAGACTAAATACCCATCTGAATTCCGATTTCTGAACATACATTAGCACTACTACGCAACAAAACCCTCCTCAATTCTGACGTCACTCGCGCGCAACGGCGACCAGTTGCTTGCCGACGTTGCGCCCGGAGAAGAGCCCGATGAGTGCCGTCGGTGCCTTCTCGAGCCCGTCAGCGACGTCCTCCACGTAGGTGATCTTCCCTTCCTTGATGTACCTGACCATCTCCTCCTCAAACTTGCGGTAGATGCCATAGTAGTCGAACACCAAGAAACCCTCCATGCGGACGCGCTTGATGATGAGGCAGAGGAGGTTGCGCACGCCCTCGGGCTGCACCAGGTTGTACTGCGAGATCATCCCACACGCGGCGATCCGGCCGTGCGTCCGCATGTTGAGCAGCACGGCGTCCAGCGTCGCGCCGCCCACGTTCTCGAAGTAGATGTCGATGCCCTCCGGGAAGCACCTGAGCAAGATCACAATATTCACAATGGGAGGGAACTCTTGGTTGTCTCGTCTATTTGCAACGCAGGAATTTCATAGAAAAGGAATCGCAAACCTCTTTAGTGTAGCGTTGAGATCCTGCTCCTTCTTGTAGTTGAAAGCGTCGTCGAAGCCAAACTTGCTTTTCAGGAGGTTGACCTGACGAGGCAGTAAATTTGTTTCCAGAAAATGCAATATCATTGAAGTTGTGAAAAGATACTGATTTTGAGGGCAATAAAATGCTTGACAGTGTATTTCACTTCTTAGGAAAAGAGAGTATTCTGATCCATATGTTAAATCATGGGGCACTGATGAAATTAGCTAAAATTATTATCATTCTGTAATGGAGCATAATCTAGGTTAATAAACAAAATTCCTGAAAAGCTCCTTCAACCAATTCATCATTTGCCAGCCTAGGTAATATAAGGTGTAAATGCTGATGCACTGCTCAATAGAACTAATTGCCAATGGCATTGAAGACATAAGGAGCAACTGTCCATGATCTGGAGATGTGCATAACAGAAGGCAAAGAAAAAAAGGGTTCTGGACAAACCTTCTCATCAGAACCAACACTTCCAACCACATAGCAACCAGTGATCTTAGCAAGCTGCCCCACAATCTGACCAACGGCACCCGATGCTGCCGAGATGAAGACATATTCGCCTTTCTTAGGCTTGGACACATCAAAAAATCCAGCATATGCAGTAAGGCCAGGCATTCCTGAATTATCAAGGTTCAAGCACAGTTAGAAAAAACACACTGGTCACTGTACCAGCTGTTAAATATGACTAGTAACTCAGCTTGCTAGATACTTGAGAGGACACAAAGCTTAAGACCCTACCAATGATCAGCATGATGTCATATTCTTTTTGTTACAATGGTTTAGACTTCAGATATTTTTCGGTATGAATATCTGAACATGATATGGCGTACACTAGCTGAACTTTCTGATCAGCCACTGTAAGCATTCCTCTACCCGTTCTGTCCTGATTAACTAAATGTAGCTACATTTGTTGTAGGACCAAAATGGCGACAGAGGGGGGTGAATGTTGCTCTCTTTTAAAATAGCCCCCGAGAATTCGTACACTGTTTTTCAAAAAGATGCAAAACAAAGCACCTCACAGAAAATTAAAATTAATATTGCTGAAATTTGGAACGCATGCGACACTGAAAAATTCAGCATAAATCAGAGACCAGCCAGTAAAAAATTCAACTGAAAAAACTGCTATTTGATCTGCATGCAAAATCGTCAAAGATCGGCAAAAGAAATAAAAGAAAAGGCACTAACAGGGGAGAGACTCACGCTGGAGCAAGAAGTAGTAGAAGTCTGCAGCAGTAAACAAAAGCATCCCAAAAGAAAGGCAATGTCTGAAACCATCAACTGAAGTCTGAAACAAGAACAGACTGGCTGCAGAAAATAAAAGATGGCAGAGAAAGAAAACTGCAGCAGCTGTCCACTGTAGAGACGCCAAAACTGCAGCCTAGAAACTGGAAGCAGAGATTGGATAGCCTACAGTGTTAAACAGAAACCTCAGCAGATTGTTCGGCAGGGATGAAAGAAAACGAGAATTAATACAACTGAACAGGAGACAATCCGATAGCTATTGATCTTTCAAATAGAAAACTGAGTTTGCCGAGAGGTGAATAGCAGTATACCAAAAACTCAGACTGCTTGACTATCATGAAACCGAAATGCGGTCTGTAGCAGGAACTGATCAAAAGACTGAAAGAGAGAGTGCTTTCTTGACAGAAATAGAACAGACCGATAGAAACTGAAAAGAACTGCAGATCAGAAAAGCAAACAAGGTCCCAAGCAAAGCTAAAGAAGAAGGGAATTAGGTACGCACAGAAAACACCAAGAGCTTGCTGCTCTTCCCAGATCAACAGATCAAGCCTTCAATCTTAATTTTCATCTTTGCTGGCAAGGATCAATTCGGAGCTGGCAAAACAAGAAGGTAAGAACTAGAGAAAGAGGGGTAACTGAGCAACTAAAAGGAGAATAATTTTGCCAAGAGAAAACAGAGCAAGAGACAAGATTCAAGCAGCGTGAGATTCTTGCATTCTTTGGACAAAAGACTCTTGAAACAAACCAGGGAGATCACCTCAGATAACAAAAGATAACAAGAACCAAGAGCACACAAAGAGAAGAAAGGAGAAACATCCCCATACGCATAGACATTAGAACCATAGGAATGATTACAAGACTTTCAATACATCCTCTCCTCTCAATCCTCAAGAACACCAAGAGCCTCACAAGCTTCTTGGGAGGAACACAACACACAAAAGATATGAATAAGCTCAGTGTCCTGAGGGGCATGCAGCCCTCATCTCTATTTATAGCCCTTGGCTAACGGGTCTCCAACCCGTTACGCCGCTAAACCCTAACGGAGCCGCCTTCCGCTTGTGCAGCCTTGCGAAATTCCGTGCCGCCCTCCCCGCACCTTCCGGAAGCTCGCGCCCTTGCCTCGCATGCCTCGCAACCACCTCGAGTCCACGCCGCCTTCGACACATCCGACCGCTTCGACCTCGGCGCCACCGCGCCTAGTCCGTCCACCGTGTCTCGCCACGACTCCGCCTCGACGCCCCGCACCACACGTACAAGAAACACGCCAAATAGCACCGCCGATACATGTAAGCATAATTAAATCCAAACTGTCACATTAATGTAATATGCATTCTAAACATGTTGATCGTTTGACCAAGTCCGACCGAGCCCGTTACACCTCGCAACGCCGTGGTCCGAACCAACCAACTCAAACTCGACTTAACTAAACCGATGTCAATTACTCATCATACACAACGGATGACCTCCACATGGTCTCTCAATCTCCCCTTGATGAGTATATTGACAAACCCGTAAAAGCATATGAAGTTGAGTTTGAAGAGTCCAACATGGTCCATAGAAGAAGAATGAGGCTAATGACCATGTCGACAGAAGGAGCAAAAGAAAGAACAAGTTTTCCTCAAAGCTCCCAAAGTGGATTTTTCTACCACTATTCTCCCCCTTTTGGCAATAAACCCATCAAGAATGCAGGAAGGAGAAAAAGTCATGAAAAAGGATAAATGGCTGAAGTTTGATTATTCTAAGCATTTAGAGCCATGAGAATTATCCAAAAATGACCATAATGTATTACACCATGCCATAATTCAGAAAGCTATCTAGATCATGGCAGAATATGTATATACCAGCTAGAAGCAAATAGATGACAATCTGAAAGTGAATGCAGATTATGAGCATGTCAGGTCATCAATTATCAAAGTCTAACTAGAGACATCCAAGGATGATGCAAGCCATGTCAATCAAGCTAAGCGAAACCAAGAATCTAATATTGAGTCCAAATAAAGTGCTATACGCTCAAGAGTGACAAATTGGTTTAAGTACTTGATTCTTTTAATAGCTTAAGCAAATTGAGCACAAATGATAATTTTCTTTTGCAACTTATGGTTGTTTTCAACCCATATTTTTATCATGTGCTAGATCTCAAGTCTTATGCGACCATTCCAAGCGAGAAGCTTAAGGAAATGATCTTGGTCATCCAAAACTCCCCGAGTTCATGCTCACCGCAATGGCAAGCCGTCTCATGAGAAAGAATTGGTGAGATCGGTTTTTCGCACAAAAGAGATCTTTTGCTTTTGAAATGCTTGTACTAACCTATGCATCATCAAGAGGCTAAAACAACTCAATCTATGGCTCAAAGAGAGATTCAACGCTCAACTTAGCCTATTTGACATGGCATGAATCATAAAAGGATAGCTCAAGAAAGACTAATCTCAATTGCTAATCATGACAAGTTTTAGTTCGTAGTAGAGCAAGTTTTAATTAACTCATCATGGCAAAAGCTAGTATGCACATATGAAGCCATGATAAATCTAGCAAATAAGTCATAAATCATGGCAAGATGTAAAGCATCGTAAGCATGTCGATCCTGGATAATAATCAAGGCTCAATGTAGTTATCTTACAATGCAAAATGATATGCGAAAATCCAGCCCCTCAACATGTGATGCAACTTTAGTTCAAGTTGAGTTATGTCAAATTTAAGCTTCAAGCTCCCAAATGAACTCCCTTGAACCAAAGCAATAAAACGAGAAGTCGGCAAAGAAATCAAGAAAGGCGTCCTTAAAGCATAGATAAGATAGAGAATACTAATGGCTCAGATCGACTCTTATCTACCCCATATGACTCTGTGACTATCACCGACGAGAAAACACACACTAGAGAGCAAACACGCACTGCCTCACCCGAGGGTGGCCCAACCTCGCTAGAACCTAAAAGAAGTGAGTGAGCTCAACCTAGTGAGATAAGAAACAGCTATCCTAAAAGCACAAGATAAGAGCAAGAAGTCTAAGCAACTCAGCAAGAGACACACTCTAACCTATGCTAGAAGGACTAAACTCAATGCACCCTTAGATGCACCGCAGCAGAAGGATACGTAAGCATAAATAATATGATAAAGCAAGAAAGCCCAAAGCTCCCCTCACAACAGTCCATAAGGACAAACCACCCCAAGCTCTCCCGCAGAGTGAAAACCTCGTATATCCAAAGGCTTGGTGAAGATATCGCCAACCGGTGGTCACTCTCCACAAATCGAAGCACGATGTCACCCTTCTCTACATGGTCTCAAGAAAGTGATATCTGATATCAATGTGCTTGGTCCGAGAGTGCTGCACTAGGTTCTTGGCAATGCTAATCGCAGACGTGTTATCGCAAAAGAGCGGAACACGGTCGATAGTTAACCCAAAGTCCTGCAGAGTCGAGACCATCCAAAGGATCTGGCTACAAGAATCGGTCAGCAAGAACATACTCGGCCTCTGGGTGGATCAGGCAACACCGGACCGCTTCCTCAAGACCAAGAAACGAGGGAAGTGCCAATGAACTAGCAGGTGCCCGATGTGCTTTTCCGATCTATCCTACAGCCTGCAAAGTCTGCATCCGAAAAGGCTCTAAGGGATAGACAGGAGGAAGAAAAGTACCAGATACCATAGTCAATGGTAGCTCAAGGTACGAAGATGCGCTTCACCGCCTGGCGGTGAGACACGCGAGGAGAAACCTGAAACCGAGCACAAAGACACACGGAGAAGTGTATGTCCGGTCTCGAGGCAGTGAGTTACAAGAGAGAGCCAATCATGCTTCAATTCCTTTTGATCGATCGCTCACCGCCCTCATCTCGGGTCTAGAACGGTCAGAAAGCCATCGGAGTCGACACCGCTTTCCATCACTCATGTCGAGCGCCTCAGAGGTCTCGAGTGTACTTGCCTTGATGCAAGAAGGTACCTCCCGAGTCTCGCTTGATCTCGAAGCCAAGGAAGAATGTCAACTCACCCATCATGCTCATCTCAAACTCGGTGCTCATGACATCCGAGAACTGTGAAACTAGAGCATGGGAAGAGCCGCCAAAGATGATGTCATCGACATAAATTTGGACGAGCAGGAGATCATTGCCAAGCCGGCGAATGAACAAGGTCTTGTCAACTTTACCCATCTCAAAATCATGCCTCAACAGATAGGACTTAAGCCTCTCATACCAAGCTCTAGGGGCCTGCTTAAGTCCATACAACGCTTTGGAAAGCTTGAAGACATGACTAGGGTATTTGGGGTTCTCGAAGCCTGAGGTCGTCGACATAGACTTCTTCCTCAATGAAGCCATTGAGAAAGGCGCCTTGACGTCCATCCGGTAAAGCTTGAAACCCTTAGAAGCCGCAAAGGCAAGCGTAATTCTAATGGCCTCAAGACGAGCTACAGGGCAAAGGTCTCCTCGAAATCTAGACCTCAACCCGAGTACCCCGAGCAACCGCCTAGCCTTGTTTCGATTACTACCCCATCCTCGCTCGCTTGTTCTTGAACACCCACTTGGTTCCAATGATATTGTGACCTCGAGGGGGCTCAACAAGCGCCCGACATTGTTTCTTTTGAAACTCTTGAGCTCCTCATGCATGGCATTGACCCAAGACTCATCAGATAAAGCATGACAAACGTCTTTGGGCTCAAAGGAAGCTACGAAGGCAGCGTGGAGACAGAAAAGTGACGCGCCAGACTTGGAGCGTGTGACTTGGAGGATGAGATTTTTGGATATGTCTTGGAGGTCCTGGATGAGATGAAGAAGTGGCCTCTACGTCGTTACTCGACGGGTAGGAACACGACCACTAGCTCCGTAGAAGCGTATAGGTAGGTCGATCACCTCGAGGTGCGGTGGAAGAAGGCACCTCAAGGGGTGGAAGAGGGACTGGATCGGTAGACAACCCTCATCTCCATCATCCTCATCATCCACGAAGATGGTCTCGGATCGCTCTAGTGAACTCGAGATATCGGGCATAGTCCCTGACCGCCTCATCGAAAGTCACCTCACGTGTTTCTACCAATTTGCTAGACTCGCAGCCTGCACCCTATAGGCCCGCCAAGAAGTCGAGTAGCCTAGAAAGAGTCCATCACAAGATCGTGACTCGAACTTATCTAGGTTCCCTGACTTTAGAATAAAACACTTGCAACCAAACACACGAAAATGAGAAACACCGGGCTTTAGCCGTATCTCAACTCATAAGAAGTGCGGTGCAAGTGTGCCCAAGAAAACTCGATTAGAAACATGGCACGCGGTGGCTATAGCCTCACCCAAAACATCCGCGGTAGAGTACTCATCAAGCATCGCCCCGCCATCTTGACCAAGGTACGGTTCTTCCTCCACAACGCCATTCTCGCCGAGGGACGATGGAGAAGAGAACTGGTGCTCTACACCGGTCTCATCACAGAAACTCTCAAAGTAGGAGTTCTTGAACTCCGTGCCATTGTCACTGCGGATCGCTCGTAAGGCACCCTAAGCTCAACAAAAGCCTACCGAAAAGACCTCAAAATGTGTAAACGCCTCATCCTTCGAGGCTAAGAAAACACCCAAGAGTACCTCGAATAGTCATCGACCACAACAAGAACGTACCACTTCCATCCCGCCGATCGCACTCGAGCCGGTCCAACTGTGTCCATATGGAGCAATGTCCGTGCATCGGTCATAGTAATCGTGGACCGAGGATGAGAAGCGGCAACCATCTTGCCGTGTTTGGTAAGGAGCACAAACTAGATCTTTGACCATCTTGAGTTTTGGCAAACCACGAATGAGGTCGTGACCGCTAACTCGGGTCAAATGATCAAAACCAATATGACCAAGTCTCCTATGCCGAAGGAAAGATCACGGACTCGAAGCAACCAAACACCGGAGAGAATCACCGAAGACTCGGAAAAATCAGCACGAAAGATCCTCCCAAACGAGAAATCCATAAACCGCACTCACCAAGAATCAAGAATTTTGCAATTGTTTTTCTTAAAACTCTCCTCAAAGTCGCCATCGGTGAGGTCGAGAAACGAAAGCAAATTGTACCGCAGCTTACTAACCAAGGCAACATCTTTTAAAATAAATGAATCATTAATGCGACTGCACCTTTGGCGATTACGCCCCAGATGAAGCATCTCCAAAGGTGATCGCCTCATCACCGGAGCACGGGCAAGGGAAGAAAACCAACGGGAATCTCCGGTCATGTGTCGTGAACACCCGGAGTCTACAAGCCAAACATTTCCCTTCCCTGCCCGGCGAACCTGAGTCAACAAGAGAGCAAAGTCTTAGCACTGGGGTAAATCAACAGTGATTTTGGCACCCAATACCGAGTAATACGTCGAGCAGATGAAGTAGTCAAGCACGACTGACCTCTATCTACCCTACGCTCTCCGTCGCTCAAGGAAGCAGAAGGTCCGTGAGCATACACGAAGTCGTTGTCGGGTCCGACCGCTACGGACGAGCGAGTCGGCAAGACCCAAGAACAGTCGATCACGCCGGGTAGGCATCTCGATGGGGAAAACGAGATCTACCCTCAGGACGGCGGAAGTCACAACCAGAGGGAGCACGAGGACGAAAAACAGAAGACTCAGAAAAACCAAGTCCCTCGGTCGCCCAAAGCTACCAACAAGAGCAAACCTAGACCTCGTGTTGGTCTTAGGTGCACTCAAGGTCTGGGGCTGACCCTGAATATGCCTAAGAGACTCAACACGGTCTCTTCGCGCGATCTTGGCGCGCTTGAAGCACTGGTCAAACAAATGCCCATCCTTCTGACAGAAGGTGCAATGATACTTTTCCTTCTGAGAGGCTAAAGTAGCATGAGATGGCTTCGCCGAGAGGCGTGTCGCAGTGAATTCACCCATCGCCGAAATCCCTTGGACAAAGCCCGCTGATTTAAATTGAACTTTCTTGTTCTTGGGCTTGACCTCGATCACACCTGCGGCTACGGATTTGAGCACGACAGGTGGATGCTTCCTCACATCCTCATGAAAATCGATCCTAGACCTTTATGGAATCTGGAAATCTTAGACTGGTCTAGAATAAGGTTGAGCTTCTTCTTGCCTCCTACAAATTTCTCGAGAGTGTTCATAAGATACTGACACTCCCGAAAAAGAAAAGTGCAAGAAGAGCAGGGAGAAGAAGAAGGAACAACAGGAGGAGAGGAAGAAGAACCAACAGAAGAAGAGCGAATAATACGTGCGTATTTTTCCTTATGCACGGCCACCTCAACCTTGAGGGCTTCACAGGACACACAGGGGGCAGCCCTAATCCTAGCCATTTGGTTCTCGTAACTCTTCCTAAACGTCTCTACCATGTCCTTATCCTTTTCTAACACTTCAAAGACGTAAAGCACAAGAAGGATGTGATTTTTCTAGAAGGTCCTTAGTTAGCTTCACACATTTTTCATCTAAGGCAATCAAATCAGATTTTAGTTTATTACAACTTTTGCATGGTGAGCTAACAGGATCCTTAGAAGCATACTGAGCCATTTTCTTATTATCATCAACAAATTTTTGAAACTGTTTGGAGACAGATTCAAGTTCAGCAGTAAGTTTGGGACAATTTGCACATGAAGTAATAGGCTCAAGTAGAACGACTTGTAATTCAGCAATTTTATGATCTCGCCTGCTTTAGGTTCATCTTCAAATTATTGCAACTTTCACAAATCTCGTGCAGATGGAGCAACATGGTATAAAGACCTCTAAAAGCATTGTCCTTATCCTCACATGAGGTGCAAGAAATAGTCTCAACAGTTGAAGATGAAACAGGAGCTATCCTACTCATCTCAAGCTCAGCAAGAAGACTAATGTTCTCCACCTTAACAATGTCTAGTTCAGAGGACAAACTATCATGCGAGGTCCTTAACTTCTCCATATCTCCAAGCAAAGCAGGGCATGTATCACATTCATCACGGAGGGAGCGAGATATAAGTGAAGTAAGCTCCGTGACAATCTATCTACTTCCTTCTCCAACTCGCTACATCTAGCTCTAGATCTAGCATGAAATCCTCCTAACTTAAGAAAAGCTTCATTGAGTTGATCATAGGAGGGACATACCTCGTCGAGTCGGAATAGAGCTCATTGTCACGATCTCACCCTCAAGGGCCATGAAGCACATGCCGAGAAGTCGCCGCCGCCATCCTTGCGTTCTTGATCTCCCGCCCTGTCGTCGTCGCCCATCCCTCCACCTCGCCGAGGTCGAGGTCATCGAAGGCGGTGAGGACGCGTGGAAGAGTTTCTTGGCTTTGCCAAAGTTGCGAACGCCTTCTTGCCTTGCGCCCGAGCTGGAGTCTTCTTGTTGCGGTTCTTGTCGGTGTAGTCGTTTTGCCCGAACCGCCGTAGTCGTTCTTGCCCTTCTCCGCCTTGGGGCGTTTGCACGAATGTGGTTGGGGCCACCACACTCGAAACAAATCACAGGACCCCTCTTTACCATCCCTCCTCCTCTTGTAGGCATGAGAAAATCTACGCTAGGAGGGCTAGTGTCGTCCTCGAAGTCGCTCTAACCGATCATCGCTATGTCACGAGAGCGAGCAAGGAGAATCCACATATTGGCTCGCAGAAGAAGATCCAGAAACGGGATCAGTGACTAATGCCATAGATTGTGACTTCGACCGACGAGAGACTATGTCAATCTCGTGAGTCTTGAGGCGCGAGTAAAGCGCATCAAGAGTCAGGGTCGAGAGGTCTGTGGTATCCTTGATGGTAGTCACCTTCATCTCCCAAACCCGAAGATCGAGTGCGTAAAGCATTTGTCGAGCGTTATCCGAGTCGGAGTATGTGAGACCGATCGCCGGAGGTTGCTCAAAATCTTGTGAAAGCGAGAAAAGCACTCGTCAAGGGACTCGCCAACAAGCATCTCGAATTTGTCAGATTCGCTGAACCGGTCCTGTCGAACCGTCTTGATCCGGGTGGTGCCTCATGGTATGCATCGAGGGTCACCCGGATGTCGTGAGCGGACGACAGGTGAGAGATGCGATCAAATTCGCTCCTGCTCAATCCCTGAATGATGATGTTCCTTGCCTTTGCATTTGCCTCAACATCGCCCATATTCCGGCATTGATGTTCTCATCGGCAGAACAACAAATTGATTTTCACCTTCCGCCAGATGGCATACCCCGAGCCTCGGATGTATGTTTCCATTCGGCTCTTCCGTAGGGTGATCCAGCCATCAAAGATGGGCGGCTTGGTGGAATACTTATCTGTTGCCATGGCTCTTTGAGACCGGTTAAGATCTATGAAGAAGAGCTAACCGGCTCTGATACCAATTGTAGGACCAAAATGGCGACAGAGGGGGGTGAATGTCGCTCTCTTTTAAAATAGCCCCCGAGAATTCGTACACTGTTTTTCAAAAAGATGCAAAACAAAGCACCTCACAGAAAATTAAAATTAATATTGCTGAAATTTGAACGCGATGCGACACTGAAAAATTCAGCATAAATCAGACCAGCCAAGAAAAATTCAACTGAAAAACTGCTATTTGATCTGCATGCAAAATCGCCAAAGATCGGCAAAAGAAATAAAAGAAAAGGCACTAACAGGGGAGAGACTCACGCTGGAGCAAGAAGTAGTAGAAGTCTGCAGCAGTAAACAAAAGCATCCCAAAAGAAAGGCAATGTCTGAAACCATCAACTGAAGTCTGAAACAAGAACAGACTGGCTGCAGAAAATAAAAGATGGCAGAGAAAGAAAACTGCAGCAGCTGTCCACTGTAGAGACGCCAAAACTGCAGCCTAGAAACTGGAAGCAGAGATTGATAGCCTACAGTGTTAAACAGAAACCTCAACAGATTGTTCGGCAGGGATGAAAGAAAACGAGAATTAATACAACTGAACAGGAGACAATCCGATAGCTATTGATCTTTCAAATAGAAAACTGAGTTTGCCGAGAGGTGAATAGCAGTATACCAAAAACTCAGACTGCTTGACTATCATGAAACCGAAATGCAGTCTGTAGCAGGAACTGATCAAAAGACTGAAAGAGAGAGTGCTTTCTTGACAGAAATAGAACAGACCGATAGAAACTGAAAAGAACTGCAGATCAGAAAAGCAAACAAGGTCTCAAGCAAAGCTAAAGAAGAAGGGAATTAGGTACGCACAGAAAACACCAAGAGCTTGCTGCTCTTCCCAGATCAACAGATCAAGCCTTCAATCTTAATTTTCATCTTTGCTGGCAAGGATCAATTCGGAGCTGGCAAAACAAGAAGGTAAGAACTAGAGAAAGAGGGGTAACTGAGCAACTAAAAGGAGAATAATTTTGCCAAGAGAAAACAGAGCAAGAGACAAGATTCAAGCAGCGTGAGATTCTTGCATTCTTTGGACAAAAAGACTCTTGAAACAAACCAAGGAGATCACCTCAGATAACAAAAGATAACAAGAACCAAGAGCACACAAAGAGAAGAAAGGAGAAACATCCCCATACGCATAGACATTAGAACCATAGGAATGATTACAAGACTTTCAATACATCCTCTCCCTCTCAATCCTCAAGAACACCAAGAGCCTCACAAGCTTCTTGGGAGGAACACAACACACACAAAGATATGAATAAGCTCATGTCCCGAGGGGTATGCAGCCCCTCATCTCTATTTATAACCCTTGGCTAACGGGTCTCCAACCCGTTACGCCGGCTAAACCCTAACGGAGCCGTCTTCCGCTTGTGCAGCCTTGCGAAATTCCCGTTTCGCCCCTCCTGCACCTTCCGGGAAGCTTCCGCGCTCCTTGCCTCGCATGCCTCGCAACCACCTCGAGTCCACGCTGCCTTCGACACATCCGACCGCTTCGACCTCGCCCCCGCGCCTAGTCCGTCCACCGTGTCTCGCCACGACTCCGCCTCGACGCCCCGCAGCCACACGCACAAGAAACACGTCAAATAGCACCCTCGATACATGTAAGCATAATTAAATCCAAACCTGTCACATTAACAGAATATGCATCCTAAACATGTTGATCAGGTTTGACCAAGTCCGACCGAGCCCGTTACACCTCGCAACGTCAGGGTCCGAACCAACCAACTCAAACTCGACTTAACTAAACCGATGTCAATTACTCATCATACACAACGGGATGACCTCCACATGGTCTCTCATTTGTATAGTTCCACAACTTGGGGACAGTTCGTCTATAGTTTTTACCTTTTCAGCCTCGTTTTTTTTTTGTAAAACATAATACACCCATTATAATAGTACCTCGCCAGACAGATAAGCCGAACAAATGATCAGCTTCTCAAACATATTAACAGTCATATGTTTAGGATTAACAGTACATCGCCATCAAAATTGAGAATGTCTCAATTAATAGTACATCGACATACCCTGAGAATGTCTAATACATATGAATCTCTGAACATTATATGGCATACACTGAGAATGTATGAATTTTTATTGCTTCATCAAAACTGAGAATGTCTGATACATATGTATAGGATGGTTTTCAGGGATTGAAGATGACAATTTGCTTGTGACAAAAGAGTTTGTACCGAAAGAAAACTCACCAAGAACACCTGTGTAGTACGACAGAGGCAATTCAGGATGATTGATCTTGAAAAGAGACTCTGGATTAGTGATCAAAGTGTACTCTTCCCATCCGGTTATCCCCCACACAAGATCGCCAACCTTGAAATCCGGGTGCCCGGATGCTACCACCTTGCTTACTCCAAAATTAGCCAAAACCTGGAAGGATTGTTGTACTCAGGGAGACATCAAAATTGTATGCTTTCCAGTGGAAACAAATATTCAGTGAAAGAAAATCCAACTGCAGTGCTGAACAGAAGGGTATTGTTCATTCACACTCATTAACCCCTTGATTGTTCTGACTTGCACGTCAGAAATAAGTTAGGATATTCGGAAGAAAGCAGACACTGACCAAATTGAAGCATATCTGGTGTCTGCCCGGAAGTAGAGAAATATAGTTTTGCCAACGCAAAATGATCAGGAATAAAGCGTTCACAAACCAACAGGGTTACTGCTAAACTTTCGTGGATAAAACGAACACGAATATGTAAGGTTGGTGTCCAATGTTGCTCCACTAGCCTCCACGGATAGTTTGCTTGACTAGATTTGAAGCCAAGGTATTTACCGGAATTTTGCAGACTCATTGAACGGTCCATTGTCGAAGAGAGGAATAGAGTTTCGAAGTGGCAACACCTATCCCGGTAGGACTCACCGAACCAAGGATTTATAAAAATTTGCAGACTTTCTCAAGTAACGGTTGAAAACTCGAAGGAATCTAACTAGAAAACAAAACCGACCGCTACGGTCAGACGAACAGAATCTTTAACCAAACACGAGGTTAAACCAGCAACAGTAAACAAGTAGTGCATGCAAAAAGGTTTGGCTTTTTTTTCTGGCATGTTGGATTCACTACGGTACCTCTCCTGGGACGAAGTCCGGGATGTAGCTGGGCTCCTCGTGCCGTGTCATGCGGGTGCGCATGTAAGGGTCGCAGGAGACGTAGAGGTTCTTGAGCATCACGGCCGCCGGCCCGGGCGGCACGGCCAGCCGCACGGTGGCCGTGACGAGCTCCATGTCGTCCTCGGTGGGGAACCCCGCCACGTACCGCTTCAGGATCACCCTCCTGTTGCTCACCTCCTCCCCCGCCGTCGCCGCCATTGCTCTCTGATTAGCTTCCCTTCTTGGCTGTGCCGAACTGCCGGTGAGCTATGCTTTCCCGATTTCCTTGGATGGGTATACTACTAGTGCTGGCGGTCCTCATGAATGCCGTTCGTCGTGTTGTGTGTGGTTGATGGTGGAAGCTTCGGCGTTTAGCGCTTCCCTTCATGAATGTCGTGCGTCGTGTGGTGTGTGTGCCGACCGTACGTTGGGACGTGAGAAGATAGATCTAGATGTTTCGTTAATCTTGTTGTATGTGTGTTCGTGCGTGTGTACAAGTACTGATCAGTACTAAAACTACTTCGAGTATTGTAGCTCGAGTACTCCTTGGTCGTAACGCCTTAATCGATAGTCGATAGTCGATGGTCTACAATCGTAGTCAAGAGTCATGATCGGTAGTCGTCAGTGCATACTCGGAGGAGTACCGTGGTCGTCATACTCAGACAAGTACCGCGGATGTTACACAGTTCCTTTTTACCGTAGTGTTCATAGACTTACAGGTCTCCCCTAGTCTACGTTGAGGTAATCTCAAATGATTGGACAGGCTCTACGAATTAAGCCAAACACCTTAATTCCAGTAGTGGTAGCTCTTTCCTGCTCCTGGTAGGTCAGCTCTAACCTTCACAACATGTCGGGTCTTCTTACAATATTTTTTGAGAAGATCACTACGCACGACGCCTCCAACGTTGTGTAGAAAATGGCAACCTCCAAAAGTAAAAAAGTCAAGCCTCTTACTTGACTCTCACCACATGCAACAAATGCACAAGCTCAAGTGGATATGAAATCCATCTCTAGATGCAACACATGCAATCTAAAGTCTTTCTCCTTGCAACACATGCACAATTGAGAGCAAAACCTTACACTAGTTCAAAAAAATGAAATGGAGTTAAGCAACCTTCTCTCCAACTGGCCACAAGGGGGTATTTATATCCCACACAGCGAAACTAGCCGTTAGGGACAGAAATAAGGATAACTGGTAGTACCACTGGCAAACGCAAGCAACCTTCTCGCAACACATGATGGGTCTTCACTTGATTTGATAATCAACTCATGATCATCTCCTCTTAGGAATCTTGATTAACTTCTCTTCAGGATCTTGATCAACTTATGATCATCTCTTCTTGATACCCTTCAACTCATGAAGCTCTCTTCTATCATGAAACTTGACTTGATAATCTTTAACACATGAACCCATCTAAAGTCATTCTCATTGTAAAATCTAACATATTCATCCAACTCATAGAAAATGTTAGTCTATAAATTAATTGACATTAATTACCAAAACTTTACCATTAACTTAAAATAGAGCTACTAGATTCTATAATCTTCCTTTTTGGTAATTGATAACAATCTTAACAAATGATGAGATAGAAAATTGTTTGTGAGTATACAATATGTGCATAAAAATTGTATACTCTAAGATAAACTTCTTAAACAATTAACTCATTTGAATGTGAGTGTTTATCTTTGAGACTAATTGCTAGCAAAGCTTACCCACCCGATTGTTATTAATCATCCAACCATTAACACATAATAGAGGAACTAGATTTTTCAATTATTTCCTTTGATGATTGATGGCAACCCGATTAGAATTAATTTAATTTAAATCAATCATGAATATATATGAACTACACAAGTTTCATATACTCAAAAGATACATTTTAAAGTATAGATCCTAATATGTGTTGAAAGGGAAACATGGATCAATACTTAATAAAACCACAAAACATAGAGTGAACTCCACTAAATGTGTGCATACAAGAATATATAATAGAACATATGCATATATTCAAGTTAGACTATTGATGGAGTTTAACCTATATTTTGAATCCGATGAATGCAATAAAATATAAGAATGTGATGTCAAATACATACATCTATGATTTTTACCTTTTCAGCTAAATGAGACTAAGCAATATCATAATCGATAAACAATTTAGTCTCACAATTACATTTGTTGTTAATCACATCCAAATGAGACTAGGCAATATCATAGTTAATAAACAAGTTAGTTTTATAATTACATTTGTCATTATCACCAAAACTAACTTAATAGAGCTTAAATTTACACCCGTTGCCACCTCTCTCATCCCCAGATCCACCCCCACCTACTTCTCTTATCTCATCACCAGCATCCGCTATGGCGACCACCACTACCACATCATCCTCGACTTCATCACCCTTGCCGACAGCCTCGCCAACGCGTTGCTCGATGGCGACAGTGTGGCATGGCTACCACAGCAGCTGCTCGGGGGGAGACTGTGGCCAATCTTGCTACTGAGAAGGTGGACGTGTGCAGCGATGGCACGAGGAGGCTACTAGAGGAGGATGGAGGCGACCATAGAGGAAGAGATGGGAGCGGCGCGACCGGCGGTAGGGGCACGAGCGGTGTTGGCATTCACGGTGTAAACCAACCAAAGATTGGGGAACGGTTGCAAACTCAATAGTTACAAACTCAGCAGATTGGGGAACAAACGTGGCTGAAATATTGGACAGTTGCAACCAAGTACGTGTTTGAGTGGCAGTGACATTGAGTTAAGCCTATTTGCCTATTTATTCTTCTCCTTCTCCTCATTTTGTTCTTCTCTGTCTCTCATCTCCTCCTGACCTTCTCCTATTTCTTTCTCCATTTGCAAATTGACCAATGTTCAAGACTCCAATGTAACCAAGGATTGAATGGCACCACCACACCATCATTGAAACAAGTTACACCTCTGCAGAATATTTGCATCATTAAGGGACTCTCTCTATGAGAAGTATGCCAGTAGCAAGGTGAGTCCTTTTGTCTACTAACCTTGTTCCTTTTGCCTTGCTTCTAGAATGAATTTGCTATCATCTGTCACTACAACCATTTGAAAATTTCAAAATAGCATAGGTAAGCATCCCACCACTCAGCTTCTGACAAATTGTTTTTATGAATAAATTTTTGCTCCAAAAAATGTTAACACCTACTAATAATTGTCTTCCTTGAATTAGCTCTGTTTGTTTGGATCCATTTGTCAGCGGGTATTTGATTATTTTCAATATTGCTTCATTTCCATGCCTAGTTGTGTTCATTAATTATTGCCATCTTCACACGCATGGCCAAATTGCCCCCAAGAAATGAAGATATAATACAATTCTCTAATATCCAAGATAGGTGTACCTGTCTTGGCATGACTAGAAAAATGCAGTTGACATTAGAATGTACTAATCCAGTGGTGTGTTAATTTGGAATTGTAGTTGTCATATTGTATGATGGAAGAATAGTTATGCACATTAACATATTAATGTGGGCATTAACAAAGATTAACAAAATTAGGGAGCCTGAAACCTAAGTTGTAGAATAGCACCACAGCTTTTGCCACTACGCACCATCCAACCGAACAACAAAATAGGAACTAAGAAAGCGTAACATTTGCACAACCACATTGATA
The DNA here is from genome assembly GCA_036346245.1 of Bonia amplexicaulis. Classification (NCBI taxonomy): domain Eukaryota; kingdom Viridiplantae; phylum Streptophyta; class Magnoliopsida; order Poales; family Poaceae; genus Bonia; species Bonia amplexicaulis. Next base: position 3,711,942 of record CM070768.1, on the reverse strand, counting down.
ATTCGACAATAGTGCATGTTGAGCATGATATCGGTATTTTGTATTCAATATACACAAAATTATTTTCGTGCACCCTTTCTTATCATTATTGTAGCACTTACTATAGCTGTGTTAAGTTAATCTCTGCTTTCATGCTAATAAGAATCTCTACAATTGTTTAGCCAGTGCTATGTAACATAACTAATTGGCGTCTTTGTGTTTTTATTTATTTCAGGAGAAAATCTACATGTCATATCTTTCTAATAAAAGAATCTTGGCAAATGATAACTACTTTTAAAAGAGTAAGTCCTATATAGTTGTTGTTATTCTGAAATGAAAAGGATATGGATGTAAATGTTCAAGGTGTTTTACAAAGAGGTGATTCGCGGCAACAATGGGAAGTTGGTCAACATGTTCGTGTCCATCGTACTCACCGTCGATGACGCCCGAACCACACCATTGAGGCCTCTGTTGCCTGCCGCATCGCGCTCGTCGATGCAAGCGACCGCCCCGTCACCATCCTCAGAGAGTGTCGAGGGGACCTGAGGCGATTCACAGCAATACAGCAACAGTGGTGGCCCAGCTAGGTCCCAATTCCTTGCACCCGCATCGTGTCATGTGCCCCCAGACCAGCTTCCTGACCCGCCTCCGCGCCCCCACCCTTCCCCATCTGCAATGAGTTTAATGCCCTGATTCCCCGTATCCACAGCCAAAGTGTGTTGCCGCCTGATCTACATGTCTTTGGCCGTATGATGCGATAACGGGTGTCCTAATCTTTCGATGAGAAGAATAATTTCAATTTGGTGGAGATGACTCTCACGATTCGGCTACCAATCGTACACAACCAATATGCTGGCAATCACTGAAGCAACTTCGGGATTGTTATCGACCTTGTTAGAGCACAATCGACCTGACCACAAAGATCTATTTCTGCATGTAATCAAAGAATAAGTAAGAACAAGATAATAAGTAATATGAAATTGCAAACAGGAATTAAGCTCTATATTGAAAGGGTGGGGTTCCAAAGAATAATATCGATGTTGTACTCATCGAACAAGAGGACAATGTATAAAGTAGCATAAGCTAAACTTCAATCTAACAAAACTCATCCAAACCGTAGGGGTGGCAACCACTATATAAAGGAGGAAGATGAGAAGAGAGGGGTGGTGCTACTGTTCACACGTGACTAGTAACCGCGTGGACAGTACGGGCCTAGGAGGTAGGCACCCTAGGTGGGCCTACCTAGGGTGGCCGGCCACCATATAGGCAAAGTCGACCAATACATGCCTGTGGGCCAACAATAGGTGATGCAGCACCATGGCATATAGGCATAGTACAACCCGGTGAAGTAGAAGTAACTCGACTCGTAGGCATAGGAGTAGTTTGGCCCAATTGGGAAATATGGAAGTGAAGTAGTCGAAAGTCCAGTTGGAGGCACTACTACAAAAAGAGTCATCACAGGAGGTTCGAAACTGTCGTCACAGATGATTTTCTGAACCACATGTATTTATGTGTCAGTGATAATCGGAGGTTATCACAGACGGTTTGTGAGCCGTTTGTGATAAAAACAACACAAGAACCGTCTGTGAAGAAAACTATTACATATAGCTCTAAGCAAAAATCATCTGTGATACTCACACATTATAGATGGTTCTAGTTACCAACCGTCTGTGATTGGCAAGTATCACAGACGTTTGGTATATAGAACTATCTGTGATAGTTCATTCTATACCTAAGAAATTTTCTGTTTTTTAGCTAGCCTCAAGAAATAATGTTACCTATGCCCTTTCAAAAAAATCAAATACAGTGGCAAATACAACAGCACATTACATTTCTATTAAGATTAGAATCCACCATTACAGCATAACAAGATAACGAACACAGCTCTATAACACAGCAAGAATATATAAGAGGTAGAGATCCTAATGACAAGATAAGTCGGATGCAACACATGATGTCCTTGACGCCTACCATCAAGGAAGGAGGGGAGGCATCGGATGGCGGCCGGATATCACCAGCAATGGAGAGGCGGTGGTAGCGTCACCTTTGTGGCACGACGGTGAGACTGTACAAGCCACTCATACGACACTTATGACAAGAGTGTGTTGTGTAGTCAACCGTGGTGTCACAATAGAGGCGCTAGCTCACAGCGGTAGTCAATGTCATCGAGGAACAAGCTGGATGCATCGGATGGCGGCCGGATATCACCGGCAATGGAAAGATGGCGGTAGAGCCACCTTTGTAGCACGACGGTGACACTGTATAAGACACTCTTACGACACTTACGACAAGAGTGTGTTATGCAGTCAACCGTGGTGTCACAACAGAGACGCTAGCTCACGATGGTAGTCGATCGACGTCGTCGAGGGGAGGATGCATGAAGCTAGCTAGTGGTGAACTCACGCATGACTTTTGGTGAAAAGGTAGATAGGGAGTAATTAATAAGGGTCGAGCGGTGGGAGGAACTGGTGCCTGCCATTCGATGTGGAGAGAATGGACAGGTGAGATCGAAACCTTAGAGGATATGCCACGGATCGGTGACGTGTCATTATCAGAGACGGTTTGTTATACGAACCATCTGTGATAATGCACATATCAAAGACGGTTTGTTATACGAACCGTCTGTGATAAGTCACATATCAGAGATGGTTTGTTATACGAACCGTCTATGATATTAATATTAGAGACGGTTTGGTATACGAACCGTCTGTGATAATGCTTAAATATACGCGCCCTAATCTAGCTCTTCTAAACTATCCTCTCCCTCATCTTCTTCACCAGATTTATGTCTGGAGCAGCTCCTCCGCTCACGCCCTGCTCTCTTTCCTCGAATCTGAGAGACGATGTGGTGGTCATCCCGTTGAGAATGATGAGTAATTGACATCGCTTTAGGAAAATCGAGTTTGAGTCGGTTGGTTCGGACCTAGACGCTATGTGGCGAACGGACTCGGTCGGACTTGGTCGAACCCACCGAATGAGTTTAGGTTGCATATTCGATGACTCGGCTGTGTTTGATCTCTATTTATGCTTACATGTATCGAGCGGTGCTATTTGACGTGTTTCTTGTCCGTGGTGACGCAGGACGCCGAGACGAGTCGTGGCGAGACACGGTGGACCGGACTAGGCGCAGTGGCGCCGAGGTCGAACGGTCGGGATGTGTCAAGACGACGTGGACTCGAGGTGTTTGCGAGGCGCAGGCGAGGCGAGGAGCGCGAAGCTTCCGGAAGGTGCGGGAGGCGAAACGGAATTTCGCAAACCGCAAAAGCGGGAGCGCGCTGTTGACTTAGCGGGCGAACGTGGCGAGACCCGTTAGCCAAGGCTATAAATAGTGGAGAGGGCTGCATACCCTTAAGTCACTTAAGAGAAGATTAGGTTTTCTAGTCAAAAGAGGCTTTTGAGGTTTGTTTTGCTTTGCTCTTTAGTTGTTGGGAGAGAGCAGGTGTGCTCAGGATGTGTCTCCCGTAGCCTCAAGGGTGTTCTGCGTGAGGGGTCCTGTGGTGTGCTCTTCTTCTCCCTGTTCTTGTTCTCTATGAGTTCTTGAGATGGTGGAGTGAGGAGAGTTGAAACCCATGTAATCACGTATCTTTTCTTGTCTCTCAATACAAGAACGATTTTGGTTGGCTATATTCTTCTTGCTTCATTTGTGATGGATTGCTCTTGCCTCTTTCTCTGTTCTTGCTCCCATGAGTTGAGTTCTTGATGAATTAGGTAATCTGTGTTTATCTCTTGAAAGTTCACCATGGAAAGGTTTCTTGGCCATAAGATCATTCCATTTCCTGAAATATTTGGGAGATTCATCTTCTTATATGATCTCTGTATCCATTCCCAAATCATTCTCTGTTTTATCCCCAATCTAGGGTTTTGTGTTAATTGGTGATTTTCTTTCATAAGGTAACCTAAGATTTGATCTGGAGTAACTTATATCCTTTGCTAATATAGCTGCAAAACCCCATGATCAAAGACTAAAGGATTGAGGAGAAATTTGGATTTTGGGAGATGTCCTGCTAGTATTCGCTTTTGTACTCAAAATCGATCTCTTGCTCATTTGATGATTTCATGACCCCTAATCCTCTCTTGGTATTTAGTTCAAGTTCTTACTGCTTTGATTCAAAAGAAACATCAATTTCTAGTGGATTTCAAAGATTTTCGGCTTATGCAAGACTCTACCGATTTTCGAATTGATCAGTCTTTGCTTTTCAAGAGTTCGTGTTTCAAGAAGAACTCGAATTTTTCGCCTCTCGATCTTCGCTATTTGTTCTAATGCTCGAATCGGTTAATCCAATCCGAACAGATTTTAAATCACCGTGGATGTGCGGCTAGAGGAAAATCTGTTTTGGTTTTCGAACCGCAGCAGCTTGATTTGTTTCTCTGCTTGTCGTATTTCGCTTGCTCTCTTTCGCCTAGTCTGCTGTCAGTGCAGTTTTCTTCTTCCATCGCTCATTCTCCGAATCTCTCTTGTCGATCCGCTATTTACTTGAGTCCTTGAGTCTTTCGGCACTTGCGTACCATTTAATTTCCTCTCGACTATGCGCTTCCTTTTCGCTTGTCACAAAGAAACATTACAAAGAAGCATATTATTCAAATTGACGCAGAATCCTTCCCGCAGCTCACCGTGGTCGACAAGTTTCGAATCTGAACTTCGCCATTCATGCTGTAGATGTGTGTGTTTTACAAAGCAAGTTTTCAAGAATCGCTTTTTCGATAGCGGCAAGAATCTCTCTCTGCGAGATTCGCTTGAATGCATTTGTTGTTCCTCCGCCAAATCAATATTTGTGATCTGAATTTCTTCTTCTTATTTCACCAAGAAAATGACTAAATCAATTGATCTCACCGAGCTTGTCGGCTTTATTCTCCTTGTCCATCTCGCAGATGTAACTACCAATAGTTCGCTTTTTCGTTGACTTCATCTCTCGAATCCGCCACGATTCGACCTTTGTGATACTCTTTTGTTTTTTTTTTCGCCTCAAGAAGACTTGTTTTCATTTTCTTTATCTCGTTCTTTTCAATCCGCCAAAGAAAGATACTGCCTCACTAGGAGTCGTGTTTTCAAACTTCCGCTAGACAAAACTTTCACTCGCTTGGATTGATTGTCGCCTTATCTGTGGAGTTTGTATCAAGTCCGGTTTTCTTAGCTTTTGTATCTTCCCGGCTTCTATAGCCATTGGAGATAAGTCAAATTGTGTGAATTTGAACGGGGAGATCTTTAAAAAGGCACCATTCACCTCCCCTCCGCTGCCATATCCGGTCCTACAATTGGTATCGAGCCGGTTAGCTCTTTTCTATAGATCTTAACCGTCTCGCGAGCCATGGCGACAGACAAGTATTCCACCAAGTCGCCCATCTTCGATGGCATGGATTACCCTTCCGAAAAGCCGAATGGAAACTTACATCCGTGCTCGTGGGTATGCCATCCGGCGGAAGGTGAAGATTCGCTTGTTGTTCCCGCCGATGAGAACATCAATGCCGGAATATGGTCGATGTTGAGGCGAATGCAAAGGCAAGGAACATCATCATTCGTGGGTTGAGTAGAAGCGAGTTTGATCGATCTCTCACCGTCGTCCGCTTACGACATCCGGGTGACCCTCGATGCATACCATGAGGGCACCACCCGATCAAGACGGTTCGACAAGACCGCCAAGCGAGAATACAAGAAATTCGAGATGCTTGCCGGTGAGTCCTTGACGAGTGCTTTTCTCGCTTTCACAAGATTTTGAGCAACCTCCGAGCCGTCGGTCTCACATACTCCGACTCGGATAACGCCACAAATTCTTTCTCGCACTCGATCTTAGGGTTTGGGAGATGAAGGTGACTACCATCAAGGACACCACGGACCTCTCGACCCTGACTCTTGATGCGCTTTACTCGCGCCTCAAGACTCACGAGATTGACATAGTCTCTCGTCGGTCGAAGTCTCACTCGATGGCACTAGTCACCGATCCCGCTCGATCCACTTCTTCCGAGCCATCTTGCGGATTCTCCTCGCCGCTCTCGTGACATAACCGATGATCGACAGAGCACTTATGGATGAGCAGCTAGCCCTCCTCACACGGAGATTCTCCCATGCCTACAAAGGGAGGAGGGACGGAAGGAAAAGAGGACCCGTGATTTGTTTCGAGTGTGGTGGCCCCAACCACATTCGAGCAAACCGTCCCAAGTTGGGGAAAGGCAAAGTCGACTACGGCGGTTCCAAGAAGAACGACTACTCCGACAAGAACCGCAACAAGAAGGCCCCAACTCCGACGCAAGGCAAGAAGCCGTTCCGCAACTTTGGGAAGGCCAAGAAGCTCTTCCACCGCTGCCTCGCCGCCTTCGACGACCTCGACCTCGACGAAGTGGAGGGATGGAGCGACGACGACGGACGGGTGATCAAGAACCCAAGAGCGGCGACGATTTCTCCCAAGATGTGCTTCATGGCCTCGAGGCGAGATCACGACAAGGATCTCTATTCCGACTCGACGAGGTATGTCCCTCCTATGACCAACTCGAATGCGCTTTTCTTAAGCTAGGAGGTTTTCATGCTAGAGCTAAGACTAGATGTAGTGAGTTGGAGAAGGAAGTAGAGATTATCACGGAGCTTACTTCACTTATATCCGCTCCCTCCGTGATGACTGTGATACATGCTGTGCTTTGATCGGTGATATGGAGAAGCTAAGGACGCCACATGATAGTCTCGTCCTCCGAGCTTGATGCAATTAAGGTGGAGAATGTTAGTCCGCTTGTCGATTTAGAATTGAGTAGGATGGTCATTACCCTACTTACTACTGATGAGACTATTGCTCCCACCTCATGTGAGGATAAGGACTTTAATGATAGAGGACCTTATGCCATGCTTCTGGATCTGCCCGAGTCTTGTGTAAATTGTGATAACTTGAATATGAAACTAAACGGCAGATCATAAAATTGCAATTTCAAACCTTCTTACTTGAGCCTATTGCTTCTTGCACAAATTGTCCCAAGTTATCACGAACTTGAAGTCGCTCCAAACAGCTTCAAGAATTAGTTGATGACAATAACAAATTGGCTCAAGTTTGCTTCTAAGGACCTCGTTAGCTCACCATGCAATAGTTGTAATAAACTAAAATCTGAATTGATTGCATTGGATGAAAATGTGAAGCTAACTAAGGACCTTCTAGAAAAATCACATCCTTCTTGTGCTTTCTGTGCTGAAGTGTTGGAAAAGGATAAGGACATGGTAGAGACGTTTAGGAAGAGTTACGAGAATCAAATGGCTAGGATTAGGCTGCCCCTGTGTGTCCTGCAAGCCCTCAAGGTTGAGGTGGCTGCACAAGGAGAAATATGCACGTGCTATTCGCTTCTTCGCTATTGGTTCTTCTCCTTCTTCTCCTCCCCGCTGCTCTTCTTCTTCTTCCTTGCTCCTCTTGCACCTCTCTCTTCGGGAGTGTCAGACCTTATGAACACTCTCGAGAAATTTGTAGGAGGCAAGAAGAATCTCAATCTTATCCTAGACCAATCAAAGATTTGCAAGTTCAAACAGGGTCTAGGATATGATCTCCGTGAGGATATGAGGAAACATCCACCGTCGTGCTCGCACTCCGTAGCCATAGTGTGTTTGAGGTCAAGCCCAAGAATAAGAAAGTTCAATTTAAATCGCGGGCTTTGTCCAAGGGATTTCGACAAGAAGGTGATTTCACCGCAGCCTTCGCCCCTCGGCGGCGTATCATTGCACCTTCCGCCGAAGGATGGGCATTTGTTTGACTATTGCTTCAAGCGCCAAGATCGCGCCAAGAGACCGTGTTGAGTCTCTTAGGCGTATCCGTGGTCGCCCTGCACCTTGAGTGCACCTAAGACCAAAGACAAGGTCTAGGCTTGCTACTTGTTGGTAGTTTTGGGCAAGATCGAGGACTTGGTTCTTCCGAAGTTTTCGGTTTTCGCCCTCATGCTCCTTTCGGTCGTGACTTCCGCCGCCCCGAGGGTAGATCTCGCTTTCCCAATCGAGACAGCTACCCGCGGCGTGACCAAGATGTTGTCGATGCCCGACTCGCCTCCCATAACAGCCGGATCCAAAGAATGCCTTCAGTCTCGCACATAGACCTTCCGCTTCTATGAGCAACGGAGAGCGAGGGTAGTTAGAGGTCACTGTGTGACTACTTCTTCGCCGACGTGTGACTCAAGATTGGGTGCCAAAATCTATGTTGATTTATCCCAAGATCGAGACTTTGCTCTCTTGTTGACTCAGTTCACGGTGGAAGGAAAGGTTTGGCTTGTAGACTCGGTGTTCACGACACATGACCGGAGATTCCGCTGGTTTTCTTCCCTTGCCCGTGCTCTAGGTGATGAGACTATCACCTTTGGAGACTCTTCGTCTGGACGCATCATCGCCAAAGGTACCGTATGCTAATGACTCATTTGTTTTAAAAGATGTTGCCTTGGTGAGTAAACCGCATTACAATTTGCTTTGGTTTCTCACCACCGATGACGGTTTCGAGGTAAGTTTTAAGAAAACGCCGCAAAATTGTTGATTCTTCTGTAGTCCGGTTTATGGATTTCTCGTTATGGGAGGATCTTTCGTGCTGATTTTATTGAGTCTTCCGGTGATCCTCTCCGTTGTTTGCTTGCTTCGAGTCCCGCGACCTCTCCTTCTCGCATAGGAGACTTGGTCATATTGATTTGACCATTTGACTCGAAAGTTAGCGGCCACGATCTCATTCGTGGTCTCGCCGAAACTCAAGATGGTCAAAGATCTTGTTTGCGCCCATGCCAAGACACGGAAGATGGTTGCCGCTTCTCATCCTCCCACACAAGCATTATGACCGATGCACCGGACACCGCCCATATGGATACGGTTGGACCAAATGAGTGCGCCAGGGAGGGAAGTGGTATGTTCTTGTCGTAGTCGATGACTTCTCGAGGTACTCTTGGGTGTTTTCTTAGCCTCAAGGATGAGACGCTTTCACATTCCGAGGTCTTTTCAAGAGGCTTTCTGCTGAGCTTCCGTGTGCCTTACGAGCGATCCGCAGGACAATGGCACGGAGTTCAAGAATTCCTACTTTGAGAGTTTCTGTGGTGAGATAGGTGTAGAGCACCGCCTCTTCTCCATATGTTCCTCAGCAAAATGGTGTTGTGGAGAGGAAGAACCGCACCTTGGTCGAGATGGCCAGGACCATGCTCGATGAATACTCTACACCGCTGAAGTTTTGGGTCGAGGCTATAGCCACCGCGCCATGTTTCCAATCGAGTTTTTCTGCACACTTGCACCGCACTTATGAGTTGAGATACGGCGAAAGCCCGTGTTTCTCATTTTCGTGTGTTTGGTTGCAAGTGTTTTATTCTCAAGACCGGAACCTAGATAAGTTCGAGTCACGCTCTTGTGATGGACTTTTTCTAGGCTACTCGACTTCTTCAGGGCCTATAGGGTCCGGAACTGAGTCTAGCAAAATGGTAGAAACTCGTGAGGTAACCTTCGATGAGGCCAGTCCGGGGACTAGGCCAGATATCTCAGGTTCTCTAGAGCAGTCCGAGACCATCTTCGTGGATGATGAGGATGATGGAGATGAGGGTTGTTCACCCGATCCAGCCCCCTTCCACCCCTTGAGGTGCCTTCTTCCACCGCACCTCGAGGTGATCGCCTCACCTTCGCTTCTTCCGAGCTAGTGGCTCTGCTCCTACCCCGTCGGTCACGAGGTAGAGGCCACTTCTTCTTCTCATCCAGACCTCCTAGACATATACAAAATCTCATCCTTCGAGCGATTATTGGAGATCTCTTTGAGCGAGTCACTGCTCAAACTGGTACATCACTTTTCTGCTCCATTCTGCCTTTGTTGCCTTCTTCGAGCCCAAGGATGTTTGTCATGCTTTATCTGATGAATCTTGGGTCAATGCCATGCATGAGGAGCTGGAGAGTTTCGAAAGAAACAAGGTCTGGACGCTTGTTGAGCCCCCGAGATCACAATATCATTGGAACCAAATGGGTGTTCAAGAACAAGCAAAGTGAGGATGGGGTAGTCATTCAAACAAGGCTAGACTGGTTGCAGTGGGTACTCCTGTGTTGAGGGTCCGGATTTCGAGGAGACATTTGCCCTCAGAAGGCGCCTTGAGGCCATTAGAATTCGCTTGCCTTTGCAGCCTTCTAAAGGTTTCAAGCTTTACCGATGGACGTCAAGAGTGCCTTTCTCAATGGCTTCATTGAGGAAGAAGTCTATGTCGATGACCTCCGTGTTTCGAGAACCCCAAATACCCAAGTCATGTCTTCAAGCTTTCCAAAGCTTTGTATGGACTTAAGCAAGCCCCTAGAGCTTGGTATGAGAGGCTTAAGTCCCATCTATTGAGACATGATTTCGAGATGGGTAAAGTTGACAAGACCTTGTTCATCCGCCGGCTTGGCACCGATTTTCCGCCGTCTGATTTATGTGGATGACATCATTTTCTATGGCCTCGCATGCTCGCTTCCCGCCCGATGTCATGAGCTCGAATTTGAGATGAGCATGATGGGCGAGTTGAGTTTCTTCCTTGGCTTCCAAATTGCTGCACTCGGAGGGTACCTTCTTGCATCGTGGCAAGTACACTCGAGATCTCCCAAGCGCTCGATATGAGTGATGGGAAGCCGTGTCCACCCTATGGCTACATCAATTCCACTCGACCCGGATGAAGACGGCGAGCCACCGATCGAAGGAGTATCAAGTATGATCGGCCCTCTTGTACCTCACCGCCGAGACCGACATACACTTCTCCGTGTGTCTTTGTGCTCTGCTTCGTGCTTCACCTCGATCTCACCGCCAAAGCGGTGAAGCGCATCCTTCGGTACCTTCGAGCTACCATTGACTATGGTATCTGGTACTCTTCCTCATCCTGCCTTTCCCGAGAGCCTACTCGGATGCGCACTTTGTCGGTCAGAGGATAGACAGAAGAGCACTTCGTGCACCGCCAATTCATTGGTACTTCTCTCGCTTCCGGTCCTCGAGGAAGCGCCCTGTTGCACGCCCACCGCAGAGGCCGAGTACGCTGTCGCAGCCGCTGTCGTAGCCAAGTGCTTTGATGGTCTCGACCGCAGGACTTTGGGTTAGTTATCGATCGTGTTCCACTCCTTTGTGATAACACTTCTGCAATTAACATTGCTAAGAACCCGGCAAGATTCTCGGACCAAGCATATCGACATCGATATCACTTCCTTAGAGACCATGTGGAGAAGGGTGACATCGTGCTCCGCCAGGAGGGTGACCACCGCTGGTCGACATCTTCACCAAGCCTCGGATAGCACGAGGTTTTCACTCATGGGAGAGCTTGGGGTGGTTTGTCCTTATGGACTGTTGTGAGGGGAGCTTGGGCTTTACCGCTTACTATATTGATTATGCTTCTTCTCATTTCTCGATTGCATCGCATTTTGGATGCATTGGGTTTTAGTCCTTCTAGCATAGGTTAGAGTGTGTCTCTTGCTGAATTGCTTAGACTTCTTGCTCTTATCTTGTGCTTTTAGGATAGCTATTTCTTATCTCACTAGATTGAGCTCACTCACTTCTTGCGATCTAGCGAGGGTCGGGCCACCTTCGGGTAGACAGAGTACGTGTTTGCTCTCTAGTGTGTGTTTTTACGGTCAGCTATTAGTCCTGGAGTCATATGGGGTAGATGAGAGTCAGTCTGAGTTATAGTATCCTCTATATCTTATCTATGCTTTAAGGACTGTCTGTTTTCTTTGCCAGCTTCTCGTTTTTATTGCTTTGGTTCAAGGGGAGTTCATTTGGGAGCTTCTGGAATGTAATATTGACTTAATTCAACTTGAACTAAAAGATGCATCACATGTTGAGGGGGAGCTGGATTTTCTGCATATCATTCTGCATTGTAACATAAATACATTGAGCCTTGATTATTATCCGTTATGACATGCTTACAATGCTTTACATCTTGCCATGATTTATGCTTATTTGCTAGATTTATCATGACTTCATATGTGTAGACTAGCTTTTGCCATAATGAATTAATTAAACTTGCTCAATTTGAACTAAAAACTTGTCATGATTAGCACTTGAGTTTAGTCTTTCTTGAGCTATCCTTTATGATTCATGCCATGTCAAATAGGTCGAGTTGAGCGTTGAATCTCTTTTGAGCCTTAGTTTGAGCTGTCTTAAACTCTTGATGTAACATGAGTTAGTACAACTTGTAAAAAAAAAAGAGACAAAAGATCTTTCAGGCGAAAAACCGATCTCACCAATTCTTTCTCACGAGACGGCTTGCCATTGCACTAGGCATGAACTTGGAGAGAGTTTTGATGACCTAGACTATCTTCTTAAGCTTCTTGCTTGGAGTAGTCGCAGAATGGCTTGAGATCTAGCACATGATAAAAATATTGGTTGAAAACAACCATAAGTTCCAAAAGAAAAATGTCATTTGTGCTCAATTTGCTTGAGCTATCAAAAGAATCAAGTACTTGAACCATTGTTTCACTCTTGAGTATATAACACTCTATTTGGACTCGATATTAGATTCTTGGTTCCGCTTAGCTTGATTGACATGGCTTGCATCATCCTTGGATGTCTCTAGCTAGACTTTACTTACTGATGACTTGACATGTTCATAAAATGCACTAAAACTCATATTGTCATCTAGTAGCTTCTAGCTGGTTTATACATATTTTGTCATGATCTTGATAGCTTTTCATTAAGTTATGGCTTGGTGTAATACATTATGGTCATTATGGATAATTCTCATGGCTCTAAATGCTTAGAATAAACAAACTTCAGCCATTTCATCCATCATCATGACTTATTCTCTCTTTCGCATTCTTGATGCGTTTATTGCCAAAAGGGGGAGAATAGATTAGAGAAAAAGTCTTTTGGGAATCTAGAGCTTGGAGAACAATTTACTCTTTCTTGAATTGCTCTAGTGATTCCTTCTGTCGACATGGTCATGAGTTTCATTTCTTTCTTTGGACCATGTTAGACTCTTCAAACTCAACTTCATGTTTTTCTGGGTTTGTCAATATACTCATCAAGGGGGAGATTGAGAGACCATGTGGTGGTCATCCCGTTGAGAATGATGAGTAATTGACATCGTTTTAGGAAAATCGAGTTTGAGTCGGTTGGTTCGGACCTAGACGTTGCGTGGCGTAACGGACTCGGTCGGACTTGGTCGAACCCAGTCGAATGAGTTTAGGTTGCATATTCTGATGACTCGACAGGTTTGATCTCTATTTATGCTTACATGTATCGAGCGGTGCTATTTGACGTGTTTCTTGTCTGTGTGACTGCAGGACGTCGAGGCGGAGTCGTGGCGAGACACGGTGGACCGGACTAGGCGCAGGTGGCGCTGAGGTCAGAACGGTCGGGATGTGTCGAAGACGACGTGGACTCGAGGTGTTTGCGAGGCGTGCGAGGCGAGGAGCGCGGAAGCTTCCCGGAAGGTGCAGGAGGGGCGAAACGGGAATTTCGCAAAACTGCAAAAGCGGGAGCGGGCGCCGTTGGACTTAGCGGGCGTAACGTGGCGGAGACCCGTTAGCCAAGGCTATAAATAGTGGAGAGGGCTGCATACCCCTTAAGTCACTTAAGAGAAGATTAGGGTTTTCTAGTCAAAAGAGGCTTTTGAGGTTTGTTTTGCTTTGCTCTTTAGTTGTTGGGAGAGAGCAGGTGTGCTCAGGATGTGTCTCCCGTAGCCTCAAGGGTGTTCCTGCGTGAGGGGAGTCCCAGGGTGTGCTCTTCTTCTCCCCTGTTCTTGTTCTCTATGAGTTCTTGAGATGGTGGAGTGAGGAGAGAGTTGAAACTCCATGTAATCACGTATCTTTTTCTTGTCTCTCAATACAAGAACGATTTTGGTTGGCTATATTCTTCTTGCTTCATTTGTGATGGATTGCTTCTTGCCTCTTTCTCTCTGCTCTTGCTCCCATGAGTTGAGTTCTTGATGAATTAGGTAATCTGTGTTTATCTCTTGAAAGTTCACCATGGAAAGGTTTCTTGGCCATAAGATCATTCCATTTCCTGAAATATTTGGGAGATTCATCTTCTTATATGATCTCTGTATCCATTCCCAAATCATTCTCTGTTTTATCCCCAATCTAGGGTTTTGTGTTAATTGGTGATTTTCTTTCATAAGGTAACCTAAGATTTGATCTTAGTAACTTATATCCTTTGCTAATATAGCTCCAAAACCCATGATCAAAGACTAAAGGATTGAGGAGAAATTTGGATTTTGGGAGATGTCCTGCTAGTATTCGCTTTGTACTCAAAATCGATCTCTTGCTCATTTGATGATTTCTGACCCTAATCCTCTCTTGGTATTTAGTTCAAGTTCTTACTGTTTTGATTCAAAAGAAACATCAATTTCTAGTGGATTTCAAAGATTTTCGCTTATGCAAGATTACTACCGATTTTCGAATTGATCAGTCTTGCTTTCAACAGAGTTCGTGTTTCAGCAAAGAACTCGAATTTTCGCTTTCTCGATCTTCGCTATTTGTTCTAATGCTCGAATCGGTTAATCCAATCCGAATGCATTTCGTAAATCGATCCGTGGATGCGGCTAGAGGAAAATCTGCTTTTGGTTTTCGAACCGCAGCAGCTTTGATTTGTTTCTCTGCTTGTCAGACTTCGCTTGCTCTCTTTTCGCCTAGTCTCACGTCAGTGCATTTCGCTCTCCTTCCTCGAATTACTTCCATCCGTCACCGAACCTTATCATCCGCCATCGACGCTTTTTCCGAGGTGTCTCATTTGTTGCCGCTCAATAGGAAATTTCTTCTTCTTATTTCACCAAGAAAATGAAACCTCCTCGGCCTCATTCTTCTACGCAATATGCACAAAGCGTAAGAATTTTCTTTATCTCGCTCTCCGCCAAGCGGCGGTGGAGAGACACATGGATAATATTGCCGATCAAGCGAAGCGACCGATTCTATAGAGGAAGCTTATCATGGCATCCTCTTTGAGATTATGTGCCATGCTAATGATTTGCCTAGGAGCTAGAGGAGGAAGTGGAGAAGCTCGTAAGAACAATCTTCACAAGCGTTACCGATTCGAGAACTTATCATGGTATCCTCTTTGAGATTATGTGCCTCCAACTCCAAAAGTCGAAGAAAAAACTTATGAAGCCCAGAAAACTAAGATCTAGGAATATCTTTTTTGGGACTTTTGTAATAAAAATTTGCCTTGAATTTGTCTCTCGTCTCAGTAGTTTCTGTAGTTTATACGACAAAGGACAAAACACAGACGGTTGTAAATAAAAATCATCTGTGATAGTTTTATAGACAATTCTAATTAAAAACTGTCTGTGATAATGTGTATATCATAGATGATTTTTAAACTTAACCGTCTGTGATAAGATCTCCTCATAGATTATTTCTCAAATCTCCAAATGGTTTAGCCCCACATCTATTGGTAAGTTGATTGATCTAGAGCATAAGTAATGGAATGAGATGCAAAGCTGTGAATAAGGTTTGAATCTCGCCATTTCTTATGAGTATCCCTACTTGTGAGATCTCATGTTTTTCTCCTTTTGCATGTTTTGCTTCCATATTTGAACTAAGAGTTAGACAAGGTTTCATACAGTGCTAGATGTCTGAAGTTAAGGTAGCTTTTACTTTTTGCAATTTCCCCACTTTTTATTGTGCGCGTTTTCCCAATAGCTCATCTTTAGTTCAAGGTTTGATTCAGTAAATGACATACAGGGAGAAGTAATCGTATGTTACAACATACATGCTTTTTTTTATAAGGTTCCACCCGATAGATTTTCAGATCCATGAACTACTCATGCATTAGCTTTTTTATTGAATTTTGTGGCCAATTATAATGCATGGTATAATTAGGCAAGAAATTTGGAGAGTTGCAATAGAGGTAAAGTCAAATATTTTTATTTTTTTATTCACCGAATCTAATCAATTTGTGCTTATTTATAGCTTCATCCTATAATGCTTTAATACAGAAAAAACCATAGGAATAACACATCTTATAGAGGAAACATTCAGATGGTCAAATGTCATCCCAAAATATAGCCCATTGAGGCTGGTCCTTTTAAATGTGCTTAGCAGTAATAAGCATATGGATTTGGCAAGTAAAAATAGACTACAACTAAAGAACCAGGTTTTGTGACATAGCATTTGGTCCTATTGTCGTCAGTTTCTCAGTGGTATTGGCTTGTCTATGTGTAGCGTTATGATCTACATAAGATGTGCATGTGTATTCATATTTTTAAATTCGAGTAGTGTCTATGTCCAGTAATTTGAATGGGCATGGTTTACTGAAATTCCTTTGAAATGGTAAACTATTATGTAACATAATATATTTGCTATTTTTACATGATGTCTTTAGCATAGTTTTTATTTTTTTAGACGATCAACATTAAAATTAAGAGGTGATAATAACATTATCTATTAGAGCTGACCCAGCGAGTCTAATAATTTGAATTCATCTTTTTCTTGCAGGTGTGGAAAAAGATATGGCTAAGCAAGTAGGTGACCATGATGTCAACCCTAAATTCTTTCCATATAAGGCCTTGCTTCGATATTGAGGAGGTATTGTTCACCAAAGAAGAAGGTAAGGCGAAATGAGTAAGCAATTTATTTGTTTCTGTTCTATTGCTACTTCACTTCTGTTTGTGTAGATTGAGTTGACCTGCAACATTTGATTTATGTTTCATTCTCCCTCTTTGTTTTTTGGGGCTTGAATGCTATCTAGGAGCTGTATTATATTGACTGCTTTGATATCATATGGTTCTCCAAAGTAGGTATGTTGTGTATCTTCTTTCCAAATGGTTTTAGATGCTTCTCTTTGCTAACATAAGAGACCTTTCCTCATGAAGCAATTTAAATATATAAATTGGTAGAATAGGTTTGTGTTATAACTTCCATGCATGTTGATTGACATGAAAATATTTACAATGTTTATATATTCTTCATATGTCGATGTCTATCTCGATTTGAATCTTGTTGAATATGTATCCAGTCAACTCAGCTATTAATACATATTTCTCATCCTGGGTTGTCTAATGGAAATAAACATTGGTTGGGTAAAATGGATTAAATTGATTAAGTAGTAAGCACCTCTTTTGGGATTCCGCAGCAATGCACGGCAACAAACAAGTCGAAATGAGGATACCTTTGATCCACCATGACTAGAGAGAACCCGGAAGGGACGGAGATGAAGATGGCATTGGGTTGAGCTCATCGGGGCTATCAAGCTTGGATTGGGGACTTCATATTCTACAACGTGCTCGTTGGGAGGGCGGCTATGTATGACTACATGACGGTCTATGCGTGCTATCTTGCCATCATTGCAGGCTCGGTATCACTCCGTCTGTCTGGCATTCTACCGCAGGCATTGCACCGCCCTACCGGTGTCCATCACACTCGGCGTCGTGTTTTACTGGTCGACGAGAACGTTGTTTCGAGACCTTTGTTATGCAAGGCTCCACAAATCTTCCGATGTTTTAGCATCCATGGAACATTCCATATTGGTATGTTATTGAGCTCTTTAATGCTACAGTAGGGCGACGGGCTATTGAGCTAGCTATTTGGTGGTGGCAAGATAAGATTGATGAAGTGTGGAAGAAGAATCAAATTAAATCCTATGTTAAAGGATTGAAGAAGTGAGTATTAAGTAGTTGTTTCTTTTCACTAGGGTTCATGAGATACGAGATTGACAGATTGTGCATGCATCTTCATTGCTCAATAACTACTATACCCATGGGTGAAGCAAACATAATGTTCTTGTCAAACTTTGCCGTTTGGAAACATATGGCCCGGAATGGCGCAACATCTCCCATGAGATTGGGTGTTTGTAAAATTTTCATACGGGTACTTTCATTTGTTTACCATTTTCGTATTTTCTTTTGAAATGTGTAATTCACGAGAATATCTGTATGGTTTCCCATTGAACAATGTGGATGTTTTGTCCATTTTTTCAGTTAACTTCGGGTTAATCATAGGCAAGGAAATTACTCTATCTATACAAAATTGTATTACTCCATTGGAAATGGAAATGGTACTAGTTATATGCTATGATTACTGCCACATCTTCCACTTTGTAGCCTAAGGAAAACAAAATGCTCTAACAGATATGAGCAATCGGTATAATGAAAACACAACCTCTTTACTTTAGTTGGATAAGACAAAGTTTGGATTTCCATTGCAACACACGACTGACTAGTTTTAATATAAACAAAAGATTCTCCATTATTCAGTAATCTAAATTTTCTAAATAACAAGTATAAGGGCAGTAGCCCCTGAGTTCTCCAAAGAGGCAAACGGAATATCTTTCAGGTAGTTTTCTCCTTTTGCTTTAGCATAATTAACCTTTCTTTTTAGACATATAGGCTTAATTGTTTTTGATATTTTCCTTGTTTCTACTCACAACTACGTTTCCATTATTGTATTATAAACTTTTCACTGTAATACATGATATATCATGCCAAATTACCCATCATCTGATTCTGAATATATTGCTCTGCTTAAAGCTTCATGTTTGCAGGGGGAAAGAGGAACAAAAACCCAAAAGAAAATTGGAAAAGGAACAAAAATCTAGATAAGTTGTACATGTGGTTTGCATTTGTAAATAAGATGGGCTGATGTTTCATAAATTACATTCATAAGGTGATTCCAAGTTTCTGCATAAGTTTACGGTAAGTCATGAGAAAGTTTTTCTTGTTCTATTTCAGTGAACCATACGCTTCATAGGTTGACATGCGAGTCAATTGAGTGCGGGGCTGCAAAGATGCAACTAATGGAGGTTGGATTGTTGGAAAGGTTATTCCAAGTCCTTTTATGGAACTTATTCTTCCATGAGGTACTTGGCCACGTGCAAGAGCTAGGTTCTTGCTTTGACAAGTTTGCTGCTCGTATATTATTGACATTCTGCTATGGATTGGGGCAATATCATTTAGAATAGAACCTTAGATGCTTTGGCTCTTATCATTTTTTGATTTCAAGGATGGTCCAAGTTATAGTTGATGGATAAGTCTCTGTGTTGCCTGGTGCTTGTGGGGCTGCAGCACATGGTGGTTTTGCTGCCCTTCAAGGACAGCATCCTTGACTAGCTGTTAGCATCTCTTTGGGACAGCATCTTAGGACAAGCATCTTAGGACAACAGCATCTTAGGACAAGTGTCCTAGCATCTTGACTAGCATCTAGGACAGCATCTTAGACTAGCACCTTAGCATCTTGACTAGCATCTATGACAGCATCTTAGACTAGCACCTTAGCATCTTGACTAGCATCTAGGACAGCATCTTAGACTAGCACCTTAGCATATGCTTGGCTGGTTAACAGTCTATAAATTTGTATCCCCAACCCCTCAGGTTGGCATGGCATTGTGTGAGAAATAAAACTAGAAAATTACCTCATCTCCAAGTGTCATCCTCTCGATGAGAGTAAGGATCTTGCTATCACCAAGAGCGAGAATCGAGCGACTAACAATAGTCCCCATAAGAATCATATAGTCTTACCATCAAATTCTGAGCAACTACTGAGAATTTTCATCATAAGTACTCTAAATAATGTTCAAATTCGCGACTTTTAGGCCCTCATACCTTATCATGTGTTACGCACTGAGCATCACAAGCATAAGCAGTCAAAAAACATGGGCCAAGTTCATTATTAGATAATACTTAATATTACATAAACAGGGAGTTGAATTTTGTTCCAAAACTATTCAGAAAATTGAAATATTGAACTTGAGAAGTAATGTCAGTTCAGTAGCACCAATCCTTTTTTACTTCAGAAACAAAAAACAACTGTTCCAGATTTAACCATTGTAGGATGGCATTCTTATTAGTTCGGTTGGCTCATGCAGTTTGTGGTGTGGAGCTAAGAAAATGTCAGCAATTAGGCAATTGGCCTTGACAATTAATTGGATGAATAATATATTCTCTAGTCCATTTTTCATTAACTTTAGCACCAAGAGCTAGTTGCTCTGGCATACTACAAACCATTATGAGCTATAATTAAGATATTGATTGGATAAGGATAGAGTTCACACCATAAGTAATCGGTATGGTTTTATCAAATAACTCATCTATAAGTGAAGGCACAAGTATGGAAAAATCTTAATAATAAACATGTCTTGTAAATAACCATGTGCCTGCTGATGACTCTTAAAAGAAACATTTGACTAGTAGTATCTTGAGCAAAAATTAAACTGCCCTGTTAATTTCTAGACATGTTAACAAGTTCAAATGACTTTTGACACTTGGAGAAAACCACACATTGTATATACTAATTAATCATGACCCCATGTAAGGATAGAATTATGCTTAGCAATGAACTTACGATCTGAACCGCATGATCAATATGGGGAGAAAACGTGTTCCTCTATGACGTCAATGCTACCCAGGCTAGCTTCCCAAGAACACTATAAACTCTATGAATGACAACCCTCCTTATCAATTGGATGGTTTAGATCACAAGTTTGCAAGTTAGCATCATAAGAGATGCACCTGGCACACCCTAACTTAACCACGATTTCAAATACCTAATCACTCTAAGAAGCATATCCCCTAAATACATGCTTATCCTTTGAGAACTGATTTGGCTAAGCTAGGGTTTCTAGAAAAGACTGCATGCCACAGAATATATTCTATATGGAGAAAGAGGTCAGACCTGTGCCATGCAAATTGCAAACTGGCACAGAATGAGATTAAGTGGCAAGCACTATCTGATTCCTCCTAGCTAGATCTTGCCCACATTATAAATACTTGCTGCAGACCAGCTGAAATGGCAAACCAAGGCAAACAAGAGCATGAGTAGACAAGTGAAGAGGGTAGCCTTACATGGAGATGAGGAGCCTTCCTCTGTTAGCCAAGAATGGCTTGTCTACACCCACTTTTTCGTTCATCAGTGGGACAAACTAGTCCTGATGATGGATGAAATGTGGCTGCTTGGTCAAGTCTTCTTGGCTAGGAGAGTGGTCCTCATCCCCCATGCTAGGCTATCCCTCTTTCCAATTCTCAACTTCTCTTTGCAGGTCAGAATTCTGTGTGTGCTTTGATCTTACTATAAGATTCAGTTCTTACAGTCCAAACTAGGATTCAGATCATCCATCACCAATTCAGAAGCATGGTTTGGACAAGTGAAGGTAAAGGAGTGGCAACTAAAGAAGGGTATGAAGTGCCAACAGAATTTCAGCAATCTGTTTTCTCCCTTAAGATGTGGAAATTGAGCAACTCTTCTGCCGTTGCGCTAAACCATTTCTAGCGACAGTGCAATTAAAGAAGACATGAAGTGCCAAGTGAAGCGGAACAAGTTTTCTCCCGCTCCTCTGAGAGATGTGGAAGTTAACAAATTCTATCTATCATTGGCTCATTGCATCAAACCATTTCTAGTGACTACATTAGGAAGAGAATATGAATTAATGATATGTCTATGATAGTTCTACGCTGCCACTCAGAGCACCTCATTTTATAATTTAGCAACAGAAAATGTTGAGATATATATATACCGCTCCAAGACAATGAATTGCTAGGGTACTACTCCAAAGTTGAAAATATATATTTTTGCCTCTAACGAAATATTGGCTACATTAAATGGTAATTTTACTTTCTAGAAATGCAAATCGGGCCAAGTTCCCAAAATTTAGCCCAAAATCATTAGTTTTGACTAGTTAGCTCCAAATTTTGGGTTACATCTAGGATTTTAGCAAGAAACTTCCAATGCATAGAGGGTGGTGACTGTAAATTATCACAAAACTCTAAAATGAAATATACTGAAGGTATATAACGATTGAGAGATAATTTGTTTTAGTGGGAAGGAGGGACTTCCAGCTTGAAAATGGTTATGCTATGTTCACATTTGCAGTGATATAATTAATCTTTTTCTTACTTATATGCTATTACAAAAATCAATGTTAAAATTTGGTATGAGAAGGTTGAAAAAAGTTGCAAATTTTGCACCAAAATGAGTAATATATAAACAAAATTACACTGAAATTGGTACCGATGTTCATGCAAAGGGCAATAATTGCCTTACTTCGTCCCCCTTTTTTTTTGTGTGTTTGGGGCTGGTGGAGTACTTCTGCAATACTTTGTTATACATAGCATTGTTCAAATCTTGAACTTTTAAAAAGAAGTTGGTATAGAGCTCCATGCATGCTATAGTTTGTCAAAAAAAATCTAATAAAAAATCCAGTTGATCATATTTTGGCTGTTTTCTTGGGTTGATTTACAACATGAATATATAGGAGCTTAGTTGTAGAACATATTAAACTCCAGCATATTCCCTCCAAAGATGTTACTAAATATGTTAGATATAACTTAAGCAACTCTACACGATTCTTGTTTTCTATAGTAAATATCAATTCAAATTACCAAATGCATGCTCAATATTCATAGGGAAAACAAATGCTGTCATCCACCGTTCAGCTCAACCAACGTGCGTCATGCTTGCATTTACAAGCAAAACAAAACACCGTGCGTCACTACTACAGAAAACCCTATTACAGACGGTTCAAAAACATCATCACAGACGGTTTTCTAAACCGTCGAATTTATGGGTCGATGATAATCGAAGGTTATCACGAGCGGTTTCGAACCGTCGTGGTGTAATATCACGACGGTTTTCACTAAAACCGTATAGCGATAATCACGAGCGGTTTATAAGTAAAAACCGTCAGGATAGGTGATAATCACGATGCGTGATTATCGGCTATCACGACGGTTTTAGTGAAAACCGTCTGTGCTATTCTTTTCTACCCTAAATCTTTTTGTTTATTGGCTAGCCTTAGGAAATGCTAGCCATGCTCTCGAAACAAGCGATCAACATGCACATGTATACATCCAATTCACATCTCAATTCATTTCACAAACATAAAACATCCATTTCGCAAATCAATTAATTGAAATGAAAACAAGCAAATATAGTATGAAACACAAGACACATTTTATTTTTATTAAGATTAGAACCTACTATTACAATATCTCAAAACAACAAATAGGTTACCCATCTAGCTAACACAACAAGAACAGAGAAAAGCAAAGATCCTCTATGCCTAGGCCCTCTCGCCTCGATGCAACAAGACGGTGGGATGTCTTTGATGCCCACCATCGTCGGTGTTGATTGAGCACCGCCTTGTGCATCATCTGCTTCGTGGGGCTATTATGGTATGAGTCAAGGAGGAGGAGGAGGAAGAGTAGGAGGAGGAGAACAACAAAGAGGAGGAGAACAACAAAGAGGAAGAGAATATCACGAGGAGGAGAAAGCAAAGAGGAGGAGAACAACAAAGAGGAAGAGAATATCACGAGGAGGAGAACACAGCATGGAGGAGAACAGTGGGGTCAATGGAAGTATTTATAGGGGACGAAGAGGCGGAGCTACGATCCGTGGGGTCAAAACTGAATCCTACTCGGACTCAGGCGGGAAATTATGAAATTTTAGAAAATTGTAAGGCGGGAAACATATCACAGACGGTTTTATTAAAACCGTCGTGATATCACCTATCACGACGGTTTTAATTAAAACCGTCGCGATATCCGGATTATCACGACGGTTTTAATTAAAATCGCTCGTGATCTCGAATATCGCGACGGTTCATCGATAAGAACCGTCGTGATACTCGCTTTCTCCGACGCCATCAACACGACGGTGTCCAAATTAAAACCGTCGTGTTAGTGTTATCATGACGGTTTTGTCAAACCGTCTGTGATTTGGCGTCTAGTATTAGGCTTTTTGTAGTAGTGCGTCTTTCACCGTCGTCTGTCGCTGCTTTATCTCTTCCCTCGCATCACCTATGGAACATCCCCTTAAACCTACTATGCTACTAGACCAGAGCAAATCTTGGATGACGCAAAACTCAGTTCAAACCACCAAAAACTCAGTTCAAACTCAGCTCTAAGCCCAAGCTCACAACTAGCCGAAGTGGAGACCAGATAGGACCAATCACGGAACAAAAAACCGGCGGGTACCGATTGGTAACCGAAAAAACCAGTGGAAACTAAGGATATAAGCAAACCTATTGGGTTACTTTTAACTTTATAACTCAATAATGTATTTACTATGTTGGTTTATGTTATTTTGGTGCTAGATTACCTATTATATGAGCTAAATATGTTTTAATTATTATACTCCCAACTCAAATTCAAATTTTTGTGTATTTTTTTCTGATTTTTTGAGTGGTTTTTTCAGTTTTTGGTAGTAACCACTCCGGCTATCGATTTGAATTTTAGCTATCAAATTACAACCGATTTTTTTCATTACCGGCCAGAGGCTGGGAACACACGACCGGTAATGGCTTTTCTATCTCTGGGGCCAACTATACCTTTCGTCCTTTAAAGATCAATTTGAAATGCATGGTTTTTATAGAATTTACGTAAAAATTTATTTGAAATAATTTAATTTCCGCGAAAACCTAGCCAGGCGAGGCAGGCTGGTCGAATCAGTAGGTTTGTTTATGTTCAGACTTGGGCATCGCATCGGAACGAACCCAAACAAACAGCGACGCCGCCATCATCTCCTTCTCCACCACAACCACTGCCACCGCCTGCCACCTCTTTTGGCCATCTCTTTCCCCTCTCTAGCCATCGATGCTCCTGTGCCTTGCCGGCTTGGCTCAACCAAGCCAACCGTTGGTCTGCTCGAGCTATCCCCAAGCTCAACGCGCGCATGATTCCAACGCGCGCTGCTCCATCTCACCTAGGTCTCTCGCTTCTATCTGGGCAGTGTTTCTTTCTTCGGTGTGCCCTAACCTTTAATCGGTTTGTTGATTTCTTTAACTTTTCCCCCAATGTAATCCGTTTTCAGAACAATCAAATCAAAACTTACCATAACAATCAAATCAAAACTTACCATATCTGCAAAGACAGATTCTATCCGGTAATTTAGTTGACTTAGTTCTTGTTTGTGTATATGTTTTGCTCGGATTGAACGCATCCCATTACTTGTATTGGATGCATATCTAAGCATGTAATTTCCAAAGATCGAGTGAAGTGTTTAAATATGTGTATTGCATCATATTCAATAATTTTGTTTATTTTTATGAATACTGAGAATGTTCATTTACAATAAGCACTTGATGTAGTAATATAAGAGTTTTTAATAATACAGTATCTAGTCTTCGTATATCTCATTTCTGTGTTCATGCAAATTGAAGAACTGTATCGTTCAATTTTCAGCTATGCATATAAATGCACTGAATCTCGATGACACTTAGATTTCAAAGCTCTAGAGTTGTTTTTTTTTATTCTTGATGTAATACATTGGGTTCTCTCGCTAATCTTATAAACAGTAAAACATTGTAAAAAAAGAACTACCTAATGCAGTTGTGTCTTGTGCAATTAGTAAGTTTTTTTTCTTTTTAATGGCTGGTTTTGGTCATGTTATAGCTGATACCTTTTGACTATACATGATAGTTTTTTGCTGTGTTTTTGAGACAATGACGAGTGTCTAAGATACTGATATGTACACACACCTTGCCGAGCTCAAAAAATTATTTCAAGAAGCGAGTTTAAAAAACCATTTTAAGAAGCCGTCCACAGGAGGAAAGAAAGGAGGAGGTGGACGGCCTTCATCTAGACCATAGGAGGGATTTAACAAACTAGAGGCATGTTTACTTTAGAGTTATTTTTTATGGTAAATATATTTTCTATATTATCTTATTTTTAAACATAATATCTTTTTAAAGTGAGATCTATTAGTTATAGTATATATTACAATAACTTTTATTTATATTAGTTAAAATCATCCATAAATATTTTCTACTATAATTTATCTTTTAAAGTGAGATCTATTAATTGATTATAGTATATATTATAATAATTTTTATTTATATTAGTTAAAATCGTATAAAAATATTTTCTACTGTAACTTTTCTGCAAGCTGGTACTGTTGATGAGCTAGAGCCAAAAACTGGCAGTGTGAACGCCTTCTAGATTTAGCGAAATCCACCCGGTGTAGTCACAGCAAAATCCCCCTGCTCCCCTCCCGGCGGAAGCTCCTCTGCCAGCGCCGGAGAAGAAGCGTCCAGGGGAGGCCGCCTTCCACCCACCGAAGCCGCGCCACCTCGAAGGCGAAGGGGAATTCTTCTCTCCTCCCCTCCTACTGGGCCGGCGTGGAGTGGGCAGGAGGAGATACATCCAAGCTGATCTCATCTGTTGGTACGGAAGCCCTAACATAGCTTGCTTGTTCTTTGCCGTGAGCAATCTAATCCAAATCTTTCTCTCTCTCTCTTTATTTCCGAGATACTCCGATCCATCCAGCTAGTTGCGTATTTGATTTGATTTTGATTCTTGTTCTCATAGCGGCAACTTGTTTCCCGAACATTTTGCCAGTAACTCCGCCCCTGCATTGCATTAGAGAGTGCAGACGATAGAACTAATGATTTTTGCGGTGGATGTGTGCAGATCTTGATTGCCGGCACTGATGGGGGGTGCGAGGAGCGAAGGCGACGAGCTGATTGCCGACTATGTCGATTGCCTCATGTCCCTGGACACAAACGCCCGGCCTGGCCAGAACGATAATATCATTCTTGGGGCTCCTGTTGTGGAAGAAGCGACGACAGCCGCCTCAGCTGGCGGTATCACAGAGCAGGATGCCATGAGAGGGTTTGCTTCTTCCGAGGATCCTAGAGAGGAGCCAGTGCTAGGTATGACGTTCGAGTCTGATGAAGCAGCGAAGGCGTTCTACAATGAGTACGCCAGGCGCCTCGGCTTCCCCTTCCGTGTCGGTAGGTCTCGGCGTTCAAAAGGCACAGAGGAGGTTGTCATCATGAAGAGGTTTGTCTGCTCAAGGGAGGGCATGTACAGAAAGAAGCAGCCATCATCAGGTGAGGCTACAAAGAAGCGTGAGAGGATGTCTATGCGAGAAGGTTGCAATGCTATGATGGAGGTGGTCAGGGAGTCGGACCATTGGGTTGTTTCCAAGCTTGAAAAGGTTCACAATCATAACCTTGGCACTTGTAGCAGAGTTGGGTATCTTCGTGCTAGAGGTTTGCTTGATGCTTCTGATAAGATCACTATGATGGGCTCTGATGGGACGACCTTTCTGAGGCAGAATGTTCTTGGGGAAGGTGGAGACGCCCAGGGCCTTCTTGATTATCTGAAGAAGATGCAAGCCAATGACCCTGCTTTCTTCCAGGCCATACAGGTAGACAAGGATAGCTGTCTGACGAATGTTTTCTGGGCTGATGCTAGAGCTAAAGGAGCTTATCAGCATTTTGGGGATGCTGTTACATTTGACACGACATACAAGAAGAACAAGTATATGATGCCCTTTGTTACCTTTTCAGGGGTCAACCATCATCTTCAGCCTGTTATATTTGGCTGTGCATTGCTTATGGAAGAGACTGAATTCTCGTTTGTTTGGCTGTTTGAAACATGGCTAGCAGCAATGGGTCGGAAGGCACCATGCTCACTAGTTACTGACCAAAATCGGGCCTTGAAAGCTGCAATTGGAAAGGTTTTTCCGAATACCTGCCACCGCTTCTGCAAGTGGAATATTTTGAGTAGAACCAAGCAGAAATTATCTCATACATACTCAGAGCACCCTACCCTAAGAGATGAGCTTGAAAGCTGTGTTCTTGAGTCTGAAACTATTGCTACATTTGAAGCAACTTGGATGGCCATCCTTGATAAGTATGACTTGAGAAAGAATACATGGCTTCAAGCAATATACAATATCCGCCAGAAATGGGTTCGTCTGTACCAGATGGATACATTCTTTGCAGAAATATCCCCGGCACAGAAATTAGAAACTATGAATGATTTCTACAAGAAGTATTTCAATACGAAGACAACACTGGAAGTTTTTCTTACTCAATTTGATTTGAGCATGGCAAGCCGATATGAGGATGAAGCAAAAGCAGATATGGACACTTCTTTAAAAAAGGCAAGCACAAAGACTGCATCACTAATAGAAAAACAGGCAGCAAGCACCTACACCAAAGCAGTCTTCAGTAAGTTTCAGGAGGAATTTACAGAGTCTTTGGGGTATATTATTCAGAAAACTAAAGATGGCTGCATAAGCAAATACAGTGTCATGAAAGATGAAGATTCGTCTGATACATTCTGTGTGACTTATAATGCTTCCAACAAGATGGCAAACTGTAGTTGCAAATACTTTGAGTTCTCAGGTATTTTATGCCGTCATATTCTTGGAGTATTCCTAATAGTTGATCCACGTATACTTCCACCTGATTACTTTTTGAAACGGTGGACAACGAAGGCTAGGGATGATGGTTTATTAGAAGATAACAGCAATCACCATCACGAGGATGCTTTTCAGTCCATTACAAGCCGTTACAATGTCCTATGTGCTGATGCCGTCAGATGTGCTGAGAAAGGATCTGGATCAGAGGCAGTGTACAAAGCAGCAAAAGATATCTTACAGAAGGCATATGAAGAGATTATTGCTTATGAAAGAAATCCTGGTAGGGTATCACAAAGGGATGCTATAAACATCAACGAGGATGTTATGATAGATGATGCCATAAATGATCAGCCTTTGCCAGATTCTGGACGAAAGGTATGCTTAATATTAACTTGTATAAATCTATCAGGAGAATCATATTCTTCTCAACATTATTCATTACAAGTTCAAAGTTGGTAGTTGGTACTAGCGGTTACTGTTTTTGCTTGATTTTTCAAATGAGCCCTAGAGTAGTTTGTGTCCTTCTGTAATACTTCCTAATTGAAACGAATGTAAACAGGCCCTAGACCATATTTTTAACCTTCTGAGATGAACATAATGTGGCTCATTGAAACTTAGTGCTTCCAGTTCTTTTTATTTTCTAATGACTAACAATTGGAGATGATAAAACATTCTTTCCAACGTACATCTATCATATGCTTTCATATCAGAGGGAAGCTATTCAACAATGATGCATTTTGTTTGCCTTTTCAGGAGACTAATCTGCTAGGCCAGTTTCTTGGTTCCTCTTGGTATCCAGTCTGAATGTATTCTTTTTCTTTTCTTCGAGATGGCAATGCAATTTACCACCATTATACGCTGTTACAATTTCCAATTTGAATTGGCTAGTGGAGAACAGCATGTGGACCTTTCAAAATGAAAAGGTTTCCCATCTCCATACAAGGTTGTCTTCTGTGCTACGCAGATTTTTTCTGAGCAATTATGACATTCCATTTTTCAGAATGTTCACCACTTGACCATACGGACAAACTTGTTTGAAGATGATCCGATCACCTCTGAACTTAGTGAAGATGATCCAATCACCTCTGAACTTAGTGAACTCTTTTTTGCTTGGATAGGAGTTCTGTATGCTGCTGCCTGTATGACTGTAGCTACTAAAGGTAAGTATATGTACTTTCATCTAATTATCCGCTACTTTGGTTTTAGATTTATTTTCACATGTGCTCCTCATACGGTGGTACCCTACTACACACATTTCTTGTTGTAACAGCTTACTGAATATCTTACTATTCATGTTGGCATCACAGAAAGATGGATTAATACTTAGTTTTCATGAAGGAAAAAAAGAGAACAGTTAAAATTGGTGTTGGGAAAAGGGGTGGAATATTTATCAAAGAGAACATTATGCTATTCTATTAATTTTGGTCTTTTCCAAAAAGATAGATGTGTTCATGGGGTAGATTTCAGAGGTAGGGAGGGAAGGTGTTCTCTTAGTTCTGAGGTCCTCCTTGCTTTGTCAAAAGTGGTTCCAAAGAAAAAGAAGTATCTAGTGTGATTGAAGGGTGAACTTAGATACATTTATTCTTACTCCAATGCATGTTGTCAAATCATTGGCCAAAGTGAGAATGGTTGGAGAGATGCTTTCCTGATGAATGATGTTCTAATACTGTGAGTTTAGAAATTTTGGACATTTGCAACATAACTATTATAATAATGGTTGGAGCTTGACCATTACATCCAGCTGAGTTTCTTGTGTCTATGTTGCACAGGACGACACGGCAACAATGTCGGTTTGAAGTTTATTCAGAAGAGCCTCTCAGATTGCCAACTTTCTTCCTTGAGATGACTACATCTATTGCCTTGAAACTCATGTCAAGATTATGGCTGGTGGTACGGTTGATGTGCTCTTATCAGCAACTGTGGCCTCTAAGTCTGTAGCTGTTCAGAAAACCAGCAGGAATGCTAACGCAATGCTGAGGTGGGTGGGCATCAAACTACTTCAGTAGCGAGAAGTAAACCAGTGCAGCCTGCTTCAATGTTACTACAAGAGTACAAAGTGGCGATTTTTTGTGTGTTTTCTGATAGCGTCGTTGGTCCTATCTTTATTAGTAACTATTAGTAGTACGAATCCTCCATTGATGTGTTGGTGTTACTTCAATCTCCAAACAATACAACTGAAATTTGTATATCGTCCTGAGGGATTTTTAAGCATGAAATGAATTTTCGTCTATATTGGTCAAGCACTGAAAGCCAACTTTGAACAGATAATCTGAGCAATACAGAAAACACAAGATTATGGTTTCCATTGACATGAAAAAACTACAGCAATTGTTTTCAAACAAATTAACTGTGGATATACTGGCTTTTTTAAGAACAGTAGGGAGGACCATGCTGGATATAATTATATTAATGTCAATAAAAGGATGTACAGAAAGTATACAGAGGAGACGACAACACCCAAAACAGGCCTCAAAGGGCTAAAATGGAGAAAAATATCCAAGATATACTGACTATTCAGTAAAATTTGTTTCAACACATAATATAGACAACAAAAATACCATCTCACTTTGCTAATACAATATACGTTACAAATGTGTTAATTTCTAAAGCAGGTAAACATAAATAAATACTTCCTCCATTGAAAGGGGATTCTCTTAAAAGTACAAAATAAATGGTTGAGTTTCATCATTATTTTATGCCAAATAAATTAAAACAATCAAGTCATTCTGCAATTCAAAACATGTTAAAGAAATATTCAAATTAAAAACGTTTTAAAATACCATTCTATCTAACTTGGAGGCCTTTCAGGAATCATGTCTTAATCAAACGCAGGGACAATATGTGTGACACAGGTATGTCACTTCCAAGAACGTTTTGGGGTTCACCGCTTCACAATACATAACAGATAGAGCCACTCATCAACCTATTTTTTCATGTGGACTAAAGAGGACCCTGATTTTAGAAAAAGAATGAAGTGCATTCCCAATGAACTCTTTTTGACTGAATATTACAAATGTTGAACAATTAAAAGGAGCTTCAGTGTTGTTGGTCTATCTGATGCAGATGTCCTCAACATAGAAGCTATGGAAGTCGTAAAGAATCATTGAAGTTCAAAAACAGGAAAGTTTATAATCATTTGATCAACTTACTAATGAATAACAACCAAAATGGGATCTGTTCCAGAATGCATTAGTAGTCTTATAACTCATAAATGGGCAGCACTCCAAGTTGTTCCTTCCAAGTCCACTACCAGTTAAATTTTCAATGCTTAGCAAGATGAAAATTTCCGTTTTAGTTACAAATACTTTGCTAAAAATGTTAATAGTTTGCTTTGGTTTTGGTACAAGACATGCACATGTAAATGAGGCGGTGACTTTAGTCAACACATAAAATATATGGAAATTTCAAATTGATGAAACAACTTCTCAAAAAATAAATTACAGGAAACATGACGAAGGTGATTAGAACAACTTCTCTATGTATGGAACACACACCTTTCTACTGTGGTACTTGAATTGAAAGTACCTATCCAAGTGAATGCAAGAAACAATAGATTTGTCATATTCATAATTGCAAGACAGAGACAAACAGTGTGCTGAACAGCCGAATAGCCGATATGAATATATGATTGCTCTTCATTCTGGCAATTCAGATTTGAGAAACACAAGGCAATACGATTGCTCTCCATTCTGGCAATTCTAAAACACAAGGCAATCTCAGAAAATCGCACAGTTTGAATGAGCATCACTAGCAACTTCAGAGTTTGAATCATGCATATCTATTGAGGGATCTTAACCAAGCAATCATTTCGAGCAGAAAGTAGCTCTACAATATATGAATTTTTTTACCACAATAGATCATTGGATGCCTCTAAATTCAAAAGGTAACAGTAAGAACAGAATGCATGCCACAAATATATGATTCATGACTTCATTCACATTGTTCTACTACATTATTGGCATTCAATATTAGCCCTATTCTTTTTGGCTTTTTTGTAACTTTTGGCTTCGGCTTCTCCGAAAGACGAAACAAATAGGGCGGCTTCTCAAAGCCGCTTCTCCAAACAGCTTCTCGAACACCAAAACTGTGTGCACCGTCCGCGTCGACATCTACACCATCTGCCATCGTCTCGAAAAGCGCAGACAAAAACCATCAAGCGCAACCCAAAAGAATAGGGCCATTGCTTAATTGCTCTGAATTCTTATAAAGCCCACATAATCAACATGACTTTGTTAGCATAAGGTAACAAGACAATAGCTTGTAGTGCTGCTACCTCGTGTTCACTTATTATTTAGTGATTTGCAAAACCATCCCTTCCTAACTGATTTGTGAAGATAGTTGTTAGAGATATGGGCCAGTCTGGACAAAATTCAATCCATTTATCAAAATTCAAAAAAAATGCAACACATATAGAAGCATTTGGCCCAGCTTCTCATTTTTTTTTTCAAATCTTGAATGCATAACACTGTCATCAGAAAGCAGGCCTGAGATGTCCTTTTATTCTTCCTCCCCAAACAATGGAGGAACTTCTAGTCCTTTATCGCTGTTTAATGCTCCCTTGCTAATTCCCACTCCAGAGCCCTACTTTTATCTAGCTAGATAACTCTACAATAAGAACTTTAATTTTCACCCAATTGGCCTGCCCCATTTCTGTCATTCCTGACAAATCCGTCCATCCGTTCAAAGCGAAATATATTTCCACTTCCATTTCCAATTTTGTATCTCTAAAAATTTACACAAATTATATTCATTTCTATCTCCAACTTGAGTCTCTAAAATTACATAAATCCTTTTCACTTTTCCTGCTCTTCCGTATGCACAAATGCAACAAAACAGTTTGAGCAGCCACACTTCACATCACCATCGCAACGAAGACTCAAGAGAAAGCGCATAATTAACCAAAGGTCACACCTTGGTGTCGTGCGACGTGTGCAGGCGCAGCGATCCGGCGAGGTCGGCGGCTCCTCGCAGCACGGCGCCGCGGGAGGCGGTGTCAACGACGACGGAGAAGTTGCGCGCCACGAGCGCGACCTCGGGAGGCGGGCCCCCTCCCGCGCCCCCGTGGTGGAGGTGGAGAAGGAGCTTGGCGAGGCCGTTGAGGATGCGGCAGGACAGGCGGTGGGAGAAGAGCCGGCGCTCGCTGTCGAACTCCGAGGTCACCCGGGCGGCCAGCCGCCGTCGCAGGAGCCCACCCTCCGGCGGGGGTGGGGTACGGCTCGGGGCGGCGTGGGGGACGCCACCGCTACCGCTGCCGTCTTCGTGCATGGGAGGTAGCGGAGGCGGAGCAGAAAGGAGGGCGGGCGCCGCCATGCTGTGCGACGCGGAGGGGAGAGGTGGCGAGAGGAGGAAAAAGTTTCTTTTATACAAGTTGCATCATTGTATTAAAGGAAAGTTTTGAAAATAATGAATGCTATTTTTTTCATTTATATGTATATGAGCAAATCAAATTATGTGATTTTAGTTATCTTTCAAGACATGTAGCTTTAAATAATTAGCTATATCCAAATAAAAGTCTGAGACTTTAAGATAGAAATAGTCCTTGAGTAAGACAATGAGATGATAGTTAAAATGATAATAGTTAAAATGAGTAATAGATAAGTAGTCCTTGCATATTCATTCCACTAAAACAGGATGATACTAAAAAAAAATCGATAGAATATATTTTATGAGCTACTGTATATCTAAGGGGATCACATACCGATTATGGCCTGGCTGTCTAATATAAGACCCTATTTGAAAAGCAAGAAATTATGTGATTTTAGTTATCTTTCGAGACATGTAGCTTTAAATAATTAGCTATATCCAAATAAAAGTCTGAGACTCTAAGATAGAAATAGTCCGTGAGTAAGACAATGAGATGATAGTTAAAATAAGTAATAGATAAGTAGTCCTTGCATATTCATACCACTAAAACAGGATGACACTAAAAAATCGATAGAATATATTTTATGAGCTATTGTATATCTAAAGGGATCACATACCGATTATGGCCTGGATGTCTAATATAAGACCCTATTTGAAAAGCAAGAATTTTTTCCAATTCTTATGAGAATTGAACTATTTTATATGAAATTTCTAAATTATGTGATTTTAGTCATGTTTCAAGACATGTAGCTTTAAATAATTAGTTATATCCAAATAAAAGTCTGAGACTCTAAGATAGAAATAGTCCGTGAGTAAGACAATGAGATGATAGTTAAAATGAGTAATAGATAAGTAGTCCTTGCATATTCATTCCACTAAAATAGGATGACACTAAAAAAAATCGATAGAATATATTTTATGAGCTACTGTATATCTAAGGGGATCACATACCGATTATGGCCTAGATGTCTAACATAAGACCCTATTTGAAAAGCAAGAATTTTTTCCAATTCTTATGAGAATTGAATTGTTTTATATGAAATTTCTATGTTCTAAATAGACCTATATTTTTTGTTTTGTGAACGTAAGATATATCGTTCATTAGTAACAAGTGTGATAGTAACATCCATTACAACATGTTCCTGTTCACGATCCACTCACGATTGGGAAGTAAATCTGAATAAAAGAGTACATATGAGAGGCATGTGGCGTCCACAATCCTACGGGCCCACAACCCCACCATGAAAACCACGGTAACTAAGCTCCATGCAGCCCATAGTTTTCCCTCCGATTCGGCTTCAGGCAACCCAATATGACAAGTTCACGAGTATCTTCCTCATCCACATCTCCCATCCACGCCGGATGCCATAGCCCTCCAAGCCCACCACACCTCCGCCCACCACTACCCTGTGCCACCGCCATGTCGTTGCCCTCTAGCCATCCACGCACGCGCCGTAGAGCAGCACCTCCATTGATGCCTGGTGCCTCCTCATTGCTGCTGTACTATGACGCTATGGGGAAATCCGAGCTCCTCCTCAGCGGGAAGCCCCTCTGCGCCGCCTCCACGTGTCCGGCTTGTCTTCAATTAGACCTAGGTACGGCCCAAAGTTTGTTGTGCCAGTGTTATGTCGTGTTAGTCTAATTCTAGCTCTAAGTAACTATAGATGATGATGATGACGATGATAGCGGTGGCCGTTATGCTCATTCCTCTCATGCCAGCCTCGTTAGAAACCTAGTTAAAATTAAGAAAATATAAACATACATTGTAGAACATAGCATAGTCAACAACAAATTATAGAGGACTCAAATCACAATTAGTATCTCATCAGTCGAATATTCACAAATTGTCTTTTGCAAGTGCTTGGCAGTTTGGCCATCCATTGTTGCAATTGAATTAAAACTTGGGATAAAGTGCACCACTGCTTCAGACAATTCTTAAACATGCTCTTACAAGATCTAAAAAGTTTCATTTATACAAGTTGCATCACTATGTTAAAGGAAAGTTTAAAAGTAATGGATGATATTTTCCATTTGTATGTATGTGAGCAAATCAAATTATGTGATTTTAGTCATCTTTAGAGACATGTAGCTTTAAATAATTAGCTATATATCCAAATAAAAGCCTGAGACTCCAAGACAAAAATAGTATGTGAGTAGGACAATGAGATGATAGTTAAAATAAGAAATAGATAAGTAGTCCTTACATATTCATTCCACTAAAACAAGATGACACTAAAAAAATTGATAGAATATATTTCATGAGCCATTGTATATCTAAAGGGATCACATAGTAACATCACTTATGATTGTGGTCTGGATGTCTAATATAAGGTCCTATTTGAAAAGCGAAAATTTTCTCCAATTCTTATGAGAATTGAACTGTTTTATATAAAATTTCTACGTTCTAAATAGACCTATATTTTTTGTTTTGTGAATGTAAGATATACCGTTCATTACTAACAAGTGTGATAGTAACATCCATTACAACATGTTTCCTATCCACGGTCCACTCACGATTGGGAAGCAAATCTGAATAAAGGAGTACATATGAGAGGCATGTGGTGTCCACAATCCTACGGACCCACAACCCTACCATGAAAACCACGGTAACTACGCTCTATGCAGCCCATAATTTTCCCTCCGATTCAGCTTCAGGCAACCCAATATGACAAATTTACGAGTATCTTCCTCATCCACATCTCCCATCCACGCCGGAGGCCATAGCCCTCGAACCCCACCATGCCTTCACCCTCCAGCCCACCACGCCTCCACCCACCACTACCTTGCGCCACCGCCATCTAGCCACCATGTCGTCGCCCTCTAGCCGTCCACACGCGCGCTGTAGAGCAGCACCTCCATTGATGCCTAGTGCCTCCTCATTGCTGTTGTACTATGATGTTATAGGGAAATCCGAGCTCCTCCCCAGTGGGAAGCCCCTCCGTGCCGCCTCCGCGTGTCCCACCACCGCAGCACCACACCCTTTTGCTTCCCCGACGTGCACCTAGAGGTACCGGGCGCGCTCCTCGTGCACGATGCCTTCCTCGCCGCCTCCGCGTGTCCCACCACCGCAGCACCACACCCTTTTGCTTCCCCGACGTGCACCTAGAGGTACCGGGCGCTCTCTCGTGCACGATGCCTTCCTCGCCGCCTAGCGTGGGCCGACCTCCTAGCTTGAGTTCTTGGTTGACCCGTTCGACGGGTGTTGCCGGCTGGTGTTCACCCGCGATATCGCGTTCGTGTTCCTGGCTTCCGTGAGGTTGCCGTCGCGCACTGCGACGCCAAGCTTGAGTTCTTCGTACGCGACGTCGCTGAGGTCCGGGTGTACCGCAACGACTGCTCGCTACTACGCCGACTTTCCAGGCCCGACCTGACTCCCTGCCTATACCGTGCCAGCCTGACCCATTACGTGATATGCCTGAGCTATTTTTGGGCCATTTCGGACCAACCGGGCGTTAGGCTAGAACGAAATAGTCCGGCCTAACTCTGACCTGGCCCTCTGTCCATGCCATGCTAGCCCGGCCCGCCATATGGTGTGTCTGTGCTGTACTTGAGCCATATCGGACTAACCGGACATCGGATTGGCACAAAATAGTCCGGCCTAATTCTCACCTCTACTGAAGAGGACACACGGTGATCGTTGCATAAACTACTAATAGAAGGATATGGTGGTATCCCTCGTCGTTCACAAAGAATTTTGGAGCTCTCCTTTTTTCTATACAAGTTTAATGGACCTCCGTTGCTATGGGGAAAAAATTGTACGAGTCAGCATGTCAAGTTAATTTTATATAAAATTTCTATGTTCTGAAAAGACCTATATTTTTTGCTTTGTGAATGTAAGATATACCGTTCATTAGTAACAAGTGTGATAGTAACATCCATTACAACATGTTCCCTGTCCACTCACGATTGGGAAGCAAATCTGAATAAAGGAGTACATATGAGAGGCATGTGGCGTCCACAATCCTACGGACCCACAACCCTACCATGAAAACCACGATAACTATGCTCTATGCAGCCCATAGTTTTCCTTCGATTCGGCTTCAGGCAACCCAATATGACAAGTTCACGAGTATCTTCCTCATCCACATCTCCCATCCATGCTAGAGGCCATAGCCCTCGAACCCCACCATGCCTTCACCCTCCAGCCCACCACGCCTCCACCCACCACTATCTTGCGCCACCGCCATCCAGCGACCATGTCGTCGCCCTCTAGCCGTCCACACGCGCCGTAGAGCAGCACCTCCATTGATGCCTGGTGCCTCCTCATTACTACTATACTATGACGCTACGGGGAAATCCGAGCTCCTCCTCAGTGGGAAGCCCCTCCGCGCCGCCTCCGCGTGTCCCACCACACCTTTTCGCTTCCCTGATGTGCACCTAGAGGTACCAGTGCACTCCCCGCGCCCGATGCCTTCCTCGTCGCCTAGCGCTGGCCGGCCTCCGGGCTCGAGTTCTTGGTTGACCCATTTGTCTGGTGCTGCCAGCTAGTGTTCACCCGCGATACCACGTTCATGTTTCCTAGCTTCCACGAGGTCGCCGTCATGTGCTACGACGCCAAGCTCGAGTTCTTGGTACGCGACGTCGCCGAGGTCCAGGTGTACCGCATCGACTGCTCACTGTTACGTCGACTTTTTAGGCCCGACCCCGCCCCCTGTCCATGTTGTGCCAGTCTAGTCCATCATGTGACATGTATGTGCTGTGTTTGGGCCATGTCAGACCAACCGGGCGTCGGTGGCATGGAATAGTCTAGCCTGACTCCCACCTCTAGTGAAGGGGACACGTAGTGACCGTTGCGTAATCTACTGATAGAAGGATATGGTGGTATCCCTCATCGTTCACAAAGAATTTTGGAACTCTCCTTTTTCCACACTAGTTTAATGGACCTCCGTTGCTATGGAAAAAAATTATACGAGTCAGCATGTCAAATTAATTTTGATAGGCTTGGTTTGTGCTACGCTATTGGCTTCACCGTAGCGACTTGTCAAGCTCCACATTTACTCTCTGTCACTGAGTTTGCTTACACCATGTTCTTAGCCAGGTAACGGTATTGCCGTGTCGTATGTGGTTAAATTGGATCATGTTAGGGCCCGCAGAGGTGGTCTCACTCGATAGTGATGAATAAGATGACCTAACGGCATCAACGTTTGTTGCAATTTTATTCATTAGTAGTAAATGAAGAGCAGAGAAATATGAGAGGATGATGGAAATCCATGTAAAAGGAATTTGTAGGAGACAAAAAAATTAGTACTTAACTTGCTTGTTATATGGTGATTTCTTTTGTTAGAGATTTTTCGAGTAGAAAAGGATGTGAGAGGAGAGGTGAAAAACGCATCACTCCGCACTCACCAACTTATTCTTTTAAGTAGTAGAGATGATGTATGTGTGCTGTATCAAAGATGCACAACTCACAAATACGCCATTGGTGTATACTTATGAATATCAAAGCAACTTTCTCCCCCCACCCCTTCATCGTCCATGGTGAGCTCTGTTTCTTGATTTCTCTACGTTTCAAGTGCACTAGCCACTGACGTCATCCTCTTCACTCTACTCACCACCGCGCCCTGGACCTCGACCACGTCCCCGCCACCGTAGCCGTCAAATCTCGCCGTGCCCACCACCGCGTCACCGGATCTTGTCCGTTTTCTTCTGCTTGGCCTGCTGCATCAACACCTCAAGGTCTGACACGAAATCCTCATGCATCTGCTTCGCCGTCTAAGGCCCCTTGCTCCAGCGCTCTAACTGCAGACTCCAATTGCGTTGACAAGGCGAGAGCTTGCACCGCATCCATGGCTTCACTTCAAAGAACTCCACGGCAATGCCGCTTCAAATCACGGCACCGGTGCAGCTCTTTCTTGCAAGGCTGATCTCCTTGATCTTAATGTCCTCAGCTACAAGCTTATGAACTTCTTACCGCTATCCTCAACGCAGAAGCAAGGAAGAAGCTATGCGGATTCCTTGCTTGATCCAAAGAACTGTTCACTCCCTCCTCCTTGATCTAATCGAACTAGTCTAAAGAGTTGCTTGACTTCATTCCCTCTCTTTCTTTTAATTTTATGGGACGTTTGTATTAACTGTGGCCGATAAATTTTTACTAAAAATAAATAGTAATTGTTAAAAGAAGTGGTTTTAGAAGGAAAGCACGAGAATTGGAGAGAGTAAGGGGAGATATGTATGCGCGAGGCGAGAGTGAAATGAGTGAGGCGTGTGATGCTCTTGTGACCCTATCTTTTCTCCGAAGCGAGACGAGAACAAAAAAGAGTGGAGAAACTGTTTTGAGAAGACAGATGATTATATTGATGTTTGGCTTTTTAATGTACAAGCTAGAAGAAGAAGCTAATATGAATGATACCTCCATGCGTTTTTTTTTTCTTCTCCAACGAGATGAGAACAAGAATTCCATGTACTGCTTTCTTTTGCAAATGAGATGAAAGGAAGAGACCACGGAGGCCAGGCACGGCGCGGCTTCCTGGTGTCTTCGGGGAGGAGTTGGGGGCGTGGCGCGTTGGGCTGGCCGGCGGTGTTGCGAAGGAGACGGCGAACAGTGTCAGCTTCGGCAGCGTAATGGTGGGGAAGATTGAGTTTTTTTTTTGACCTTTTGTAATTTATGGTGTATTTTTTTTTGAAGCTTATGTCTTTTGGTCTATTCGTGCGAGAGATTATAGAGTAATATACGGTTTTTATCGATATAAAAGAAATCGGTAAAGTATGTGCTATAATTAACTAGTAGATCTTATTTTGAAAAGATAGTTTAAAAACTAGTTACTATAGAAAAATCGAAAAACAGTTTTTAAAAACTGAAAAGAACAAACCGTAGTATGCTTTGAGATTGGTGTGCTGGTCCTTCAAAGGAGAGGAGAGGGTCAGGGCCTTCCTATAGAATTTTCGCCCGACATCAACCGGGTATTCTGCCTCCTGGCCCCACGCTCCAGTGACAGACACATCCTGAAAAGCCCTCCTCGCAGAGTCGCGCGCGACGCCCTACACCACTCCCAAACACCAACCCACCCGAAACCAAATCCCGAGGCCGATCGGACGGCTCACACCCTACCCCACCGCACACCGGGCGCACCCGAACCCGCACCCCACAGTCGCCGCCCCTTCTCCGCCGGAAGAACCCCGCGAGGGTCAGCGCCTATATATACCCCGACCTCACCGGAACCCTACCTTCGAGAACTCCCTTCTCCGCTACTACCTGAGCTCTCCCTACACCGCCGCTACTGCTAGAGGAAGCTTTCATTGGTGCGCTATTTCGATCTAGCTAGTGCTAGTGGTTGCTATCCTGCTACTCACCACCGCCGCCTGCTCCCGAACCCCTAATGCCGCAGCAGGAGGTGCCTGACCAGATCGCCTCCGGGTGGTTCGCCGCGGAGGCGGCGGAGCGGCCGGGGGGCCTTCAGAGGAGCGGCTCCGCCAGCCGCCTCAACGCACAGGCGCCGGAGTTCGTGCCGCGGGTCGCAGCGATGGCGCCTCCGCCGTCGGTGATACGCGTGTTTGCCGCGCCTCCCCCGCCGCGCGCGGCCTTCTTCGCGGCGCCGCCCCCGCCCCTGCCGTTCGAGTTCTACGCGCCGGTGAGGGGCGGCGGTGGATTTGCCGTCGAGGAGCCGGAACCGGAGCCGGAGGTGGGGTGCGCGGTGCCGGCGGCGGAGCCGGCGGTGGACGGGCTCGCCGACGAGGTGGTGCACAAGATCACCAAGCAGGTGGGTGTTGCTTTTCCGTTAGATGCAACTAGATCAAACATAAACATTAGTATTAATTCGATGTGAAGTAGGAGATTGTGACCCAATTGACTATTATTGACTAACATAGTGTTTTCAGACCTGTTAAGTGCTGGCATGATGATGTTTTATGTAGCTGTTTTTTTGGCATAAGGGAATTGTTGGGGATTTAGTTGGTCAATAGTTCCTTGTTATCCGTGTGAAACAACGAGATGTCTTTTGACAACCATGGTGCGGTACTATCATAGTGTTGGAGATGGCTCAGTGCTGGTCATGTCAGGTGATTAAATGGTATGAGATTATGCATCCTATTGAGCTTAGCGTTAAGAATACATGCCTGTTATTTTTGCTTGGGGTTGACTTACTTTGGAACATTTCAATATATCAAAGTGTTCCCTTCTGGTGAATTTGCTTGTGAAAACTTTTCCAGGTTAGCTATTTGTTGTAGTAAGTGTGTATTAGAATTGAGGTAATGATTCCTTGTATTGATGCTGGAAGCATTAAGTCTGTTTTCCTAGCACCTGTTTTACAGGAAATCGATCGAATCTCTCTGATTTTGCTTGTTGTCAAATATTTTTCACAAAAAAATCAAGATATGAGAGTAGGAAACAGGAAACAAAGTATGCACTTCCCTGTTTATCCAAAAAGTTGCTTTGATAACTACCTCAATAATAAACCAAATGCAGCCACACTATTTTCCATGTATAGTAATATGTTATTATTATTTATATAGTCAGTTAGCAAATGGCTAAATCTAAAAAGGGTACATCAGACGGAGTTTTTTGGGATGCATGGGAATTTCAAACAGAATTGTTAAGTGCTAGCAACAACAATGGTCCTGTTATTTGTACTTTT
Source organism: Bonia amplexicaulis (assembly GCA_036346245.1). NCBI lineage: Eukaryota > Viridiplantae > Streptophyta > Magnoliopsida > Poales > Poaceae > Bonia > Bonia amplexicaulis. The sequence goes on along the minus strand of CM070768.1, from coordinate 3,670,035 downwards.
GTATTGGTAGAGAAAATCAGGGCAAAGAGCAAATATATTGTTCTCTACTTGTTTTGGTTCCCTTTTTTCTTTTTCTTTTACCTGTTTTAACCTGCTTATCATTGATTGCAATTTTGTAGGTGGAGTACTATTTCAGTGATATAAACCTGGCTACCACAGAACATTTGATGAGATTTATTACCAAGGATCCTGAGGGATATGGTGAGTTGTATATTTATATTTAAAGCTACCTTTTCTTGTAACTTCAGATTTGAATCTAGATGTATCTATTGATGTTTATGTGAGTAGTATGTATCTTGAAAACTAATTAAAATAGTTGGGGGTAGGCATTTTCTTGCAAGGTTTACGACGTTACAACATTGTGTACTCATGTTTGTTTTACCAGTAAGAGAAAAGTATCTTGTATGATTTCCAAAAGAAAGAGGAAAAACGGAAGTTGCTCATGTTTGTTCCATCTATAAGTACGCTTGAGGTAGTAAGAATTATGTTTTTAGTTTGTTTAAATAATTTCCTAAATATTTTGGTTAAAAGGTGGGGTTTTTGGCGTGTGTGTGTGTGTGGGGGGGGGTGTTCAAGAAATAGGAATCTGCCATTTATAATCTTCCAACTAATGTGGACAGCCATAAAAATTTCGTATCAAGCCATGGTGGCAGTGACTAACATGTTTTCTTACTCAATGCAGTGCCAATATCAGTTATTGCTGGCTTCAAGAAAATAAAAGCTTTAGTGCATAATAACTCAATGCTTGCTGCAGCCCTCCAAACATCATCAAAGCTTGTAAGTTTCTCTATTCCCCACTGTGGCAAGATACACACTGATTGTTTTCTTTTATCGCCAATTTTTTCATTTGAAAAGGAGTAAACTATCAGCAGCTACCCACTTATATTCTTAGCATAATACAGCATGCATACTACGAGTATATCTGCTTACAACCATCACATTGCAGGTTGTAAGTGAGGATGGAAAAAGAGCAAAACGTCAGCAGCCATTTACTGAATCTGACATGCAGGAGCTCCAGGTATTCATGAATATCTCTGCATCATATGCTGTTTCATTTTGTAAATTTGAGATAATGGACACTGGCTCATTTGGTTCCCTCTCTTTTGTAGTCCCGAATTGTTGTTGCAGAAAATCTTCCTGGTGATCCTTGTTACCAGAATCTTATGAAGATCTTTTCAGCTGTTGGCAGGTAGGGGCCATTGCAGCATGCCACAATCCTTTTATTTCCTTCCAGAACAATATAAAGAGTAATATATTGTGATTTTGTCATGTCCCAGTGTGAGGACAATTCGTACTTGCTATCCTCAGACTCCAAATGGCCCTGGTCCTACTACTAATAGATCTGCCAAGCTAGATATGCTGTTTGCCAACAAGGTAATTACCATTTCGATGCTTCAGTTTATATTGTTGTGTGGAATTGAGTACTAGTTATCTTACATGTTTGCATGGAATTAGCTCGTATGAATTTGAACCTTCGTCAAGGATTAAGAAAGCTTAAAGGTCTCTTTGGATAGGGGTATTTGGGTTCAATTCTTAGGAACTAAATCCCAAAAAGTCCCAAAGAAACCCCCCTCATCCAAGCACCCCCTAAGGGCCTGTTTGGAAAGGTGGGATTTGTATCCAAATCCTTAGGATTTAGTTAACATTTGAACCAAATCCTAAAAATTCCTATAGCAATCCCCCTCTTCCAAACAGGTCCTAAAGCGATATGTTTTTCTATGGAGGATTTGACCCTTATATCTAGGACTTCTATGTCTTTTCTGCATTTGTATCAAATCCTATAACAGATAGATGTGCTTAAGTTTTGAGAGCTCTGCAATAGCTCTCAAAATCACAAGCAAATTTTGCTCATGCTGGGCTTGTTGTAGTGGCTAAAGTTAATGTGATCTGAACATGTCTTGCGGATCTTTGGAGCACAATGTTTGCTGGATCATGTCTATTACCCTTTTGGCAGGTAACTTATTATAGGCTGCCAAATTGCTGCGTTCACAGGAAAGAACTGTGTTAGCAACTTAGCATTGGTTATGGATCTTACCGTGTTATGCTGTTATTCAACCCCTACCACTCAGTCAGCGCCCGTACATCCCTGTTATTGATTTTTCTAACTCTATTCTTGTGTGCTGTCATCAAATTTGTGCTGTTCACCTCTATATCATGCTTTTCTGCACTTAAGTGATGTTTTGGTGCTTTACACTCTGTAGAAAAAGTTAGCCGGATATTAACCCCATTTGGAACCTTTAAGCTTCTGTAGGCAATTTACCTCTTGCATTTGTACGTTAAAGTGGTGTTTGGTTTGGAATTGTAATCGCAATCATAATGGATTTTGAAATACATAGAGACCCTATGTATTTCGTATACATCCTACATTGGGTGTATTAGAGATTAAATTAGAGTGTATTCCCAATTTTGTGATTACAGAGTAATCTAAACAATCAATTTGTAATGTATTCCCCTTGCATGCAATCACACATTCACAATATACTGAGAAAAAAAATCTTACAACCAAATACCCACCAAATTGGATTGTAGAGTTTCACCTGGTCATACAAAGGTCTATACATGTTTTCTGTTTGAACGAAACTCACATTTTTATCAATAATTTCGTTGTATACTTGTTCGTTTGCAATAGTTCATGCTCATTCTTTGCTAACAAATTGAAAATTGTGTTTCCTTGAAATTAGCTTCATGCTTTCGTGGAGTACGAGACTCTTGAGGATGCTGAGAAGGCAGTATGTGCTACATGATTTTGAATTCCACAAAGCAAAGCCTTTTGTACTTCATGGATTGTCTTAACGTTGGTTGATTTCATGCAGATTCTGGAGCTTAATGATGAAAGAAACTGGAGAAATGGACTTAGAGTTCGGTTGCTGAATACTTGCATGGTTAGTAATTAATCATATTGTCTTCTGTTGTTGTTCATGGGATACATTTAGTGTTAAAATATGTGCTTGTGTGTGTTGGCCATGTGCGATGATAAGCAATAGGTTTAATTACTCAGTTAAATGCTGCTTTAGGATATGCATCATGGTGGCCTTCAATCAGTTCCTATGATTAGTTTTGCTTTGCTGATATAAAAAATGGTAGTTTTGATTTGCTTGTTACTGACTTGCTTTCTTGTCAGGGATCTTATTGTTGTAAATGGACTTGATGTATTTCCAATGGGCCAAAGGCTAAATATACAAGAGGGAATAAAAGCAAAGAGCCCCTATACAAAGTAATAATCCTACAGTCTATACATGTCTAACACCTCCCTCAAACTCATAGTGGATCAAAAACATTGAGTTTTGGAGAAGTAGAAACTATGTTGAGCTCTTATCGCGCCTTAGTGAAGAAATCTGCTAGCTGAAGCTCTACAGGCGCATATTGAAGAGCAACCACCCGCGCCTACACTTGCGATCTCATGTAGGAAGTATCAATGCCAATATACTTTGTGAGTTCATGTTTCATTGGATTGCGAGCAATACTAACTGCATCCGTGTTGTCTGACAAGAGAGGAGTCGGTGCAGAGTCAAAAACACCAAAGTCCGCAAGGAGCCACCATAACCAAGTGATCTCAGCAGTCGGCGATGCTATAGCCTTCAACTCAGCCTCAACACTTGAACGAGAAACTATAGTCTACTTCTTGGTCTTCCAAGCAACCAGAGAGGAATCAAGAAAGACACAGTAAGTAGAAAGAGACCGATAATCAGAATAATCACTGGTCCAAGTCACATCAGAGTACATCTGAAGATGTAAAGAGCTAAAGCAAGGAAAGAAAAAGATGACGCGAGATGGTCCTATGAAGATATCACAGAACACAAAGAAAGTGGATGTAGTGGAGCTGAGTGGGAGCCGAAACAAACTGACTCAAAATGTGAACAGAGTGGGAAATATCCGGTCTAGTGATCTCAAGGTAGACAAGACTACTAACAAGGTGACGATATCGAATGAGGTCCTCAAGGGGCTCCCCATCAGTGGGTCGAAGATGGACTCTAAGCACTATAGGAGTGTTCATCGTACGCTGATCAGTGAGATAAGCATGAGTAAGAAGATCCTGAATTCCAAGGAAGTAACAAAGGGAACCTAGATTAGACATCAAGAAATGCTCACTAAGACGCTTCTTCATGAAAGCAATATAGTGTGGATCATCCACATCAATTATCATATCATCCACATAAAGAAAGATCGTTCGACCACTAGGAGAAGTGTGAACAAAGAGAGCAGGATCATGAGCATTGGCGGTGAAACCAACAACAGTGACAATGGAAGAGATGTTCGCAAACCAAGCAGGAGGGGCTTGCTTGAGCACATACATAGAGCGGCAAAGGCGACAAACCATACCGTCAGGGACAATACCCAGCGGTGGGTGCATATAGGCCTCATCACATAGCTCGCCATTGAGAAAGTCATTCTTGACATCCAACAGACATATGGATCACTGACGAACAGAGGCCATAGTAAGGAGAGTACGAACAGTGGTCATATAAGCAACATGAGCAAAAGTCTCATCATAGTCACAATCATTCTCCTGCTGAAAACCACGCGCCACAAGACGAGTCTTGTAGCGCTCAAAAGAATTATCTGAACGAGTCTTGATCCTGTACACCCACTTGCACGTAATAGGAGTGATGAACAGGTAGGAGAATAAGATTTCAAGTGCCACTACGCCCCAGAGCAGCAATCTCCTTTGCCATCGCATGCTGCTACTCCGGATGAGCAATAGTCCAACAGTAAGTTATAGGCTCAGCAAGAGCGGTGGCCGCAAAGTCGTAACACTTAGAAGGCCTAACAATACGACAATCACGAATATTGTACTTGGAAGTAGAGATTGGAGCAGAATGTAGTAATGACGGAAGAGTGGAAGTAGCGGAAAGAGGCACAACTGGTGGTGTATCAGGGCGTGGACGGTGAGAGTAGTCCAGCAGAAAGGGGGAGACGATCTCAACAGAAGAGCCAGTGGGAGTGAGAATAAGGGAGTCTGAAGAGGAAGGAATAGACAGGTGAAATAGGTAAATGCAATGGCAAAGTTGAAGTGTGAGGAAGTAGTGGAGAGTCAGGAAAGTCAGAAAAGAAAGCGTCTTAGAGGATGTTGAATTGGTGGAAGAAGACCGAGGGTAGTAAGAACGAGACTCATGAAATGTGACATCTCGATATATCCTCATCCTATGAGCAATAGGGTCATAATGGCGATAACCCTTATTATCATAACTGTAGCAAAGAAAAATACACTCAACTGACTGAGCAGTCAGCTTGGTGCGCTCACGAGGGGGAAGAAGAATGAAATAGACACAATCAAAATAACGGAGATGACTGTACTAAGGAGGCCTACTAGAGAGACTCAAGCGGAGTACAACCCTGAAGAGCAGATGAAGGCTGCAGATTGACAAGATACACAGTCGTAGAAACAACCTCAGCCCAGAAATGAGGTGGAACATGAGAAGTAGGCATTAGAGCATGTGCAGTCTTAAGTAAGTGACGATGGTTACGCTTAGAGATACCATTCTAAGCATGAGCACCAGGACAGGAGTACTGAGGCAGGGTATCCTGGTTAGCAAGAAAATGATGAAGAGCAGTAGGCATGTACTCACTAGTAGAGTCAACACGAAGGACACGGATGGTCGATTCAAATTGCGTACGAACCATAGTGATAAATAGAAAGAACATGACTACAAGAAGTCATAAGATAGATTCAAGTATATCGAGAATAATCATCTATGAAAATTACATAGTAGCGATAACCCCTTTCAAAACGAAGGATTGTTAGAAATAATCTTGACTTCGAGTCCAAGACGTAGTAGAGTACGTCTCCATGTGTAACTCAAGTTGAAGTTGTGTCCAACTTGAAGTCCGAATACGTATGCTAATAGGAGAGTATTAGCCTATATATTGAGAAAGTTTGTAACCAGTTTTGCAAGAAGAAAAACAAGGAAAAGGGGAGCAAGTAAGAGAATAGAGAAATTCAGAAATTGTTCTGTGTTCTCTTAGTTTATTTGCGGTGTGTGCGTTTTCTCCTAGAACAAAAGTTAACAAGGGGGTTGGACCCCACACATTAGAATGAACAAGATCGAAAGGACGGTGACACATAATCGCTAGAGGGGTATGGGAGTTGTAGCTGATTGCCAAGCTTGCAACCTGTATAGTGTTAGGAAGTGTCACCAGAAACAGACCGAAGAACACTTCGAACTAGCGAAGATAGACGTGAGCATTCGATGTGACCCAAACGGTAATGCCACTGGACGAAGGTAGAAAGGATCGACTAGCTGGTGGAGGTAGTGGAAGGAAGGTGCAACCAGTTCTCTTTCTTCTGTCGTTTTAAGGAGCTCCCAGAGACGTTGCGAATCATGTCTCTTAGGGCTAGTCCCAACCAGAGTCCCGGTACGATGATCCTGAACACAACATGAGTCAGACTTAAAAATGATACAACAACCATGGTCAGTGATCTGACCAACGGACATAAGTTGCGTAGCTAGTTTGGGAACATGAGAGACTACAGAAATAAGAAAGGAATTAGAGTGCCTTGTCCTGCAATAGGAAGTGAGGTGCTAGGACAACGTTCGAGCAGCCAAAACAGAGGTAGACTGTAGCTGGCCCACACTACGAAGACTGAGTCTCCTTAGCACGAACAGCGGTGAGAGCCTCCAATACGAACGGACGCGGTTGATGAGTCAGTAGGTGAGCACGAACAGGCTCAAACTCTGACCGAAGACATGTCAAGAACTCGTAGAGGCGATGAGTCTCTTGGTGAGCACGCTGACACACACAGCAGGGACATGTCCGATAGACGTCCAATCCTAGAGAGTCAAGCTGATGCCATATCGTGGACATCTGCTGATAGAAGTCATCCACAATGGCTTCAAGTGATGAAGAGTGTGCCTGGTGCATGATCGAAAGATACTTAGCATCACTCGTCAGCTTGTAGTGGGCATGAAGGCGCTCCCACATCAGCTGAGATGTTGGCAGCTCCACCACATCCATGGAGATAGCCACAGTCATGCTACCCACCAGGATGGTAGAAGCACGAGCCTTGTCTTGCCACCTCTCGTAGCAGTCAAGCTGATCCTGGTGCACCTTCATGGCCTTCTCAAAGGCAGTGATCGCAGCCTTCCGGGTTGTCTCATTAGCAGTTGTAGGGACCTAGGGGCGGGTGGTAGTGGAGGGCAAGGTGGACAAGGCCTCTTGCCAGTAAGATGGACCCAAAGGCGCTGGCTCTTCGTGTGGATCGGCATGTGCATGACCTACTCACGATAGTTCATCCTGTTAAAGATGACCTTCGGCACCGGGATAACAATTGAGCCACTATGGGTGGCCATTACGTGCGGAAGAAGACGAGGCAGTAGGAGTAGTGGCGTCGAAGAGCTCTATGTCGGCGATGTGGTCTGGGCGGCAGCGGTGTGCCCTGGACGGCGGTGGCTTGAATGGCAGCGGCCTGTCCTGAGGGGCGGCAGTTAGTGGGCTAGGCGGTGCTGGCCCAACTTGGGTAGTGGCTTGACCTGGAGGGGTGGCGGCGTCATGGGTCGAGTGGCGGTGGCCCGGCCTGGGCGCTGCACGCCCGGCGTTGGCTCGAAACGTGTGGCGCCGACCCAAGGCGTGCGGAGACAGGGCGGTGGCAGTGTGAGTCGAGCAGCGGTGGCCCGATCCGGACGACGGTGGTTGGATCCAAGCGGTGGCAGCTCGATTTGGGTGGCGGTGACGGCATGATTGAGACAGCGGCGGCAGCAGCAAGCTAGGGTTGGGAAACCCTAACACTAACCATCTCCTGGGCTGGCTGATACCATGTTGTAAGTGGACTTGATGTATTTCCAATGGGCCAAAGGCCAAATATACAAGAGGGAACAAAAGCAAAGAGCCCCCTATACAGAGTGATAATCCTATAGCCTATACATGTCTAACACTTATCACCATCTGCCTTAATGCTGTAATTTACTGGTACATTTCATGTTCTATATTGGGCATCCATATTGAAAAATCAATACACTTATATTCATTATTTCAAAAGAACTATATGGTACCTGTTACAATTTTATACATTTACAATTTTATACATTAAATGAGCTGTATGTATGCAACTATGCATCATGAATTGCTATTTAATTTCCTGCATAATTTTCAAATATCCTATGTTCCACTTTTGGTATTATGTTATACTTTGGATGTAGACAAAGGGGTCAGGCAAAGGAAAAAAAGGAGTGCATGAAGCTGATGGAAATGGCGAGGAGGAGGATGTCTCCACTTCAAACCAATCAAATGAGAAACAACTTGAAGAATCCTTTCAACTGTCAGATGTGTTGCCAGAGAACTTGGTAAGAAGCCTTATTTTAATTTCCTTTCTCAAATAAACTCCCAAAACAAAAGAATCCAAAAACTGAACTCAGCCCAAATTTATTCAAAAATAAATCCCCCTCAAATCCAGTTATTGCAAAAGGATATGAAGCAGTAGTGTGATTTTTTGAAGCCCAAGTTATCATTAACCTAAACCAACTTTAAATGATCTACATGTGTCTGATTGTGACATTCTTTCCAAAAAAAGAAACTTTGCAGAATCACCCGGAACTCAGGAAACTGCCTTATTTTGCCCAGATTTTGCCAGAAACTGGTCAAAGCTGATCTGCTCATGGTTGAATTGTATTCCAAGGATAGGTTTTAGTACTTGTTCTGGATTGTTTACAAGCACCTTAACACCGTCGTATTATACAGTTTGATGAGAGCTCCAATGACAAAGAAGGTCCAAGGCGTGGCAAAAGCCGTGGGTGTGGTGGCAGATGTCGAGGTCGTGGCAATCACAACCACAGCCAACACTACCACAACAATCAGCACCACAATCACAATGGTAGCAACCACCACCATGGTGGCAACCGTGGGTGCGCGCATCTGGTGGGGACTCCGCCGAATAACCAGCCGATCAAGCCAGAGCAGAACGTGCAGCTGCCACTCGGAGCCAACAAGCAACCTCCTGGCCCGCGCATGCCCGACGGCACGCGTGGTTTCACCCTGGGCAGAGGGAAGCCGCAACCATTGCTACCAGGTTTGTGTGCCCACGAGCCTGAAATCTAGTCGTCGCCATGAGAGGTCCAGGTGAGTGGTGGTCTCGTGTTGATAGAGATGGTGGGAGGACTGCTTTGAAACGTGTTTCTCCATGGATGTGTGCTTCTTGTGTTTGGATCGTTTTGCTATGGTCAGTGTTATGTACATCAAAACCAGAGGTGAGCTGGTTCGTGAGTTCCATGGTTAAGTTGCTGCCATCTTCTTGTAGTTCTATTTTTGATTTGGGTTCGCTATTTAGGGAGCAACTAGCAAGACGTTATGATAGAAGAAAAGGACCAAAAAAAGAGCACAGTAAAATCATAGTGATGCTTTTGTCTCTTGTTCCATGATCCTATCGGTGCATACTCGAGGAAACATGCTTTCTTTTGTGAGAGGAGAGGAAACATGGTGCTTTTCCTTTTCTGAAAGATTTTGAACCAGTGAATCCTAGACAACCTTTAAGACATCTTTTAATGCCCAATTTTTCTCCATTTTGGTAGAGATGGATCCCCGTTTTGCCCTACAGTGTAACATAGTTAATGCAAATTCAAATATTTGTATTTTTGATGTATTTGTTAGTGTTGCGAATTATCTAGTGAAAACCGGTAAGTATAGAAAACCCGTGAAAATTAAGGTATGAAAGTTACTAAATTTCTGACAAAATTAATGGCTGTAGGAGAGGGCATGTTCTATAGCTATACGCCTGTACTAAGTTTCGAGATCGAAATCAAACACAGTTATAGGGCCTAAAAAAAGACATTCTGCATTAACAACGATTTTGCACTAGATATCAGGTTTGTTAGGTGGAACTCAACGAGTGGGTGGGATCATGAAATTTTCTATTTTTAATGATTTACATCTCAATTTACTCTCCGTATGTATAACCCTCACATCCAATCTACATTGAGAGTAGTAAAAAGTAGAAATTCTGACATATGATAAATCAAAAAAGGAAAAGAAAAGGATAAAAGTTACTGTTCACAATATCTTTCTAACACATTTTGAGTTTCAAAAGTTGAAAATTTAAAGCATGCTACAACACTCCATAGACTAAATGTTTTTTTTTTGGAATTTTCATATGATCTGGTGCTTGAACCGAAAAAATTGACGAGGATATCCCTACCACAAGCATGCCATCTACTTCTCCAAATTCACATGATGTTAGTCATGAAGATCCTAGTATGCCAAAAACATTATGTTGATTCATCTTAAGCATATCACGGTCCAATGACAAGGGCACGGGCAATGAAACTTTAACAATAGATGAACTTGTTTCTAAATAAATCTTAATGCGATTATAATGTTATACTACCTAATAGTAAACTTTTACTTGTGTTCAGATTTGAAGAAAAGGCACCGTGAAAAACTAAGCATGGATATGATATAAAGAACAAGTGTCTAATGATATCTACGTGTGACCCATGGGAGACGTAGGAGGTAGGGGCGCGTGAGAGGAACAACAAACGGTGTGATCCTATTAATGAAGTTCATGATTGTATCTGCAGCAAGTCGGAAGGATCTAGTGTGCACGATGCATGTATGTGGATAATTTATAGTCTATTTTTCAACGAATTAAACGGTACATGATTTCAAACTTTCTATATAAAATTATAATAAATTGATTGAAGGATGCATAGGTTGTCGAGGGCACATGTAGAAAGACCAGTGCAAGGTCTTCGTGGACTAGCTAAGGTCTTCGTGGACTAGCTCATCGTCAACCAGTAGGTGAGGACAAGGTAAAGAAGAGAATTCCGGACTAGGAAAGTGTGGACTAGCATGTATGTTCTTTGGCCAAGTACCTACTTTAGTCGGTCATGTAATTTAGTTTCTTTTTTTCAGTTTTCCTTTTTTTTTCGTAACTTTGAATCAAGTATATTTAAGAGAGTCGTAGATGAGGCGGATTCCAATAAGGATTGGTTTCCAAGTTTGAGTCGGCCACTTAGCCAGTATATATATCCTTCTGTACGTGACTTCCTAGTCCTTAGATAACAATTGAATATTTTGAGAATTATACTCGTGTGCTATAGGTTAGCCAAGTGCACCTTGTGGGAATTGGAAGTATCTCATAGTTATTGAGTGGGTTATTTTGGACCATGGTTTTGGCTTTTAATTTATGGGTTTTAAATTTTGACTGTTCGTAAAGACAATACATAGAGGAAAACAGTCGCATATGTGTTTTGGCCGGTATAGTTGAATTCGGTATAATGTCTACTACAATCAAGCTGTAAACCCTGTTTTGAAAAAAAATATACCGTTTAAAAGTTAGTTACTATAACAGAAAGTGATAAGTCAAAGCCAAAATCAAAAGAACCGTTGCTCTTATGAATCATTGGGTTTTGCAAGAGCTCCGCCACAACTAATTTTGTGTGGTTGAGTAGACACGTGTTGTTGGAACGAATTCTTTTGTCGCATGTTACTATTTTGATAGTGATTGACGTAATCGATTCGTCAGGTTATATAGATTCAAATTGTCATCATCGATCCCACGTCATCAAAATCGCCCCCGTATGAAGAATAAAAACCAAACTTGAGGCTTTCCAAACATTCTAAGAAGAATTAGCGGATGTAACGGGGGGCATGTTTTGTAGCCTACAACATTTTAAGATCAAACTCAATTCTGCGTTTGCATAACACACGAAGAAGATGAATTGTGCACACACTATGCAATGGGGCTATTTGGTTATGACCCTTGAAAACCCCCTACCAATGTAGAATTCTTGGCCAAACTTTAGCATCAAAATGAATTAAAGATTCAATAAAAAAGAATCTTATCAAAGTTTGGTAAACACATTAGTAACAAATTAGGCCCCTGGTTGGGCTGAAAAGCTGTGACTTATAGCTGAAATTGCACTGTAGCAGCTGAAATTTCACTATAGCTGAAGATGACTTATTTAACGTAATTAAATTTTAAAAAATTAAAAATAGAAAAAATATGCTAGCTCATCACAGACAACGCAAACGAATACGGAAAAAGAAACGGTAAAAAGCTAAAAAATAAAAGTTTAGAAAAAGATGAAATGTATAAATAGTGAAAAATAAGTCGAAGTTAGAAATTAAAGCCGAAATGAACGGGGCAACTGCCAAGTTTGGTCAAAGTAATCAAAATTCGATAACCCAAAATTTGGTAAGCAGGGGCTTAGACCCAAACAACCCCAATGATTTTGCATTTGTCCTATTGTTTCACATTAGTCTCTAAACATCTTTGTTTCGTGGCAAAGAAACTATAGTTGAGCCCTCGTGTTGCCCCGGAATCACTTCTTTTTAGACTAAGAAAAATTCCAAAGTATAACATTGTACTAACCAATTAGCTAGCTAAATAGTACTCCTGGGTGGTAGCTAAATATCCAATTAATTAGCCACGCGTCGTTAGTCGTAACGCGCCAATTAATTAGGCACACGTCGTAATTAATTAACGGCTCCGGATTAGCAGGAGCCCTGGCAACGAGCAGTCCGGAATCTCCTCCGTATTCGTCCCGTACCCTCCTCTGGCCGCCGCGCGGCATTAGAAACCGGGAGCCAAATACTCCGTTCTAACTGGCTCATGGAGTATTTCTTCGTAATCTCTATAGTAAATATTTTAAATTTAAAAGTTTTAATTAAAAGTTATAAACCGCAGCTAAAAAGAATATATCTTTACATTTGTATTTATAGTTAAAATTACACCGTAACAACTGGTGATTTTTCTAAAGAAAAATAAAAAAATTATTATATTGTTAAAGACAATACAAAGAAGTAAGCAAAGAAAAAAAACGAATAAAAGCTAAGAACCAAAATAGGCTGAAATAAAAATTGATATGTTTTAAATAATTTTAATTTAAATGATTCGAAAGCTGAAATAAGCCAGAATTCGAAGCCGTAAGTTTGGAGCGGTGCCGAAATCCGTACCGCAGGCGGCAATGGGATGCGTCCCACCTTCCCGATTTTTAATTTAGTGCTAGCGCCAGTTCCTCCGTACTGATAATGCGGCCGCGGTCTCGGTCTCGGCCTCCTCCACCCGAGTCCAAGAAAACGCGCCGAGTTCGATGATACGAGGTGAGCGATTCTTACCCGTGCTTGCTGCGCTTCCCCGATCGATCGGGTCGCCGCCCTTCTCCTCTGGAGGAAGATTGGGCGGGCTGGTTGGTTCTTGTTTCCTGCTCCTGGCATTGCTGTGGGACTCTGGGACGGGGTCGTCGAATCTTGGCGGCGGCCGGGGGTAATGTAATTGGGGTTTCTGGGTGTGTTATTGCCAAATACAATGTGGTTGATTTGCTCCTTCGTTTGAGGATCTACGCTAGTGGCCGGTGGTTCTTCTAGTTCTTGTCGCAATGTTTGTGTAGTTGGTTCGTCGTCCGTGGTAGATGATGATACCGTTACTGCTGTTGTTAGTTCTTGAGGATTAGCCTTGCTCACTCCCTTTTGCTGCCTTTGACCAGGGTCCTTGAAGGATAAAATCACCTGCGCACAAGCAACACCTTGGGGTTTTGATCCATCAGTACTATAGCTCCCACTTGGAATTCTTTATTTTTTGGTCTTGGCATTGAGCCTGCCTGATTCTTCGGGGGGGGAGATCATGGCTCGGCTAGAGAGCCCAGGGAACGAGCACCGGAAGACACAAAGAGCTCAGGACGGCAGGCGAAAGAGGAACAAGGGCGAGGCGGGATCTGTTAAGGTACTTACTACCTGAAACTAACCATTGATGTTGCTGCTTTGTTTCGTTTATTATCAGTTTGTTACTTTGCTGGTTCATGTGGATCCAACTGAAGGGCTGGTAGCTGCTCTGTAATCTAAACCCAGCATTTGTTTTAGCTCTACATACAACTTTCTAAGCAGCGGCTTTGGGTAGTACACTTGCCTGTGGACTTGTGGTTTAGAATTGATAGCTACAACACAAGTGCTGGATTTCTAATTGCCGTAGTAGACTGACATACTGTGTCCCTAATCCTTTTGTTATGACTTGTGCTGGATTTCTAATTCATCAAATTGCTTTTGTGGACTGTCATGCCAGGACTGTTTGTTCAAAATTTTAGTATCGACCCTGTACTGACTGGCTGTGAATGTTCCTTTTCGCAAGGCAATATTCAAAATTTGCATCTAAAATATGCTATCACGATCTAAAACTTTTTGAGTGACATGTTTTGGATTTTTTCAATCCTGGTCTGAATTTTAGTTTGTTCAGTGAGTAAATATGTTTAAGCCAGATATGTGTGCCTTTTATAACTGGTTGTCAGATCTGTTGTCTTCTTTAAATAGTTGACCAATTTTTATGGTCATTTTCTGCCAGTCTAGTTAACCCAATTTTACAAAGTTAAGATTAATATGCTTTTTGTGCAGTGGGACGCTGTTTGTGCAATATGCGATGATGGCGGTGATGTATTCTGGTATGTGTATTTATAACAAGTTTCAGTGCCTTCATCTCCTTAATAATGTGCAGTTACATCACTAATTCACTATGCTCCCTTCAGAATTGTTCACCATTGCAAAATTTTCCAACTCTATCGAGCACTTTTTTCCCCTGATATATACACAGCTAGTCATTGTTCTAATGTTGTAGAAGTAGTGTTCTTTTAGCAAACAGAGTTCATGATCTGTCTACCAAACTTATGATACAAGAAAATTATGCTACGCTGATCTGATATGATAGCTAATCATCATGTGATAGTTGTTTCCAATGCACATTGTCTTTGTCCGGAAGTTGTTCTGGGATTCAGTCCCACCAATATTTGTTATAGGCATCTTCTGTGTATGAAATCAAGGAAATGGCTTTATTCTTTGAAATACTTGATCTTAGACAGCCCTGTGTAGGAGCATCCTAGAATTTCTGAGAGCGGGGGGGTGGGGGTGTTGCTGAGAGGGTGTCGTTCTCTTCCTATGTCTCTTCCTGCAGTTCGTCAACAAGTGTGTTCTTTTTAACTCACCAAATAGCTTATCTCCTTTTGAGTTGCACAAGGAAAGTGGGAGAGAAAGGGTGCAGTTCTGCTTGTATGGCTCTTCTTCAAACTTGTCAGTCAAGATGTTTTTAGCTCCCCCAAGCTTCTGAGTTATGCACCAGTGTTGCAGATCTGGCATGTGTGTACACTTTAAGCTGAATCTGTGGTTTCTCCTTTACGTGTTTACTTAAGTTCCCTTATTGCCTCCTAACTTCCTAGTGCGTTGCATGCAGTTTGTTGAATAACCTGTTGCCAAGAAAAAAAAACATATTGCATGCTTAATGTCAATGTTTCTTCTTACCTTGCTTCATTAGCTGTGATGGTGGATGCCTGAGGTCTTTCCACCCAACCAAAAGACATGGTGAAAATTCTATGTGCAGAACCCTTAGGCTAACTCAAGAACAGTATAGAGTCCTTCGGCCAAAGGTATATGTTGATTTGGGTTGCCTAATTCTTTTTAATTTCATGCTTGCTTTTTATGTCTAAGATTGACATTTTGCTTCATGTTTTTCAATGGTAATTCAGGACAAAAAATATATATGCAAGAACTGCAAGTATAAGCAGCATCAGTGTTTTGCTTGTGGATTGTTGGGGTCTTCAGACTTGTCATCAGGGGCTGAGGTATGCATAACAGATACGTTTGATTATGTTTCATTAATACTCCCCACCTCGATTCATTTCAGAAGAGATGAAGAAATAACATGCAGCATCACTAAAAAGTTAAAAAGGAGGAAAACTCATTTTTTAGAGAGAATGCACAAGTATCTTAAGATGCCCTTTTCTATTGACGTATGCTTCAAATGTTGCCAGTGGTTTCTTGGTCATGACCAGCTAAAATGAAAGTTCCATTAAAGAGCGTTTCCATGTGGTAGAACCTTCTCAGGGAATATAAGATTTTCATGAGGCTGATCCTTAGCTGCCATACATGCACGAATACCCTCGTTTAAAAGAATATTTTTTTGGTGTAGAAAATCTCAAATTCAGGATCTTCCGCTGCACGGATTTCCTGGGAAACGAAGTCATAGGCACATAGGTTCATGAGTAAATTTAATATATGTAAGTTCTCATCTGAATAGATTTAATTCTTTGCCAACTCCTGCATGGCTTGTCAGGTGTTCCAATGTAAGGTCCAACAATGTGGGTACTTTTACCACCCCAGGTGTGTTGCTGGACTACTCTACCCTGATAGCAAAATCTGGGCCTTACATTTTGAGCAACGTGTTGCTGGTGGACTGGAGTTCCATTGTCCTATGCATAGATGTAGTGTGTGTAAGGGAGGAGAGAACAAGGATGATAAGAAAATGCAATTTGCAGTATGCAGGCGCTGTCCAACTGCATACCACCGGAAGTGCTTGCCAAGGTTTGCCTTTACATTGAGATGCCCCTGCCATCCTCCACCCTGTCTCTTTTTTGTTATGTTCTATTGGTGAAAACATGATTTTCTTTTCCTCACAGTTTCTACTTGTTTTGTAGTAATATTGTCTTCAAAGCCAGTGATGGTACTGCACAAAGGGCGTGGGATGACATACTTCCTGATCGAATTTTGATCTACTGCGTGTATGTCAACTCTCCTACTTTTGTCAATCACATGCTTACTCCTGTCTCGATTTTCCCATCCAGGTTTGTTGAATCCTGTACAATCTTTGCAGGAAGCATGAGATTCAACCAAAGCTGGGAACCCCCAGGAGGAACCATATTGTCTTTCCTGATGCCAAAAATCTTTTGGTGGCCAAAAGGCCTAAAGGTGCACCCAAGGAGCAAGATACACTTAACGAAGACGATCTACCCGACCGCTCAGCCAAACCATCCCAGTCCCCTCTGCCGCCTGAAACTGACCATGATCTGCGCTTCTCTTCCAACCACAGAGATTCATTTGCGCCCAAGTCCTTGTTCCCGCATCCACAACCCGGCTACTGCGGTTGGCTTGATGACTGACCACCCAGCCTCCCTCTATTTTATAGATAAAACCAGCAGTAATAGGTACAAAGATATTGTACATTCTTATAATGCCTGCGATACCACGCTACGTGTAGCCCCGTACGTCGTGTGATAATATGGTGGTACATTGTATCATAACTGCTACATTGTATCATAACTGTCAGTATGCCACATTGATCAGTATTTAGTAACACGTTCACTGGCTTGATTTTTTTTAAAAAAACCACTGCTACATTGTATCATAACTGTCAGTATGCCACATTGATCAGTATTTAGTAACACTTTCACTGGCTTGATTTTTTTTAAAAATAACCAACTGTTTTATTAATACTAGCTAAATACCCGTACGTTGCTACGGATTTAAAAAAATTAGAACATATTTATATGCACGTTCCAATAAATTTTACCACCCGTTAATTTTAGAACATGTAGTATGATAAAATTTTAAAATTCGTAGAAGAGGCCGGGTAGAAGAGGAGATTGGAGATGGTAACTGTTGGTGGAAGTAGAGAGGAGGGGTAGTTAGATATGAGAGAGGGAGATGTGTGTTAGATAGATGGTCAAGATTTCAGTATTCAGATCGGACGGTTGAGAAGAGAGAAAGGTGAATACACCAATCACCAACTCAAACTTATTGACTAGTAAAGATTACAAAACAAATAGTCATTTTTTTACAAAATAATACTCTGTCGTCATAACAGAGCTCTTCTGTCATTATTTCAAATGGTGGTAGGTCGACAAAGGCCCATGGTCAATTGAACAATGTGGGCTAAATCTGTCGGCTAATTGATCTGTCGTCAAATGAATTGGCAACAAATGCTGTCTGAATAAATCGACGATAAAACTTCTGTCGGCCAATTAAGCTATCACCAAATAACGCTGATCAATGTGTCATACTGACAGTATGACACAATGTAGCCACAATAATATCAACTTAACATGTTACGATAATATGAGTTTTTTATCCGTAGCAAAGCTTGTGTATTTGGCTAATTGATCATAAAGACTAACGTGGCCTAGCCTATCAAAAACGATATGTGCACCCTTTTCTGGCACTGGATCATTGTTATGTACTCATTCCGTCTAAGTTTATAGCACATATTTTTGAATGACATTGTTCATAAATATAGAACATATTTCATGTTTTAATGTAAATTTAGTGTGATGTTCTCTTTATAGCTCTAATAAATATGCAGTTTTATTTGTTATTCTCTACATATATGTACTGAATATAGTACTTAGAGATAATAATTAAGATTAATCTAGTTATTTTTACTATTTTTTTGGTCTATGTGCCAAAAAAATATGCTTTGGTCAATGTACCAAAAAAATATAGACAGAGGAGTACTTCATATACGTTCTTCCTACCGTTCGCAAATCTTGTTCAAGGTGCGGACTGTCTTGGGAAAGCCCTGCCTTGAAATGCTAGGCCTGAAGCCAGCCCGGCCCGGCCCGGCCAGATAAGGCTAAAGCCTGAAGCCCAACTTTTAAATTATTTATTTCTGAGTAAAATTATTATTATTATTATTTTGGTATTTATGTCAGGCTTTTTAGGCTTCGGTACGGGCTTAGCGGGCTGAAAACTTTCGAGCCTGGCTCGACGTTTGGCCTGGTACGACAATGAACAGTTCTACTATCCACTAAGCATCCCCTATAGGAGGGAGTGGTGCACACTGGGGGAGTAGAAAAAATGTTTGGGAGAAGAAGGTTTATATTTTTTTCAAGAGTTAAGTACATTGTAGGTCTTTAAACTTATTAGAGGGGTTCATATGTGTCCGTAATATATGAAACTGTCTAATCCGATCCCTAAACTTATTTAAGTGGGTCATCGCAGGTCCAAAGAGGCTGGGCTGGTCTTGACCGCTGATGTGGACGGTTGACGATGACGTGGACTTGCCAACGTGGCATGAGAACATGAGTTATTATTAATTCACTCTCTGGTGCGCCCTCCCCTCTCCTGCTCCTCTCCGGTGGTTTCCCCCCTCTCCTCCCTCCTCAAGCAACTGATTAAAAGCGCCGCTCGCGGACGAGGAGGCCATGGACGCTTATGAGGCCACCAAGGTGGTGTTCGCCTGCCTGTAGGTGCTCGACCTTGACCTCACCTCCAAGATCATGGGCATGCTCCTCATCCAGGACAGCAGCGACAAGGACATGATCCGTCTCGCCTTCGGCCCCAAGCACCTCCTCCACTCCGTCCTCGCCAAGGTGCACACCGACCTTGCCCACATTCCCCCTCTCCTCCGCCTACCTCCGCCTCTTGGGGCTTGCCTCCAGGCGACCAGGCGGCCAAAGCCTTCTTCCCTTAGGACTACGGTTGCTAGTCCCTGGAGAGCGGCGCCCACCGCCGGAGCTTCTCGCTCACTGACGCCGATGCCGCCACCGCGGGCGGGTGGAAGCCGTGCCTCTACTTCGTGCGCGGCTACTACAAGAACGGATCCTGCTATCGCTTCCTACATGACCTGCCACCCGATGACATCACCGAGTAGGACCGCTCGCAGCTCATGGCGTCCGCCTTCCCCTTCTCGTCATCCCCCAAAGCCCTCAACTTCCTGCTCCAACAGCAACAGCAGTAGAGTGACTCCCAAAGCCCTGAACTTCCTGCTCTTGCACAAGTACTTTGTGCGCTCACCTCGGATGGACCATGGTGACCTCATCACCAACCCTGGCGCGCGCTAGATCTACCTTCGTCACGTTTGGTTTCATCACCTTCGTCTATCCGAAGATGGCTAGACTCATCCTCGCCAACGGTAGTGGGCGGAGATAAGGGCACCGGCAAAATAAAGACTCGCACCCGTCTTCAACGCCGACGCCCGACGACAGCCACACCGACTTGCCTATTGGCATGGACCACCTAACCGATGCGCCAGATAGCGCCGATGACTTGATTGACTTGCCGACCTCCCTGGACGCGGAGATGGGTGTGGAGAGGGCGGAGGCGAAAGCAGAGGTGACGGTGTGGAGCAGGTGGTCAGAAGGGAAGAGAGGAGGGAGTTGAGGAGGAGGGGGAGGTGTTGCGGGGAGGTCGGGAGGAGATGGTCGTCGATGAAGGAGAGGAGGAGGGGTCTGAGGTGGGAGGGGAGGTCGTGGCGGGGGAGTGAGGAGACGACGAGGTCGAGGAGGGGGAGGTGGAGCCATCGGTGGCGGCGGGGAGAGGATAAGTCATTGAGGAGTTTCTCCCAGTCGTGTGGTGAGAGGGAGGAGGGGGCAGAGGAGGTGGTGGGTGGGGTTTAAGGGACAACGGCCAGTCCATCGCCGGCGACCGGAGAGGGAGAGGAGACGAGTGGGGGATGTGATGTCAGAGGAGAGAGAGACGTGGGATATTTATGTATAAGCATATTCCACGTTGGGGAGTCCACATTGCGGTCAAGGCCAGCCCACCTCTTTTGGACCTCTGACAACCCACTTAAATAAGTTTAGGAACCGGATTGGACAGTTTCATAGATTACGGACCCATGTAAACCCCGCTGACAAGTTTAGGGACCTACAATGTACTTTACTTTTTTACTAAAAGTTGTATATGTATATATATAGAGAGAGAGAGCCATTTCCATAAAAAGAAGCCCGTTTGGTACTCCCACGAGTACATACTTCTAATGCATCCACCGTAGATGAGTACAGACTTGATTGGATCCTCGGCCCCTAGTGGATATCCAACAAAGGCTGCATGAAGAAAACGTATTTTGTTCGTTCGTTTTGCTTTAATCGCTGCATGCATGCACAGCCAATTAGAGACTAGCGGAACCGCCCAAGGCAAAATTTGAAATGCTAACCGTAGTTACCGAAGTATGTTGATGCAGCAGAATAAACATATGCTTCTAAATCAAATTAGCACGCTTCTTAAAGGAGTATCTGGTTCGGGAGAGTTAAAAAGGTAGTATGATTCAATCAAATTAGTAGTATCCTTCGAGGACCGTGGGAGCATAGGAATACATATATGGCTAAGCAAAATAGAGTATATATTTACCATCATTCATCAGTATGTGGCATCAAATCTAAAAGCAGCGGATGCTTACCATAGCTAAAGATATCGTTTCAGAAAATAGAAGGATATTCACATTTACATGCATGCATCCCTGCATGGTAAGCAGCGGATGCTTACCATAGCTAAGAGCAGTGTACAAAGAGTCCATTCCTCCGAGAGATTCCTTGCCGCCGTCTTCAACTCACTGCCTCACATGCTTGAGATTAAACAAGCAGCATATCCTGATTGAAGAAACAGGTACAATCTTTGCTCAACTAATAATATATATAAAAACCAGTAGTGATTGCTAATCTGAAAAGCATGCTTACACCAAAAGACCAACAGTTACAAGAACAAAGAAGCACATGTCTATCGAATATAAGACTAGTTCATTACTGACCATTATTCTCCTTTCTTTTAAAATGCACTTACCCTTTTCAAATATGTGGGTTAATTAAAAACTGGGGTGGATTTATGAACGTGTAAACCATTCTGAATTAGACTGATGCACTAGTTTAATTTGCATTCTAAATGTGAAAACTATTCTGATGTCCACAACCTTTATCAGTATGCCTATTAACTTCCTGCTCATACCCTTTTCCAAAAGCCAAATCTCTAATGAAAGAAGTATGTACTGACGATAATCTTGTCATAACTTGTAATCGTGGTATTTCCTCGCCGCCACCGGCTGCATACCTTCTATTAGAGCCTCTAATTCACGACGTAGTATGTGGCCCATTGTCAGAGGCTGAAACAAGCACCATGGCAGATGCGGAGAAGGATATGGAACTAACATAAAAAAAAAGATTCAAATGTCTAACAAAATTTCACAAATTAAGAGTCAAGCAAAATGGAAAGACATGTTAGAAATAGTTTGTGACGTGTTGATGTGTCAATGTAAATCCTGGGCAGGACGGCATGAGAGTCCATGGTTGTAGGTTTGTTACTAAAGATAGAATCTGTAAAATAGAAACTGTTGTATAGGATCCTAGAAACATGGGACTCTCATGCCGTAATCGCCGGAGGTTGTTGCCTTGTATATGAGCTGCGCTATTGGCGTTATAAATCAACACGTACGGCGCCCCTGGCTATCATCTTGCTAAGCGCTTTCATCATCTGCCCTCTGTATTCTTCACATGGTATCAGAGCCACAAACACTCAATAGATCCATGGAGAGCAACCCTCTCTCGGCCGGCGCTGTGACAGAGAAGCTTACCAGGAGCAATCACTCCATCTGGGAAGCCCAGGTGCTCTCGGCCGTGCGCGGTGCTCGCCTGTACGGCCATCTCACTGGTGCCTCTAAGCCGCCGGTGACGGAGATTGAGGACAAGGATGGCAAGAAGGTCTTCAACCCGGCGTTCGAAGAATGGGAGGCACGAGATCAGCAGATCCTCAGCTTCCTTCTCACTTCCGTCTCTCCGGGCATTCTCAGTCACATCGCCAAGACGAAGACGGCGGCTGATGCATGGGCTAAGATTGAGGCCATGTTTGCCTCACAAACCCGCTTGCTGTGTAAATGCTGCATCTCCTCGCCAATACCAAGAAAGGTAACTCATCTGCTACTGATTATTTCACCAAGATGAAAGGTTTCAGCGATGAGATGGCGGCCGCGGACGTCCCAATCATCGATGACGAACGGTTGAGTACATACTCACCGCCTTGCCATGAATACGAGTCACCGGTTACCTCTCGTCACGAGGGTGGAATCGGTGACCACCGACGAGTCAGTATTCACGTTCCTCAACTTCGAGACCAGGATGGATCTGGTCCAAGGCGGTGACCAGAGC
Organism: Bonia amplexicaulis; assembly: GCA_036346245.1. Lineage (NCBI taxonomy): Eukaryota > Viridiplantae > Streptophyta > Magnoliopsida > Poales > Poaceae > Bonia > Bonia amplexicaulis. The sequence goes on along the minus strand of CM070768.1, from coordinate 3,647,440 downwards.
TCGGCCAACATGGCCGGCCGTGGAGGAGGCCGCGGTAATAATCGTGGCCGTGGTGGTCCCTATCGTGGACGTGGGCGCGGCCCTCCAAATGGTGGGGGTCGTGGTCGCGGTCAAAGGAGCAACCAACAAGGTGGCGGCCCCAACAACAAGAAGCAGGACAAATCGATCTGTCAGGTGTGCTTCAAGGAGGGGCACACTGCGCACCGTTGTTGGCACCGCTTGATGAGGACTTCGTCCTCGAAGAAAGGCACGCAGCAGGCAACCGGTTCATACAACATCGACACCAACCGGTACACCGGCGGTGGCTCCATCGACCACATCACCGGTGAGTTAGAGAAACTCTCCATGCGTGAGAAGTACAACGGTGGTGATCAGATCCACACCGCAAGTGGTGCAGGTATGGCAATTAAACATGTTGGTCAATCTACTATTGTTACCTCTAGCCGCAATCTCCAGTTAAAAATGTTCTGCATGTACCTAAGGCTTCCAAGAATCTTGTTTCACCATCGATTTACTGATAACTCGCCTACATGGAATTTCACCCACCTATTTTTGGTTAAGGATCGTGCAACCAAGAAAACTCGCTTAAAGGTCGTTGTCATCGGGGGCTATATCCTCTTCCTTCACTGCCAAAACAAGTCCTCACGGCGTCTCGCCCGTCCCTGTCTCGGTGGCATGAACGACTAGGACATCCAGCTTCCCCGATCGTTCGTCGCATCATCAATAATAATAGCCTTTCATTTGCTTCGAGTCCAATAATGAGCATGTGTGCGATGCTTGTCAACAAGCAAAGCACACCGTTGCCCTATCCTAAGTCGGTGAGTCAATCTAGTGCTCCTTTAGAACTTGTGTTCTCGATGTGGGGTCAAGCTATCGAGTCTGCTAAGGAAAACAGATTATGTTAGTTTTATCGATGATTACAAAGAAGTTTACATGGATCTACCTCATTAAATATAAGTCTCAAGTCTTTCGTAAATTTCATGATTTTCAGAACCTAGTTGAAAGGTTGCTTGATCGAAAAATAAAAGCCATCCAAACTGATTGGGGTGGTGAATATCAAAGGCTTAGCTCCTTTTTTACTAAAATTGGCATCTCGCATCATGTTTCATGTCCTCATGCGCACCAACAAAATGGTGCCGCCGAGCGCAAACATCGGCACATCGTTGAAGTTGGTCTAGCTCTTCTATCATGCGCCAGTATGCCCCTGAAATTTTGGGACGAAGCGTTCCTCACAGCCACATATCTCATCAATCGCCTTCCTAGTGCAGTCATCAATTTTACTACGCCTGAGCGCCTCTTTGGTCAAAACCAGACATTCCTCCCTACGGACGTTTGGTTGTGCCTGTTGGCCCAATCTTCGCCCGTATAATGCACATAAACTCGAGTTCCGCTCTAAGAGATGCGTCTTTCTGGGTTATAGTAATCTTCACAAGGGGTATAAATGTCTGGACATTGCATCTGGGCGTGTCTATATCTCTAGAGACGTCACATTCGATGAAACAATTTTTCCTTTTGCCGAGATGCATCCCAATGCGGGTGCTCGTCTGCGCTCAGAGATCCTCCTGTTATCTCCTGATTCCGTGGCTACCAAAGGGGACAGTAGTTTGGAAGATCAACATATTAATTTGCTTGTTAATTTGCCTAATGAGTTTAACAATCCTCGCGGAGACTCTAGTTTGCCTCAGGTGCCAAATACAGACGATATCACCGTTGGAAGCAGCGGCACGGATCACGGAGACGATCCCCGGCCGATTTCTGCGCCCACGCCGTCAGCGGGTCTCGGCACCGACCGACCGCGCCTTCCACCAAGTGATGTCGCGTGGGGCCAATCGCCAGCACCCGCTCACCGTCGCGAAGTCTCTCGACACGGCTGCGCTGCTTCAGCGCGGAACGACGCCACCGATGCTTTGCGACACGAGCCCGGGAGATTTCCACCGTGGATCCTCTCGCCAAGACACCGAAGAGGTGGCGGCCTTTGCGGCGGTAACAAGGCTCCAGTAGCGGCATTCAAAAGAAGAAAATTTATACCGATGGCACGGTCAGTGCGGGATGTTAGCAAGCACCGTGAACCGACCGATCTTGCCGATGCACCGCAGATAAAATTGGAAGCAGAGCCATGAACTCGAATATGAAGCACGATGAGGAACAAGACATGGCACCTAGTTCCGCCACGAGGGGAACCAATGTTATAGGGTGCAAATGGGTGTATAAAATCAAGAGAAAGTCTGATGGGAGTCTAGATCGTTACAAGGCTCGCCTTGTTGCCAAGGGCTTCAAGCAAAGGTATGGAATTGATTACGAAGATACATTCAGTCCAGTAATTAAGGCTGCAACTATTCGAGTTATATTGTCTCTAGCTGTATCTTGTGGATGGTCTCTTCGCCAACTCGATGTGCAGAATGCATTCTTACATGGACTCTTAGAAGAAGATGTATACATGCATCAACCTCCTGGTTTTGAGGATCCAAACCGGCCTAACTATGTGTGCAAACTTGATAAAGCTTTATATGGGTTGAAGCAAGCTCCTCGAGCATGGTACTCCAGATTAAGTGAACGGTTGATTCAATTGGGGTTTAAAGCATCCAAGGCTGACACATCCTTGTTCTTCTTCAGTAAGGGAGGCATCACAATGTTTGTTCTTGTGTATGTCGATGACATAATTGTGGCGAGTTCCACCGAGCAAGCAACAAGTGCATTACTTCGAGATCTTAAAGAACAGTTTGCATTGAAGGACTTGGGAGAGCTTCACTATTTTCTTGGCATTGAGGTATATAAAACAAACGGTGGAATTCTGCTTACACAGGAAAAATATGCGTCTGATCTATTGAAGAGGGTCGGCATGGCAGATTGTAAGCCAGTCAATACACCATTATCCACTAGTGAGAAGCTATCTCTGTATGAAGGAACTCCTCTAGGAGCTCAAGACACCACAAGATACAGGAGCATTGTAGGAGCATTGCAATACCTAACATTAACACGGCCTGATATCTCATTTGCTGTGAATAAGGTTTGTCAGTTTCTTCATGCTCCAACTACAGTACATTGGGAGGCTGTGAAAAGAATATTAAGGTATATAAAGCAGTGCACTGGACTCGGGCTAAAGATTCACAGGTCGGTTTCCACACTAGTAAGTGCCTTCTCGGATCTTGTTGGCGTGTGTGTGGATGACAGAAATCCAATTTGAGGATTTGCGCTTTTCTAGGAACTAATTTAGTGTCTTGGAGTGCTCGCAAGCAATCCACTGTCTCTAGATCCAGTACTGAAGCAGAGTATAAAGCAATAGCTAATGCTACGGTAGAGGTTATGTGGATACAGACTTTGTTACATGAGGTAGGCGTGAAGAGTCCTAATGCTGCCAAATTGTGGTGTGACAATCTAGGCGCCACATACCTTTCAAGCAATCCTGTGTTTCATGCTAGAACAAAACACATTGAGGTGGACTACCATTTTGTGAGAGATCGAGTCAAGCAGAAACGTTTGGAAATTGACTTTATCTCCTCCAAGGATCAAGTAGCTGATGGATTCACCAAGGCTTTGCCTGTGAGGCTAGTTGAGAATTTCAAGATCAATCTCAACTTAACTAAGTTGTAATTGAGGGAGGCTGTTAGAAATAGTTTGTGACGTGTTGATGTGTCAATGTAAATCCTGGGCAGGACGGCATGAGAGTCCATGGTTGTAGGTGTTGGTGATATGCCCTAGAGGCAACATGGAGATGTTGAATATATCACATACTATGTTTATGATACATTGCTTTGTTCCTTGAAATAGACATTATCATTATTGATCAATAAGTATGTGACTTATTCATGAGACTCTTAATGCCAAAATGTTACTATTTCTAAATGATCCCTGATTATATTTCATATGAGGAACAAATATGATTCAAAGATCAAGATATGTATTGATTGATGATCATGTCTCATGGATCATGGTATGGAGATACCAAATCAATAATATGGACATGTGTTAGTGAACATATGTTGGATAGACCCGCCATGAGACACTTGCAGAGATTCCATGTGTCATCGTTGGTCTCAAGTAGTGTTTATGTGGAATCCTTAGACTTGAGATCATCATGATTCCCAAGATGCGTAGTAGCTACTTTGGGACTATTAAACACTACTCCGTGAATCGGGTAGTCATAAAAGTAGTCTTTGGGTTTGCCATGGAACATGTAGTGGGATGTGAATGATCAAGATAGAATTTGCCCCTCCTTATGGGAGAGATATCTCTGGGCCCCTCGATGTAATGGATTATGAAAGTGCATGGCCATGCCAAGATGATTGAGGAGTCAATCACGAGTTTATAATCCATCACGGAATCGAGAGAGTGATTGAGCTATTAAGAGGATGACAGGTCTCGCCTTGAGCTTAATCTATATCGTGAGGCAAAGGGAATAGTATATGAGAACATTACAGTTCAAATTGATATGATCTTTACGTATACTTTGGGGTTAATATGTCTTACTAGAGGTCACTGTTAACACGGTGACCGGAAGGTGTTTCGGTCGCGACCAAGTATACGTGAACCTGCTGTGGTCGCACACTTAACGGGTTGGAACACTAATTCGAATGTGATTCGGATATGGGCTCAATTCGGATAGAGATCCGGATAGACTCCTATTGGGCCTCGGTCCACGAGGCCCAAGTGAGGAGGTCTATATATATGGAGGCGAGGGGCCGAGGAACGATCCGATAATCCCGAGCTAATCCGTAGCCGCCACCTCGAGCCAAACCCTAGCCGCTCGCGAGTCGGTACACTCGCGATCGGCGTTCCACCCCGGACCGTGGATACCGGTGGAGACGCTGCTGGTTACGGCGTTGATCGGCATCAACAACCTACTGATCGGATCCGCCGTGGTGCGGTTGATCGCGTGGAGGAGACGATCGGTTCGGGACGATCGACTACTTCCACTACTACCTCGACGCGTGGTTGGATCGGCTTCTCCAACTCTTCTTCATTGCACTGGCGTCTAGTGGTAACGATCCATGATCCCTCCTTAAGCATGATGTTCTTGTGTGCGCGGTAGAAAAGTTTTGTTTTCTGCTATCGTAGCCTTCGCGCGATCCATTAGTAGGTTTGTTACTAAAGATAGAATCTGTAAAATAGAAACTGTTGTATAGGATCCTAGAAACATGGGACTCTCATGCCGTAATCGCCGGAGGTTGTTGCCTTGTATATGAGCTGCGCTATTGGCGTTATAAATCAACACGTACGGCGCCCCTGGCTATCATCTTGCTAAGCGCTTTCATCATCTGCCCTCTGTATTCTTCACAAGACAGATGTGTAGCAATTCAATGCACTGAAAACAGAAAAATGAAGCAGTACGTATCTATGCTAACATGTGTATACTACAAACAGCAAGTATACCCTTTTACTAGTCCGGTGACTATACACTTACCAGCGCAGCGGAGACGTAGGGTGCTCCCAATTGGACACCCCTTTCCATGCAAATTTTGGATCGGTTTAGGCTGAGACATAGATCTAGAGACTTCCCACCAGTGGAAATCATATTCTCGTGGTCAAAGAAATTCTCCAATCTGCATCTATTATAGAAACATGGGGATCAATACCTGTCTAGAACAAAGAATCGATTTAAATCTTTCTAAGCAAGAGGATTGTACCACAAATCTTGAGCGACAATGCAGCATGTGCTTCTGTCGTGGCGTCTCCCGGAGATGCCGAATGAGGGGAGAATATGTCGGGAAGGGTCCCGGCGCCACCTCGTGCCCACGACTACCTCGGAGTAACGATACCTGTTGGAAGGTCTACCCCAAACTAAGTCTATGAGTTGTCCTCAACGAGGTTCATAAGACCGACCTCAGCGAGGTCCGTGAGACAGACCTCGGAGGAGTTCAGGGTCTGCGAGACCGACATCGGAGGGGTTTGAGGCTAACCCTGGGCGAGATACGCACGACTAACCCTAGGTGAGGCACATAAGGCTAACCCTAGAGGGGTCCGGGACTAACCCCAGGCGAGAATCACAAGACTAACCCTGGCCGAGGTACGCAAGACCATCCTCAGAGGGGTCCAGGACCAACCCTGGGCAAGGTATGCAAGACCAGCCCATAGAGGTCCGGGTCCGACCTCAGGAAGGTCCACAGCCAACCCTGGACAAAGTCCGAAGCTAGCCACAAACCAACCCAGCATCCCAGATATGGTGGGGCCCATGCGGAGCAATTGACGTAGAAACTCCTAGGAGTAAACTAGGCTCTAGAGGCAAACTTGTAACTTCACTCGTCTTCCCCTCTCCCTCTATAAATAGGGCCCCTTATAATGGTAGAGAGGAGGCCATTTTTGTAATTCTAGACACTCATATTGAATACACTTTGTCATTCTTGTACTTCTCCTTGAGTCCTTCTGCATCCTCAGTGGTCTGTATATCCGACTGGGAGTGTTTCTAAGTTTACTATCCGGACTCGTACCGATGACAGTTGGTGCCATCCATGGGGACTTGAGTAAGAAGCCATGCCACCTAAGAAGAGGAAGACATGCAAGGTCACCGAGGTGGGGGTGCGACCCCTAAGGCGAAGTCAAGCTAGAGCGCAGCCCGCACCGCCGAGACCTAGGTCACCAACAAGACCAAGGTGTTCAATCAGCACAGGCGTGCCGCTGGCGGCGCGTGGCGGTGGGCGCAACCGGCCGCCGCACCTTGGTCCTCAAGCAGTCACTTGGGCGGCCGGCTCGGCTAAGGCGGTCAAAGCGGGAAGAAGGCGGTCCAGGCGGGCTCGGTGCGGTGGCTGTGTAGGCATCCAAGGTGGTGGTGCGGCAGCTAGGCGGATGCCTAGGAGATCTAGGCAGGTGAAAGTGGCGAGATAAAGGGGGAGGGAAACATTTACCTCGCATCCTCGCGCCGCCTGCGCCTCCGGAACTTCCCACGAGCCGTTGAGCTTCCAATTCCGCCATTCACCCTCCACCTCGCCGAATTTGTCCGCCAGCAACATAGCACAGGTGTGTTCTCCCCTCCGCCTCCCCACTCCTTCGCCAATCTACTCCATCCCCGTCGTCCTCTCTTCTGCCGATGACGGTGGAGGCGAGATCTCGAGCAGGCACGCAGGTGAGTGGAAAGAAGCTAAGGACGCTGAGGAGACTGACAGGGGAGGGAAGGGACCAGCGGCCAGTGGCTGAGGCGCCGAGCGTGGAAAATAGGGCCGCTAAGCATGGGAAGTGGGGAGGGAAGGGAGTGGTGGTGACGGCTAGAAGTGAGGGATGACCGGATGAGTTAGGGTTAGAAGTGGGCTATGGTTTTTATATGGCCTAGGTGAGGTGATCTGGACCATTGATCATTCATCTGACTGGATACATGATGCATAAACCTTTGGCAACTATTTTCTCATCTACACAACTGTAGGTTGGAATAGGATTGCATATATTAGTTAGGAAAATGAGCACAATTTTGTTAATTAGACAACATTGTATATATGATGGCTTGCTATCCTTGATTTTATGCATGATAGCCTATCTTTAGCTTGCTATCTTTATTTCTAATTCGACGCCTAGGCCCTGATTAGGCCCCACCTAGACCCCTAGGCGCTAGGCCCCACCTCACCGCCCGCCTAACGCCTAGCGCCTTCTTGAACATTGAACAAGACCAAGGCTTCCTGAGAGGTTGTCCATCTGAATGCTCGTGAGGAGGTGGAGTGGGAGTTGGAGGACCTCCGAAGGCAGTTGAGAGAGTTGCAGACTGAGGCTCGCCAAGCAAGGGAACTCGGACACAACTCGAGAGGGCGTAAGCCAAAGCAAGGCCCCCACCACCCACGGAAGCACATGCATGGCATAGGAGGTGACATGCCCGAGGCCCCGAGGTCGAAGCCCTTTGGGCTGAACTAGTCGAAGTCCATGCTCGAGCGAACCTACAACCTTCGGCCGGAATCCAAGAAGCCAATGATCTCCAAGCACAACTCAACCAAGTGCAGAGAGAAGCTTGGCCTTGATAGGGGGTGTATGAATGAGCCACAGACACCAAGGGGCTGGCCTGCCTCAGGTCGACCAAGTGTAATATCTCGCACCTAACCCCATACCGAACCTCCCTCGCATCCCCACCTCAAGGCACTCCCACCCACGAGGTTGTCCATCTCATTGACCATTCGAACCCACTGAGCTCGGGCCTACAAGCCACGCCATGGTTAGTGCATTTTCGAATGTCGGAGGTCACCAAGTACGCGGGGAGATCCAACCCGGTGGAGTTCGTTCATGTGCACGAGGCAGCCATAGATGCGGCGGGAGGAGGTGAAGCCACAATGGTGAAGAGCTTACCCCTGGCCCTCTCGGGGGTCCCTTAGTCCTGGTACTTCTCCTTCCTGTCATGCTCGGTGTACTCATGGGAGCAACTTCGGAGAAGTTGAGAAAGTACTTCCAAGGGAGCCAGAACAAGTCAATTACATCCTCCGACCTATACGTGCTCAAGCAAATGCCGGGTGAGTCTATCTGAGACTTCATGCGTAGATTCATCTGCATCCATTGCCAAGTCTAGGACATCATCGACACAAGTGCCATCGAGGCCGCGTGCTGGGCTCTACATAAAGGGAGTTAGCTAACAAGATGGATCGGAAGGAACGAAAGACGGTGGCAGACACTTTCCATTATGGAGAAATACTCTAAGGCTGAGGAGGGGCAGGCTTGCAGGGAGGCGAAGACTGCAACACCAAAAGGCAGTAACACCACCACCGTCCTGTGTACCATGTCAAATCGAAAGATTCTTGGTCACACCGTGACCACAGTGGCCACTGTAGCAACCACCATGATGATCATCGTGATGACAACCGCGATGACCACCAGAGCCACCATTGCGAGAGCGAGCACAAGGGCAATTTAAGGCGAGAAAAGCAACACCCCGACTGCGACAACAACCGCTACTACTGTGACATTCATGGATGGACTTATCATGAGACTTTGGGGTACGCACTCATCACCTTCACCCGGCAACTTCATCAACAGCAAGCCCAAGCCGCAGCCAACACACAATAGCACAACCCACCTCCCACGCCTACAGTGGCACCCACATTACCTGCCCCGACCGCCCCACTTCGGCTTGAGGCTACGGGGTAAGCTGTTGACCTTCCATGTTGGGTGGTGGATGCAATCACTAGAGGGAACTCGCACACCTTCGTGTCAAAAGCGGCAACACCAGGCCTACACCTGCCAAGTACACATTAGCACGACCCCCCAACCAAGCTCCCGTGTGGGTCAAACACTCCCATCACATTTAGCCCTGAGGACACAGCCAGAGTCATTATGATGCCCTAGTGATCTCTGCCTCCATCACCAGGTGCAAAGTAAGATGTGTGTTCATGGATAGGGGAAGCTCCATGGAAATCTTGTTCACCTCCACCTTCGACAAGCTCGGAATCTCGTGGTCACTCCTATTGAAACCCGACGTCCTGCTACTCGATTTTTGTGGTGGACCAGTACCAGCCCTTGGTAGGATCAAACTTTTCATGGGGCTTGGGGCTAGGGTGGCACCCGAAGCAAGAGCATGGTATTCGACATCTTTGATATCCCATACCACCGTGATCCTGGGTAGGATCTATGGTCGTAAGTTCGACTGCGTGGCCATAAACTTGTCTGCGTGGTCGTAAGTTCGACTGTATGGTCATAAGTTGTTCTGCGTGGTCGTAAGTTCGACTGCGTGGTCGTAACGAGTAACAGGTACTTATAGTCGTAGGACTGGGCTCAACAATTGCGTACCATTTCCCTTCCCGTAAATATGTTCCAAGAAGAGTTTTCACGCTTCACTAACCATGCTTTTTCCTAATTCACCCTGGAGAAGCTAAACAGAAAAGAACTCATTTCCAAATCTCTTTCCTGCTTCCCATTCGAGAAAAGTAAATTAAATCTCTTTCCTGCTTTCCACTCAAGGAAAGTAAATTGCACTGGAGACCACTGAACTTGTACGACTGATTCAAGTAGATCACCGAACTCACAAACTGTATATTTAAGTCACTAAACTCGTTTAAGTAGAGTGCACTAAGTCATTAGTACACCGGTTCCGATATGACCAATGACATGGCATGTTAACTAGTGTCACTGCAACAAGGAGTCCATATCTAGTTGCAAAAATCACTAAATGTAGAATGGAGGTGCTCGTCGATCATATCCTGACCCACGATTGAGCCCTTTACTACAGCCATCGACTTTGCTCGACCTCAATTCCTTGCTCCTAGCAATAATTGCCATCGCAGTAACTGGACTTCGGCACGCACCACCACCCTTGTGATTGCTTCAATCGCCGCAGCTTACAGGGATTTTCGAACTGAGGAGAAAATTATGAAGAGTATAGGTGACTGAAATTTTTTTATCTCTGTCACTTGAAATTGCACTCTCAATCACCTGAAATTGCAGGTGATTTTTTTGAAGGTGACGACAACTTCAGTTGATTGAGATTGCACCTATGCAATAGCAAAACCGAATTATGAAAGGTCAAAACTTCAAGAGGTCGTTACGTGCTGCTCATGTGCACTCCATGCAATGGTGGCACGAGTCAATGTGCCGCCATGTATCCGTCTAACCGGATTGTTGTGTTGATGACTTAGAGTGATAATCCCGGCCACTTAAAACAGGTTTAGTGGTCTAGATATGTAATTTAGGAGTTTAGTGACTTAACTAGCCGAACAAGTCCAATGACCCGTAGTGATCAGTTTCCTAAGAAAAACTCTTCCTTCCTTCTCTCCTATTTCTGTTCACAAAAAGTAAAGTCATGTCTTGGAACACGGGAAATTCTAGGAATCTTGTGAAAAATACGCTACTACCAAATGAATAAAAAGCATAGGAGGAAGAACACGGAAATTGGACGACATGTCAAAGAGCAACGCTAGAGATCGAAGTGAAAACACCGAAATAACCCAGAAGAGGTGTTTGTATAATTTACAAGAAGATCACAGAAAATTTTAAAAATTTGAGGGCAAATGCTTAGGGAGAGAGTGCATTGTACAATCGGAGAAAATTTTCCATCCGTCTTGAGCTAATGTTTCGTTTCCTCCAAAATGCAATATGATAGGAAAGATTCTTACGAAATTCCTTCGAGTCCTTCAATCCGTATACCATTTGTCGGAAATATTTCTTTGTCACACAACCCTCGAAAATATTCCTCCTCTTTTTCTTTGTTCCAAGCACCGCTCTTTTGAAAAAGTCCCGAGTAAAAATTTGGCAGAAGGTGAATCTTGTCCATGAGTCATGCTTATCATCAATCATACACTACTAGAAAACGGATCATCCCTCACGGTTTAAAACTGTCAGGAAAATACAAAAAAACGCCAGGTTAAATATCCCTGACGGGTTCCGTCAGGCAAAACCCCTCAGGGCTGGCTGGAAAGGAAAATTAAATTTGGCTGACGGTTACCCGTCAAGAAAATTTAACCTAACGGTATTACCCATCACGGAAAAATGAATTTTCTTGAAGGGCCAAACCGTCAGCAAAAATAATTTAACCTGATGGTACTAACCGCCACGAAAAAATGAATTTTCCTCGCGGGCCAAACTGTCAGGAAAATATAGGGCGGCGGGGCAAACTTGGGGATGGGGCGGATTGGAGGAGGTGGGCGAGGGATGGGGAGGAGGAGGCGGGCGAGGGATGGGGATGGGGAGGAGAAGAGCAGATCGATAGGGCGCGCTGGCATGAGCTGGGGCGCCGAGGCGGACCTAGGGAGGCGGGCGACGGGCGGACTCAGGGATGGGGCGGATCGAAGGAGGTAAGCGTGGGGATGGGGAGGAGGAGGCGGGCGAGGGATGAGGAGGAGAAGAGCGAGACCGATGGGGCGCGTGGCGGAGGGGCGGACAGGGATGGGGCGGATCGCGTGGAGGAGGTGGGAAAGGGGATGGGGTGGAGGTGGCGGGCGAGGGATCGATGGGCGCGCGACGGCTACGAAAAATGGGGAAAAATTGGGTCTTAGGGTTTTCAGTCCCAATGGCGTGCTGCACGAAATTAGCGGGCGGGCTGGATCAGAAGCCTCACGAGCTTATGTTCCAATTATCCTCACGGTTCATGTAATACCGTCACAAAAATACTGTATTTCCTTGGTGGCTTAAGGAGCCCGACAGGAAAATGTATTTTTGCGACGGTGATACGTGGGCCCGTCACAAAAAATTGATTTTCCTCACGGTCTATGCGGACCCGTCATGAAAACTAAAGCCCGTGAGGGATGATCCGTTTTCTAGTAGTGATAGGTCCTCTTATCATCCATAATTCATAAAAATTTGCAAATGTTCGTGCACCAAAGCAGTTCCTCTGTCATGCAAGTTGTTGAAAAAAGTAAAAATATTGACTATTGATTTTCTAAGAATAAATGTACTGATAACTCGTAAGCATATTCATGATGCTCTTATCTCAATCAGAGGAATTTTCCACGAGGATTGAGTTAATCTTTCGTTTCCTCCAAAATGTACTAGGATAGGAAAGTTTCTTATGAAATCCCTTCAAGTAATTCCTTCAATTCAAACACCATTTGTAAGTAATATTTCTTTGTAATAAAACCCTCCGAAATATTCAATCACTTTTCCGTTGTCCAAAACACCTCCCTTTTCAGAAGGTCATATGTAAACATTTGGCAGAAGGCGAATTTTGTTTATCAATCATATGTAGGCCCGCTTAACATCCACAACTCATAAAAATTGGCAAATGTTGGTGCACTATAGCACTTCCTCTGTCATGCAAGTTGTTTAATAAACAGTAAAAACATTCATTATTCTTTTTCTGAGAATAAATATGCTGATAACTGGTAAGCACTCGTGATGCTCTTATACCCTCATGTAACACCGAGGATCCAGCAACAAGTCAGAAGATCAAAAATCACTACTACAAAAGGATCATCACAGACGGTTCAAAACTGTCTTCACAGATGGCATTTTAAACCGCCTGAATTTATACGTCAGTGATAATCTCTACGGTTTATAACTAGAACCGTCTGTGAAGAATACTATCATAGACGGTTCTAGCTAACAACCGTCTGTGATACTCACACATCACAGACGGTTGGTATAAAGAACCGTCTATGATACTTCTCCATCACAGATAGTTTCTAGTTCGAGTCGTCTGTGATAATTCTTCACAGACGGTTTATACCATAAAACTGTCTGTGATAGTTCATTCTATACCTAAATTTTTCTATTTTCGGCTAGCCTCAGGAAATGTTAACTATATCATTTGAAAACAAGCAAATACAACAACACATTCTATTTCCATTAAGATTAGAATCCACCATTACAACATCACAAGATATCGAGTAGGTTACCTATAGCACTGCATACATAAGAGGACACTTATAATTTTACAAAGATAAGTTTCATGGCTAAAAATTCAGGAAAATGCTTATACTACAAGTAACTTCATGCTAATGCAAGCTAGACTTACACATCCTTCATTAAACTACAATCTAAAAGAAGTGGTGAGGAAAAATTTTCAAGTAGCAGAAATGAAAAGACAACGAACACCATTTTAAGCTCCTATGACAAAATCAACAGCTTCTATGCCGGTGATTTAGAATAGTGCAGATTTACCATTGCCTTCTTCCTTTCCATCTTGCTTCAAGCGAAATTTCAGTTGCCCTTGCCGAACCCATTCTCACCCTTGTCGCGCACAAACGAGTTGGAGTGGTACTGATGGTATTGGTTCTTTGAGTAGAGAGAGGGGGTTAATAAGGGGCGAGAGGTGGGGAGGACAACGGTGCCTGCCGTTCGATGCGGAGAGAATGAACGGATGAGATCAGGATCCTGGGGATATGATGTTGATCGGTGACATGGCAGAACATCACATACGGTCAGGATTATAACCATCTATGATAGAGACATCACAGACGGTTCATAACAATAACCGTCTATGATAACAGAAGATATCATAGACGGTTCATAACAAAAACAGTCGGTGATAATGGTGTCATAAAGACAATATATCGGTACAATATAAATAGGTAGTCTCAAAAGATAAAATAGCAAAATTTTATATGGCTTATATATATGTTTGAAAGGTTTCGACGAGATCTACAAATTTGTAGTTGAGGCGAAACCCCAATTCCGAAGGGAAGGTCAAATTTTTTTGGCAAAAACAGAAACTTAAAACACAAATTTAGGGCTAAGATGGCTAATTTTGAGGGTCTTAGAGAGTAACTGGCACAAGCCGGTCATTTTTTCAATCAGGCTCATCGTTAGCTTTCCAACGAGTACAAGAACGTCGAAAACGGACATCGTTTATAAAAGTTATGCCCGTTTTACTAAAGATGTTTCAAAACTAAATCCTATTCGAGCTCAGGCAGGAGATTATGAAGTTTTGGGGGATTACGAGGCGGGAAACATATCACAGACGGTTTTTAATACAAACCATCTGTGAAGTATCACAGACGGTTTAAATAAAAAATCATCTGTGATGTCTGCATTATTACCTGTGTAATTCACAGATGGTTCTTGATAAGAAACGTCTGTGATGTATTGTATTATTATGGACGGTTTGTATAAATAACTATCTGTAAAAATACTATAGACGGTTATTCATATAAATTATCTGTGATATTTATAGTATAGACGGAATAGTGAGTCAAGACTAACTCGAACTCTTAATGGTTGAATCTTGTGCCCGTGGAATCCGTTCCAAATAATCACGGCCTCAATCTAGAGCTCATGGAAATTAGAATCACATTGGTTTTTTTAATCTGCTTCTTAATACTTCCTGGAATCTTAACACCGATCCACTAGAAGCCTACTTGGAATCCCAATGAGCAAATCTTATTGACAACTCGAGTCAATTGATAGGTTAGGAATTGAAAATGCATAGGAATGCCAAGCTGTGGCAACGGCATCCATTAAAATTTCCGAAGTTGCAGCATAAACAAGAACCTTTATAGTTTCTTGGAGAGAAACTTTGCTTTGATTTTGGACCTAACAAAACCATCAGTATTTTTTGTGCAACATCTCATGTACTTTGAAGGAGACAAATTAGCACACTGTTCTAAGTAGAGAAGTGCTCCTGAAGGAACAGTTTGCTTTAGACATTAGCTGCATCGCAGTTCCAAGAAGTTTTAATGCCGTGATATTCACAAGAAAAAGGCTTTCTTTTTTCACATTTCGAACTAATTGCACAACTCAATTTTACTGAACATCAACTTTTGGTTTTGTGAAGGTCATATATGAAATACTAGAAATTGTACTAATATATATTTGACAATATTTTCATACAACACGAGAAGTGTAGGTTTAATCACTAACACATCAAATAATCGGTGCAATATTCCCAAAATTCTAAGTTGGCAAATCAAATACCCTAACTATAAGTTTAGTCTGTCACATCACAGCGTCACCAATCCTGATATTGTTAGACTATGTGGTTAGATCTAGGTTATTTTGGTGATGAATAATTGACAACGGTTAATTTATGATGATGAATATTTGATAATATTATTTATCGATGTTATGCGAGGTGTGTTAGCGTGTGTATGCATGGACTGATGTTGGTCAAGTTTGGACGAACTTGTGCCGGAAGAATGTTTTTTGGTCTTTGCATATACAGGTTGGGTATGGAGACGATCATTGTCGGTGACGAGGATGACCAGTACTAAGAGGGAAAATCTGAGGTCCAGACGGTCGAGGATGTCACGAGGTGGTCGGGCTCACGCTGGAGCATATGGAGATCAAAGGTGGATGATGCGTGAAGAAGCTACGGGCGGTGCGGTCCTGGAGGCTTCGACACGTGATGAGTTGAAAAGTCGGAAGTATGAAAACCCGTGTTAGAAAGGGTTTCGGGTCCCTTAAAAATTAGTGGGTCAAAAGTCTAGTTGAGGTAAAAAGGCCCAAGTCTAGTTAGATGAGTTTGATTAGGATTTTAAGTAGAGATTAAATAGAATTTGTAGGAGACTGCATAAAAGGACGAGCCATGATAGAGCAAATCATCTATTACTATTATAAAAAAGAGTTGGCAGTTGTAGGTTTATTCTCCTCCAACCACTCTATTCATTCAACTTTTCATCATTTTTCACTTTTTAGCTGATCAAAATAATTCTCTTCTATAGCATGATTTTTTTATATATTTAATAAGTTCCGTTGTAACGTACGGTACATAACCATAAAGAAAAAAAGAAAAAAAAAGTGAGCGGTGGCCGGACGCTTTGATCGATGGAAGTTATCAGCATGCATGGCTGATGGTTGAGTGTGAAGAAGAATCGTTTCGTTTTTTTTTTTTGTCGACTTTTCGTGCGTGCTGTCATTGCGAGCGATCGTGAGCTGCTGTAATCGGACGTGACGGCGACGTCTTGGCTTCAATAGGTGACACGCACGTACGCTACTAAACCCCACAGCTATCTACTCACAATACAAAAGGGGTCTGACTTAGATGCTAACTACTTTACACCAAGTGACACAATACAATACAATACAATACAAAAGTCTTAATTATCGGTTTTGCTATTGCCAAGGCGACTGAATTTTTTGTCTCTCACCACTGTTACACTCTCAATCAACTAAAACTGCACCCTCCAAAAAACAGCCCCTCCAAAAAACAGCCTCTCTCCAAGTGTAACTTCAGTGGTGACCGAGACAAAAAATTTCATCGCCTTGGCAATAGACACTCCCTTAATTATAAGTCAATTACCATTGCATAGATACTTGATTCCCCAGTCCCCTACTAAACCCCACAGCTATCTACTCACAGATGCTCTCCTCCTCTAGCTACTAAGCAGCTAGTATAGCTGGCCAGCCATGGAAGCTCAGTACCCCAAGTACGTCCTCTACGGCCTCCTCATCATCGGCTCATGGCTCCTCTCCTGCCTCCTCCACTTCCACTTCTTCCACCTCCCCCTATTCCCCGACCCTTCCTCCTCTTCTCGCCGGGGCGCCACGCTCGTCGTCCTCCCCATCGCGCCTGATAAGAGATTCCTCCTCCGTCCCGCTGACGGAGCGCAGCGCTGGCGGTCGTCGTCGTGCGAGGGACGCTACGTGTACATGCTGGATGTGCCGTCGCGGTTTGATGTTCTGAGGGGATGCATCGAGGGCTCGCCAGCGTACGAGGACGAGTACAGCGTGTGCGTCCTCATGTCCAATGCCGGCCTCGGCCCGGTGCTTGCTCCCACCGCCGGCAACGGCAGCGACGGTGATAGCGGTATCATCCCTAGCACCGGATGGTAAGCACGTGGATAGATAGATATATACACATGTGGAGCTAGCCGCCATGAATGGTGGTTTTGAGCTTTCTCAGACTGTTGCATGCTCACAGCTCACATGAGCTGAGCTGCGTCTATGAATATATGCAGGTACAACACGGACCAGTACTCCCTGGAGGTGATCTTCCACAACCGGATGCGGCAATACGAGTGCCTCACCGACGACCCGGCGGCAGCGACGGCGGTGTACGTGCCCTACTACCCGGGGCTGGAGCTGCACCAGCACCTCTGCGGCTTCAACACCACGGTGCGCGACGGGCCGTCGGCGGAGTTCCTCCGGTGGCTGTCGTCGCGGCCGGAGTGGGCGTCGCTCGGCGGCCGCGACCACTTCATGGTCGCGGCCAAGACCACATGGATGTTCAGGCGGGTGGAGGGCGGCGGCTCAGCGGAGAAGGGCTGCGGTAACAACTTCCTGGACCACCCCGAGTCCGGCAACATGACGGTGCTCACCTACGAGTCCAACATCTGGGCTCGCCGTGACTTCGCCGTGCCGTACCCGAGCTATTTCCACCCGTCGTCGGCCGGCGAGGTGGCCGCGTGGCAGGAGCGAGCCCGCGCCGCGCCCCGGCCGTGGCTGTTCGCGTTTGCCGGCGCGCGGCGCGCCAACGGGACGCTGGCAATCCGCGACCGCATCATCGACGCGTGCGTCGCGTCGCCGAGCCGCTGCGGTATGCTCGACTGCAGCCACGGCCTCGAGGGCAGCATCACCTGCCGGTCGCCGCGGAAGGTCGTCTCACTCTTCGCCTCCAGCCGCTTCTGCCTCCAGCCACGCGGCGACTCCTTCATGCGCCGCTCGTCCGTGGACGCCGTCATCGCCGGCTGCATCCCCGTCTTCTTCCACGAGGCGTCGTCCTTCAAGAAGCAGTACCGTTGGCACGAGGCGGAGGACAACGGCAACGACGACGACGACCGCCGGTACTCGGTGCTCATTGACCCCGACGACGTCCTCGAAGGGAAGGTGAGCATCGTGGAGGCGCTGAGCAGGTACACTGACGAGGAGGTGGCCGCCATGAGAGAGGAGGTGATCAAGATGATCCCGAGGTTCCTGTACAAGGACCCCAGGGTGAGGTTCGAGCGGGACATGAGGGACGCGTTTGACATTGCCATTGATGGGGTGATGGCGAGGATGAGGAGGATCAAGAATGGTGAGGATTTGGGATGGAAAGATGATGTGGTTGCGAAAGATTCATGACAGTAGGTGAATTTTTTTGTGTGTTGGTGTTTGTCCTGGTTTTATTGCTGCTATGTTTTTGTTATTGTGTATGTCAATTATATCAGTGCAAAACCGCAAATATTGGTGTTGTAACATAAAAATTGTTGTATTTTGTTATCTGAATCTGGTTGGGTTCGACCACTTGAAGAATCTGATCAGGTTTCGTTCAAAGATGCGAATTGATTGGAAGTTATGATTAGTATCATCTCCATTTCGTAATGAACTATACACCGACTTATACCATTGTAGTGTCCAAAGGCTTTTGTGTCGAGTGGAGTCAGATGTGGCTACACGAGGTACTTTTGGCTACAACTCTTCACTGTTATCTTCTCAAACTCTGTTTGCCTTCGAACAGGGTATTGTTCACGTCTCTAAGTAGTTTACTGTTCCAGTTTTCGAGTAAATCTCTATTTCTCACTACTACAGATGGTGTTATCACAGATGGTTCAAAACCGTCAACACAGATGATTTCTGAACCGTCTGTATTTATGTGTAAGTGATAATATGCGGTTATCACAGACGTGTCCCAAACCGTCTATGATAAGTTAAAACACAGACAATTTTTCCTAAAAAACAACCTGTGAATCGTATATATCACAGATGGTTTTGTTATGAACCGTCTGTGATATCATATATATCACAGACAGTTGTCTTTAAAAATTATCTGTGATATCGTATAAAGAGGTAACAAACTCAGTTTCAATAAAGGTTGGAACTGGGACAATTTTTAATGTCCTGTCAATCTAAAAAGAAATCTTCTGTCGTTGCAGTGACATCAGTGTTATAAACGCAGTGTAGACATAATGACAAATTCGGATACTACTTTAACAACCAGTGGCCACAACTAAGCTAGCATGGATTGGAGGCCCAAACCATATAGTCTCTGTAGTACCGGAGGAAGAAATAGGCTTAGACCATTTGCTCTTGTAAGTTGTATACGTGTACTTAGCAATGGAAGGTCATACGTTGGCACGTGCAAAATGCTATGTAGTATAAGTATGTACGATTGGTCAAAACTGGGGTGGTCAATGAGCCGAGCTCGCACGCACGAGCCTAGGTGGTCCCAGCTCAAAGTCCATTTCGAGCGAGCCTCGATTGTGGAGTGTTCAAGTTTGGACATAGGATCAAACTCGGCTTGGTCAAAGCTTAACTAAGCTTGAGGTTGGCTCACGATGACAGAAGAGCACATGGGTCTGCCACAGACATCACATTTGATAATATTAATTAGCTCGAGCCCGATTCTAGTAAGATCGGTAATCTATATTTAGCTCAAATAAACTTGGTAACGTAATCCGCTCGGTTGGGCTGAAAAGCCGTGGCTTATGGCTGAAATTACATTGTAGCGATTGAAATTTCACTGTAGCTGAAGGTGGCTTATTTGGCGTAATTAAATTTTAAAAAATTAAAAATAGAAAAAATATGCTAGCTCATCACAGACAACGCAAACGAATACAGGAAAAAAAGAACCGACAAAAAGCTCAAAAAAACCAAAAATTCAGAAAAAAAATGAAATTTATGAATAGTAAAAAATAGGCCAGAAGCTAAAACGAGCGGACCTATTACTCAAGCCTAACCAAACTGCTCCATCACGGCTGGCTAAGCTTGACGAGGGCCCTGTTCTTTTCAGCTTCTAAAAGCTGCTTTTCGGTTTTTCTACAGTAACTAGCTTTTAAATGGAGTATTTTTTCAATATAGGGTCTACTAGTTAATTGTAGTACATACTTTGCTGACTCCATTTATATCGGCAAAAACCGCACATGAGTTTCTGTTACTCTGTAATCTCTCGTACAAACAGTACAAAAGACACAAACTACAGATAAAAATCATAAGCCACAGTCAAAAAGAACACGCCCGAGGTTTGGTGAATGGCTGACGAGCCCGAGCTTACTGAGCGAAGGACAAACATGCTTACTGGGTCTGGTGCTTGTCCTCGCCTACGAGTGGGCTTTGAGATCCACAAATTTAGACGTGTGTATGACTTTTTCATTTTTCTTATGTGCGAGAATCCATGCTCTTATTGCCAACTGCAAATTTGTGCAATTTAGGATTTTTCCACCCTAGAGGACTTCATTTTTGCGAGCCACTGCAGAGATGCGAAATGAGGTTCTCTGCCACTGCTAACTATAATTCTAAGAAACAAAACGATTCTAGTAGCACCGGTGATAATATAACTAAACTTGATTTATAGATAAAAGAGCGGACTATTTATATTTATCTTAGATACCCTAAAAGAACCCTTCCAGTTACCCACAGTGTGGGGGGCCATCTATTCAATCGAGAGCCACCCAAAACAGCGCCAGGTATACATCGCCCAGATCAAGCATCGTCGTGGACGACAGGTATCCATTCGGGTGGTCGTGGCTTATGATTGAAACTATACTGTAATTAGTTGAAATTATACTGTAGCTGAAGATGACTTATTTAGCGTAATTAAATTTGAAAAATAGAAAAAAAATATGTTAGCTCATCACGTACAATGCAAACGAATACGAAAAAAAGAACCGACAAAAAAACTTAGAAATCAAAAGTTCAGAAAAAAAACAAAAATTATAAATAGTAAAAAATAAGGTAGAAACCAGAAGTTTAAACCAAAATAAACGTCATCTCATTCATGAGTCCGCCTTCCGCGGTCACATACATCTAATCCGAGGTGCATATCCTAGCTACCGCGGGTCATAGGGGTGCAAACGGGTCAGGTTAATTCCGACCGATCCAGTACCGAATCCGATTGGTACCGAATTCGATTGGTACCGAATCCGAAGAAAAAATACGGGTTAAGATATGGTAACAGCAATATCCGTCCGAATCGGATACGTCTTCAAGTTTGATTTCAGGTTAGTGCTACTATTTGACGTTTAATTTTCTTTTGCAATGGTAAAATAAAATCTTCCACGTCAGCTATTAAGTAGTAACATCAAGTTCTTGACAGTACGTTCTCCTACTCCATTTGTTGTACTGCATGCATTCCTTACAAACAAGTAGAGGTGCAAACGACTCGGGTTAATCCCGATCGATCCGGCACCGAATCCGATTGATACCGAATCTGATTGGTACCGAATCCGGAGAAAAAATATGGGTTAGTATATCCGCCCGAATCCGATCCATTTGCACCCCTACCTGGCCTCGTGGTTCTGCATGCTCTACTCCATGCTACTAGGCACCGACCACCATTCACAGCTTATGATGGGTAGATTGGCATTGAGGAGAGCACCGGTAGACCCCGCTCGTTTGCTTCACTTCGACCGACTTCGGCTTATTTTTTACTATTCATAATTTCGTCTTTTTTTGAACTTTTGGCTTTTTTGAGCTTTTTGTCGGTTCTTTTTTACCGTATTCGCTTATGCTTGTTTGTGATGGCTAACATATTTTTATATTTTTAATTTTTAAATTTAATTATATTAAATAAGCCTATGTCACCACGTTGTTTTTTCAATACCACAAGTTTTTTCAGCCATAAACTACTAAAAATAAACCAAAATGATCACCACCTGAGCTGGCTTCATTTCCATGCTGGTAACTTTCGCTGCTGTCTTACCAACCAAGGGCTGTCAGTGAGCCTTTCGAAACTTGCTGATCGACAAAGGCAGACCTAAATATTTTGCAAGGGAGTTCCGAGAGGGCGCATGCATGGCAGAGTTTGCAACACCAAGCATGCTGTTTATAATCTTGTTGCATTACATGCATGTCGTCGTCAATGGACTTTCTTTTGTAGCAGCATCTAGCTGTTGTTTAGTAGTCTTGTATGACCACAAAGGACCTGTTCTTTTCGGCTACGGCTTATGATTTTTGGATGAAATTTTTGAATTTTGATTGTTTATAGTACAGATTACGGAGAGACAGATACTCATTTGTGATTTTGGCTGATACAGATATTGGGCTTTTAACGTGTAGATCGTTTAACTTGTAGACCTCGTCTTAAGAAAATACTCTGTTTGAAAGCCAGGTACTGTAGCAAAAATTAAAAGCCTCCGACTTGTAAGGTAAAGAACAGATCCATAGCAAGTTGATAGTTATATAAGTTGAGCTGTCACTACTCTAGATGATTTTCTTAGGCAATGCTGCTACATTCCATATGAGGATATCTCCTAGTGACTTATGCACGAAGGTTCTGGCTATTGAATGTAACTCATCAACTCGACTGAGCTGTAAACCCACTCGGCAACAAGTCGCAGCAGCTAGAAATCACTTGAGTAATCTAGTTTGCTGTCAGCAGCTAATTAATGACAGTAAATAAAAAGGATGGACATTTGACCCTTGCTAGCTGTACAAGATTAAAAATATATTTTAAGTCGGTTCATTAGCCTATATAAAGAGCTGTGTACTTTTCATGTATGATAACTTCTGGAGTAATGTAAGATGATGAAAAAACATCAGTGAGTACTCTGTGTTCTACTTAGGGGTGAAAACGGATCGGATTCGGTCGGATATTGCTTAAACCGTATCCTAACCCATATTTTTTCTCCGGATTCGGAGTCGAATACGGTAAGACCGGATACGAATACGAATTCGGAATATTCGGAGTTTCGAATACGGTACCGTCGGAACGGATATGTAACGGATTCGGTTCGGAAACGGACAATATAGACGGATAATACAGAATCTAGGTTCTATATAAATAAAACTTAGTGCAATATAGCAAGAGTGAAAGTTCACTTAACTAAGTCTACAAAGATCTACATTATTAGCGTGGCTCGATCTTATTGCTCGATACCACCGTGGCGCCCGTCAGAAGGCGTGAAATGTAATGTCAAAATTCGAGTTTGATCCTTCAAATGGCACTCTCTCGGATTCTGCAGTATTAATGCTAAAATAAATATTTATAGCTAATAATTTTAGAAAGAACTAAATATATAGGTAAATACCCCCTATTTAGGTTACTATCTAGACTTACGGAACTCTCGGCAAAACCTATATCTAACGGGAAACAGGAAATAACAACATGAATGAAGACAGCTAGAACTAAACTCTGCAGCTAAATCTTTTCTCGGCCTGCCTGGCTTTTCTCTATTTTCCTTTCTGTTTTTTTTCCCTTCGGCCCACTCGGCCTTCTCACGCGCGCGGTCGGCCTCGGTCCACTGGCTTCACGCTGGCGCAGCCCACCGACGCCGCGCCTCCTTTTCTTCGCCAGCCTCCTCTTCCTCGGTTCACCGCCTCCTCTTTTTCTTGCCTCTCCCGATTCTCATCAACACACCGCCGCCTCCCTGCCTCCTCGCCTCCCTGCGCCTCCTCACTGCTTCTCCTCTCCACCGCCTCCTCGGCCGCGCCTTCTCTCCGCTGCCGCCGCCGCCGCCTTCCTCGCCGCCTCCCTACTCCGGCGGTTCCTCCTCCGCACCTCCCTACCGCCCTCGTTCGCCTCCTCGCCTCGCCCGGCGGCACTCCTCCTTCCTCCTACCGCTACTACCTCCACCCGCCGGTCATGGCGCCGCCCTCCGCCGGCTCGGCGGATCCGGTCTAGATCGGTGGTTGGCGGCGGATCTACGGTCCTCGGCTCTCCCTACTACCGGATCGGAGCTAGCCTTCGTCGGATCCGGAGGTTGCTTTGTGGGACTTGGGTTCTTGATGCTCGGCCGGCCGGCTCAGGTCTTGGCTCGGATGGCGGCTTGAACACACCGAGGCAACACGTGCTAGCCTTCCTATTCCCTTATTTTGCATGCAATGATTTTACTAGTTCAAACTTTTATTATGATTTTATTCTCACCAAATCGGCTATTCTAGGGTTTGGGGCCTCCTTCCTCTAGGGCGCTCGACCTTGGCTAGCCACGGCTTTCATGGCGCCGTGAGGGCTAGAGACCTACTTCTATTATGTGCATGGGTTTGATGTCTTTGAGAAGAACATGGCATGGTGTGTGGTTTGAATCGGTGTGCTCCCCAAAAGAGGAAAGAAATGGGCGGATATCCGAAAATTATATCCGGTATTATCCGATAAAATTTGGATAGTATCCGTATCCGTCGGATAGTTCTTTTCCGAATCCGAATCCGTATCCGAAAAAATATCCGAATCCGACTCGAATCCGACAATTATCCGACACAAGTATCCGAATTCGATCCGACTCGGATTCGGCGGCCGGTCGGTCGGAAAATATCCGATCCGTTTTCACCCCTAGTTCTACTTTTCTGTGTCTTGCTTGCCACTAGTGAGTTCCAGCAAAGCCAGCTTGGTCCTCTTGAGTAGCCAGTTCGTTTATCATTAAAGCAAGACATAAGTAAGAAGAGTGAAAAAGCTATTTTAAGAAGACATATTCATATTGGCTTCGGTTCCTCCAAGCGAAGCTAGAGGTAGAAGCGAGTGTGCCATGAAATTTGGAGAAAGTTAAGAAATAGTGAACTAAAATCAAAACCTAAAAGCTGAAGCTGAAGCAAACTTCATTAATATCACTCACGATGTGCTTCAGTGATGCCTACACATCAATCTCCTTGAGCGGTACAATTGAGAGACTCACCCATGTATAATGACGAAGGTACTTCTATATTTTTTTTAACAGTGATTTATATCATTTTTAAAGCACAATACATGATGTACCGATTTTACTTATCTTTTATGTGCTTTGATATTATCATT
Source organism: Bonia amplexicaulis (assembly GCA_036346245.1). Taxonomy (NCBI): domain Eukaryota; kingdom Viridiplantae; phylum Streptophyta; class Magnoliopsida; order Poales; family Poaceae; genus Bonia; species Bonia amplexicaulis. The sequence continues at coordinate 3,622,533 of CM070768.1, read as the reverse complement.
ACCTTTATTAGGAAGAAAAGCACAGAAGACCTTTTCAATTAATTATTATTGTATTAATCTAATCTATGTAGCCAAGCATCATCGTGAAATCAGCTTGTCATCCAACAAAAACTTGTTCACACCTGTAGTAGTAGCGGAATTTTGGTCGATTTAGCACGCTTTATCACATAAATACCAAATTTAGCCCCTGAATCACCCTAATTTCATTTGTAGCCCCCTTCACGAGCGCAGGACTACGGGAGTGCGACATGTCGCAGTGGTGCAGTCGGAAAGCGCATGACTCAAACCGTATATTAGACCTGAGCGTGGTCGCCAAGCCGTGGTCATGGTTGTAAGGTATGGTCGTATGGTGTGGTCGTGGTCGCCGCTGTCGTGAAACCGTGTTCGCGAGCGTGATCGTAAGTCGTAGTCGTGAGTGTGGTCGATAAGCCATGGTCGTAAGACATGGTTTACGCACCACGCCGACGAGGACGGCTTGAGCGCGCGCGCCACGACCACACGGTTTGAGTCATGCACCGACCGCACCCACCGCACACGTGTCCAACCTGTAGTCTCACGCCGGAGGGGCTACAATAGAATTACGATGATTCAAGAGCTAAATTTAGTATTCGTGACAAACAAGCAACCGACCACCACTGTGAAGGGCCGTCGCATACATTTGGCACGCAGAGTCGAGACACTCAAGGAGGTCAAAGACTCAAATGTGTCAAACAGCGCTGCACTCAATCTCACGCGGTCTCCCACGCTACGCCCCTGCACAAAGCTCTAAGTAACGCACGGCCTCGATGAATGGACATTGGACGAGCCGGCTGGCCGGCGCTCGGCGGAGACGAGACGAACACGAACTGATGAAGTCACGAATACAAGAGAGAATACGAAACGTCGTGGGGGCCTCGGGGCTCGGAGCCGAGAATACGAAGCGCCACGTACGCGAAGTCGTCGCGCGGAGACACGCGCGCGGACTCGAGCTAGGCTCTGGGGCTAGGGGTGAAAACGGATCGGATAGTTTCCGTCGGATCTGGACGGATACGGATACGGGTTGTGTCGGATAGGATTTTTTTCTGATAGTTCTCAGATCGGATATGGATACAGATTTTTTTTATCGGATACGGATACGAATACAGTAAACTAGTATCCGTCGAATACGGATACGGATACGGATAATCCGGATAATACGAAACCGGATATCCGAGATTTTAGCCCAGTATAAGAAACCGGATACGGATACGGATACAGTAAGCCTAGTATTCTTATGCTTATTTAAATTGCTATCATGGAGGACTTGGTGGATGAAATGGAGGAATGAAATGTTCTTATGCTTGTTCAAATTGCTATTATGTCATCATGTGTATTCTATGAATTGCACGTTGTTGCTACTTATGTAGTTATGTTATGATCGACTATTTGGTATATTTATTATGGATAAAAAGACTATGCTTGTTTAGATTTCATGAATATTTTGACAAAATGAACTATTTATGTATTTTCGTTAATTTTGGATGTATAGTTTAAGGGGTTTTCATGTTCCGATAAATATTCGTAACCGCATTCGCTTTCGATTCGATTCGATCCAGATCGTATTTGATATTATTCGTATTCGAGTTATCCGTATTCGTATCCGTATTCGAAAAAAATACGAAAATAAATATGGTAGAGATATTATCCGTTCATATCCAATCTGTTTTCACCCATATCTGGCGCTCTGGCCTCACACGAATACATGGGCCTTCTTCTGCTGGGCTGATTTTTTGAGGCCCTGAAAATTAGAGGGCCCTGTACGGTCGCACGGCCCGCACTCCCTTGGAGCACGGCCCTGGGTAGAAGCTATCCAATACGAACACCCCTTAGAACCATCCCCATCTTCCACCTCAAGAATCTGTGGTTCATACCATCATTGTGACAATATAGGCATGTTCATATTAACTATGGCTGATTGTTTTAACTGAAAATGAATAGTAGTGGTTAAAAGAAATGTCTTTTAGAAAGAAGGAGCGAGTGGTGAGGAAAGTGAGGAAGAGATACGTGTGTAAGTGGCCAGGGTGTACGATGTGTCTGTGATCCCCTATTTTATCCCAGAGCGAGAAAGGTGAGGAAGCCGATTCAAGAAATCAGATATTTATATTAGCTTCTTTCTTTAAATAGAAATTAGAAGTAGAAACTAATATATACAGGGCCATAGCCATCCGCACGAAGCCGGCTAGGAGGAGGAGACAAGTAGGAGATGGGGTTCGGTCAGAGAATATCAAAGCCGGCAAGACGAGCGAGCTGTTAGGATGAACACGTCAGAGGCACGAGAACGTGTGATCCATCTTCAGCACGAGTAAAGGTGCTTTCCATTTTCACCTCATTTTTTTACCTTAGAACCCACGGAGCACACGGAGATAGATAGAAGGAGAATGGCCAGACAGTAGGAAAAAAAACGAAGCTTGAAAATCATGTAAAGATGTATGCTTGGCCCATTGTTAAAATAAGAGGCTAGTAGAAGCAAAAATGAAGTCTAAGGGTGGGTCCTTTTCAGCTATGATTGATTTTTATAACCTTAGTGTAAGTATTTGTGTGAATAAACTAAATACCGAATAAACCGTTTTGAAAAAGTATACTAATAAACTGCTTCAAAAAACCGATGAAAAAATTATCATATTTATTTATTTGAGAGAAATCATAAACCCTAAGCTAAAAATAACTAAGAACTTAATCAAGTATTTAGCGTGTTCTGGAACTAGTGTGCTAGAGAGTAGAAGCGCGGTGGAAAATGTTAAAATGCTGTATAAATGTGATAGTGCTTTAGATGTCCTTTTTTCCAGCAAAACATGTGTAAAATAGGTTATTTAGAATATTTGGGCAAAAATGGTTAATTAAGGCCTATTCGAGATAAGCCCCACGTATGATATTGTAATACAGATGGATGAAGAACCTTGCCCAATATTCTACGTGGAGATGCTAGACCATGGTGCGCGATGCATAGTGGCAGGGGCGGATCCAGGATTTCATATCAATGGTGTCACCATAAACTTGTCAACTAATGATTACGGTCGAGCATTATCCAAATCAAAGGTTGTGGGCTGCTTTTAGAGAGATATTGATGTCACATGGCAGACTGGACTGATGTCATCAATACAAAATGAGAGAGAAATACATGGTATTGCTTGCACATAAGATCCGCCCCTGCATAGTGGTGCTGGAGGGAGGGCTTTTTTATAGCTTATAGTTTTTAGCTGAAATTTTTGAATTTTAGTTGTTTGTGATAGAGATTACGGAGAGAGATACTTGTTTATGATTTTAGTTGTTACAGATGTTAGGCTTTTAATGTGTACTACAATTAACTTATAGATTCTGTTTGAAAAAATACTTTATTTAAAAGTTAGATATTATAGCAAAAGTTAAAAGCCCGGCTGGATCTTGATCGTGGCTTCCACAGCCAGTTTCGCTGGGTCCCAGACTCAACCTAAGGATGCCATGCAATCACGCGGATGGTAGCCAAGGATGCCATCGCGTACATACAAAAAGAGGTTGTATGCCACAAAAGTTAATTACTTTTGGGTGTCGAAAATTACTTTTGAGAGTTTAAGTTGACCCTAATGCACAGCGAGCTCAGCAGCCGAAATTAAAGTAGCCATAGTCATGTTGATTCACTTGGCTGTGCTCGGTACGGCATATACAAGACTTATATAAGCTGATATATAGCTTTTTTTATTATAGCTAACTTATTTTATACCGTAACTATTTATGACTTTTGAGTGTAATTAAATTTTAAAAATAAAAAAATAGGTTAGCATGTTACAGACAATACAAACGAACACAGAAAAAAAATGAAAAGATAAAAAGCCCAGAAACTAAAAAAAAGCAAAGTTAAGAAATAGTGAACTAAAAATCAAAACCTAAAAGCTGAAGCTGAAGCAAACTTCATTAATATCACTCACGATGTGCTTCAGCGATGCCTACACATCAATCTCCTTGAGCGGTACAATTGGAGAGACTCACCCATGTATAATGACGAAGGTACTATTTTTTTAACAGTGATTTATATCATTTTTAAAGCACAATACATGATGTATCGATTTTACTTATCTTTTTATGTGCTTTGATATTACTGTTACCTTTATTAGGAAGAAAAGCACAGAAGACCTTTTCAATTAATTATTATTGTATTAATCTAATCTATGTAGCCAAGCATCATCAGGTGAAATCAGTTTGTCATCCAACAAAAAAACTTGTTCACACCTGTAGTAGTAGCGGTGGAATTTTGGTCAGATTTAGCACAGTTTATCACATAAATACCAAATTTATCCCCTAAATCACCCTAATTTCATTTGTAGCCCCCTTCACGAGCGCGGGACTACAGGAGTGCGACATGTCGCAGTGGTGCAGTCGGGAAGCGCATGACTCAAACCGTATATTAGACCTGAGCGTGGTCGCCTAAGCCGTGGTCATGGTTGTAAGGTATGGTCATATGGTGTGGTCGTGGTCGTCAGCGTGGTCGTAAACCGTGTTCGCGAGCGTGATCGTAAGCCGTAGTCGTGAGTGTGGTCGGATAAGCCATGGTCGTAAGACATGGTTTATGACCACGCTGACGAGGACGGTTTGAGTCATGCGCTCGCCGACCACACGGTTTGAATCATGCACTCCCCGACCGCACCACTGCACACGTGTCCAACTCGCGTAGTCTCACGCTAGGGAGGGGGCTACAAATAGAATTACGATGATTCAAGAGCTAAATTTAGTATTCGTGTGACAAACAGTACTAAATCTGACCACCACTCGTAGCGGTGCTGCCGCATAATTTGGCACGCAGAGTCGAGACACTCAAGGAGGTCAAAGACTCAAATGTGTCAAACAAGCGCGTACCAATCTCACGTGTCTCCCACGCTACGACCACATGCATATGTGCGGGCCCATCCTGCGGGCACCGCTGGACCAATGGCTTCACGCCATGTGTCATGTCCAAGCAGCTTACTTAGGCCATCTACAGCGCGAGCGGTGCTACTTCACCGCTCATTGCCACGTCATATAGACGCTAGACATTAAAAAATAACGAACTACACGTGGCACGCATTGATCTCTCCCTGCACTCTCTCATTCCTCCCGTATTCTCCTCTCCTCTCTCTCTCTCTGCCCCCAAAGCAACAGCGTTGCCCTCATTGATTCGGTCGGCTTCGACCATATTGTTTACTGCCAGTGAGTCTTACCTCATCCTCTCTATTCGCTCTACCGATCCCTCTTGACAAATTGCCTTGCCATTAAAGATGGACCAACATCCCAGACAGGCTAGGTTTTAGCCTGAAACATATGATATTTATTAGTGCAAAACCCAAATAAGCCTAAATAAATCAACAACGTAACTTTCACTTCTATCTTAGGTAATAACGGCCTCTGACCTTTATAGCATAGGATATGACAAAAACCTAGATACGCCACTGCTTGCTGCCACGTATGTCCATGTCAAGGCCAACCCCAACCACGGCAGTGAGATCCCGACCATGGCGTCGCCGCCCCCCTCCGCGCTGCGCAAAGACGTCCCGACGATGCACCGAAGTCCTCGATTCGACGACTCCATCAGATCGCGTCGCGCTCGTGCAGTGCAGCGCAGGCGACCGTTGGAGGTTGGCGCCACGTGGCGGATTAATTCTGGTCGCCGTCCGTAGGATTTGCAAATGGGGACAGATGGACAGTTGCGCGCGCTTTCCCATCCGACTCCGCTATTGATTAATTATTAATTTGATGGCTTGACCACCCTTTTGGTGATCCACGCACAAATAAAAGAGAAAAAATGATTGGTTTTCGAAGTGATTTTAGTGGTGCATCAACTAGCTTTTAGTTTAATTTTTGACTATAGCTTTGACTAAAATTACACAGCACCAACTTAGCTTTTTCTAAGAAAAAAATTAAAAAAATGTTATATCATCACAGATAATACAAATAAATAAAAACTAAAAACCAAAATATAAGTTGATGTGTTCCAAATAACTTCTATCTTAAATAAGCGGAAAGAAAAAAAAAAAGAAGCAAAACTGAACTTCTATCTTCAATGAAAGAGGTTTTGGAGAAACTAAACCATCTATTCTTCGGTGTGTATGCATTTTGTCAAAAGTAATCGGATACTGCATCCGCGGGCCTGCAAATTAGCGATTCCGTATCTTGTACTCCTCTGTACAAAAGCGTAGCAAATCATCTAAACAACATTTTTTTTTGTGAGGAACGAAACAGCGTATTTGTTCACGGCCTCCCTGATTTGTACGTGGCCAAGATGTATTGATATCAACTAGGAATGTTTTTTGGAAAAAAAAATCAAATCTATTAATGCTCCTTCGGAATTAAGCATGTTTTAAACTCAACTGGATCGAGATCCACATCGAGCTGCAACCTAGCTCGAAGCCCAAATGGAAGAATCACAGTGAGCTGTACGGATGGTCGCCACGTGGCGAAATCTTGGCTGCCAGCTCCTTTGCCGACAGATCCCTCCGGTCCCCATGCCGCAGCCGTCGGCCAACTAACTAACCAGCTGTAGGAAAAAGAAAGGCAGGGAAAATAACTTGCACATGCAGGACTGCACTTGCAGCCAAGGGGCCCACCGGCCCACTGGACAGTTTGGATAGGTTGGGAGTACAGCTAACCTTTCTAGAAAGAGTACTATCAATTGTTTTTAAGTCTATGTTATATAGACTTGATATAGATGAGAGAAAATATGAAGGAGAATTATGTTGTATAGTATTTAACAGACGATTTTAGGAGTTTTCATATTAGCTTCTACTGATAGCTTTTGGCTGAAAATGAATAATAGAGGCTGAAAAAGTTTCTTTTACAAGGAGAGTACGAGTGCAGCAAAAAAATAAGCGAGAGATGCATGCGCAAGATGAGAGTGAGAGGAATGGGGTACGTGATGCGTCCGTGACCTCCTGACTTATCCTCGAAGTGAGACATGGGTGAGAGAAGTAGAGAAGTTGTTTTGAGAAGTCAAACATTTGTATTGTCTTCTAGCTTTTCCAAACAGAAACTAAAAGCATAAGCTAATATAGATATGACCTTATAGACGGTTTTTCTACTGTTTATATCATTACATAGACAACATATTAATTATACATGCCCATTATAAAATAGCTATATAGATAATCTATTTATGAGTTATCTTTAATCTTTTAATTCTATCTATAGATGATACATAGGTATATTATAGACATACCCTAACCAGCTACACATCAACCGGTGTGCTTCCGAGACAATGACCGGACGGACGGTATTAGCGACACACTTGGGACGGTTAACAGCCACATCAGCGCGCTATGGTGGGCTCGTTAGGGGAGATCTTTTTGAAACAAATCAAATATCCGTGACGAGTGTTAATCGTCCGAAAAGGATTATGATTTATAGCATGGCCATATCCTAGGCACAATGCATGGTAACGGCGTTGTCCGTCACATTTCTCTGGCACGGCGTGTGATAGCAGAGTCGTTCGTGTGGTAAACTCTTGTGCTCATGTGTGCATCTAGCTGCTTGGCAAATACCAGGGATGATTATTAATTACTCTTTCATTTTTAAAGTAAAAACATGCCTTACTCAATAGATTCAATCATGTAGAACATTAGATGCCCGGGCTCTTGCTATATGCATTTTGAAGATAAAACCCCTTCAAATTTCCACGTGATGTATCAAAGAGTGAAGCATACCATACAACAATTTATTAAGCCATCTCCAAATCCTTCACCTTTCCTGAGGAGCCCCATTTCTTGCTTGGTCAGAAGTAGACTTCTTCTTTTCAACTTCTAAAAACTATTTTTTTAGCTTTTTTCTATGGTTACTAGTTTTTAAACGAAGTATTTTTTCAAAACGGGTTCTGCAAATTAATTATAGCACATATTATAGTAATTTTATTTATATCGGTCAAAATTACATGCAAATTTATGTTTCTTCGTACTCTCTTATAAATAGTCCAAAAACTATAAATTACAGTTAAAGCTAAAAAGAACATGTCTGATCACAGCTAGCCAGGGCGGCGTTCTCTAGCTTGTTAACACACCTTTGGAGAAGCTTTAATTAAGTAATTAATTCACAAGCCAATCGAGCGATGTCAATTGATTTTTGAAAAATTAATTAGAAAGGTGTCGTGAAAAAGGCTACCTAGTGGGACACAATTTCTGCAAAGATATATTGTAAATCGAAAAATAGCATCTAATTTGAGGCTAAGTAGTGGGACACAATTTCCCCGTCTCTCACCCCACTCATTTCGACTTTAGCTTCTGACTTCTAACTTATTTTTTACTATTCATAAATTTCATCTTTTTCTGATTTTTTTGTCTTTTTTGAGTTTTTTGCCGGTTCTTTTTTTCTCATATTCGTTTGCATTGACCGTGATGAGCTAGCATATTTTTTTTTTCTATTTTTAATTTTTTTTAAAAATTTAATTACATTAAATATAAAAACCTTCAGGTACAATGAAATTTCAGCCTCTACAGTGTAGTTTTAGCTATAAATCACAGCTTTTCAGTCCAACCGAGCCCGTCTCTGATCTTGCCTAGCTAGTTGGTTAGTACACCCTCATTTTTGTTAATCAAAAGGCTACTTTTGTAGTAGCTGAAAAAGATTGAAGTAACAACAATTAATTAGAAAGGTGTTGCGAAAAAGGAGGGAAGTTGACTTGCATGGTGGATGCGTTAACTTTTGCCTTGGGGGGCCAGGGAGACTGGTTACTTGAGCGCGTTGCATGGAAACAGTGGAGGCTCGCTCCCGAGTCTTAGGGGCGAAGGATGCACGGCAGCCACGCTTTCCATCCCAAAAGTTGGCTTTTCTTCACGCGCTGGATCTGCGAGCATGGTAATTGGACTAAGGGCATGAGAAATGTATAAATCACAATAGGTCTTAAGATGAGTTTTATCTATTTATTAAGGTCGACTGTTATATTTAAGACTCTCACTCAGCTGTAACAAGGATCCTACTTGGCAGTAAAAAAATTGTATTTTAATGCTTGTGGTTGTTAGTAGTTAGCTGGTAGGGGAGAGAACAATATAATTAAAAAATTGTATTTTAATGTTTATAGCCAAGTCTTAAGCTTAAGGACCGGTCTTAAGTTTTTTTTGCATATGGTTTACTTAAGAGCAACCCTATAATGTATAAGGTCGATTTTAAAGTGGCTTATGATCCTATATTTTCATATATTCCAGATGCCCTAATACTCCAAACCGGCCCCTCACTGCCAAGGAAATTTGGTCGAAAAGAAAAAGGTGCAGTTGTTTTTTCGGTTTATCGCCTGTTCAATCCGGTTTCTAACCAAAATAAATACACTAGCTTTTTAATTTTAGTTTTCTAGTTTTTTCTTTTGTATTGTTTGTAAGACATAACGGTGGTTTTCTTTCTCTCTCTCTCTTATTTTTCTTTAATTAAATGATTTAGAAAAATTAAGTTGCTACAGTGCAATTCAGCCAAACGGCAATAGTCGAAAGCCAAAACCGCTAAAATAAGCTAGACTGAACATGGCCTATATGGCTTATAGTTTCTTTTGAACAAATAAACCGGACGACTTCGCTATATTCGTTTCGAAGCGGCTTATCGGGTAGTTTTTTTAAAAACAGTTTATAAGTTTATCGATATTTGATTAGTTCACTCAAACCTCGAACAAAAACCATCATCCGTAGTGGTGAAAAACCCATCCAAAGATAAAGTGGCAAATCTTTCTCTTGTTATTATTTTGCACTTGAATTCTTATTTGTATTATCCATGGGAGAGGCGAACGCACAGATCCCATCGACAGGAACACGCTGCCCACGCAGCAACCGAAGCAGCCCCAAGCATAGCTATCAAACAGCGCCCAACTAACTGAGAAGATCAACACGAAAAGGCAAAAGAATATCATAAATAAAATTTACAATTTATTTGTGATATCACAAATAAACTTTACTATTAACATAGAAGAAAATGAGTAAATTTTATATTATTCAAAAAAAGAGAAAAAAGTTAAACTATTCTAGTGCTTTTACGCTTTTCTCTCTAATAACAATAGCATTAATCTTAAAACAAATAGAAAAATAAATAGCACCAATCTATTATTTATTTTTGCTTTAAAAATCGTGCTGCCTTTTTAAACGCACGCCACCCCGACCCGGAGTCGACGTCGTCCTCTTCTCTTCTCCCCCGCGCCCAGCACCAGCGCGAGCGACACGGCGAGGAAACCTAAGGAAGAGGAAGCGAGGCAGCGCAGCCGGCCAAGCCAAGCGTTGCGAGCTAGGCTTTGCTCGATCCGAACCCTGAGGTGCGTGCCCCTGCCCCTGCTCGCGATCCTGCCGAATCTGTGCCTGCACGTGTGCGGTGGGGTTTGAATTTTGGGGACGGGGAATGCGGGATCTGGGGGGCGCGGGTTCGGATCCAGGTCGCGCTTCCCCGCGCCAGATCGCTTCTTAGTTTCGTTTAGATTCGATTGCCTTCCAGTTTGGATTCGATTGGTTCCTGTCCTTGCGCTAAATTCGGGGGAAAAATGTTGATCCTGGGAAGTAAGGCCATCCGAGAGAGGGGGACTGGGTGGTAAAATTTCCTTCTATTCTAATGCGCAATTCATGGTGTGATTCCCCTCCCCTTGTCCCATCTCGTTCAAAATATCTTGTATCGCCAGAAAAAAAATCATTGAGTTCATCATTGCGTAAGATACAGTAGCGCACATTTAAGCTCTAGGATGGTAGTTTTGTATCCCGGTAAGATTCTTGTGTTGGGAGGAGATTTGTGGGTGATTCTTGCTGTTTCTGCTGCAGGTTGTGCTATTTGAGGCCAACAAGCGTGGCTAATTAGGATGGACCTGGTGGGATCGCTGCTGGTGAGCATGACCCGCTCCGTTGATCCCTCCGGGCTCCAGTTCTTGGGGTGGCTCATCACCGCCGGCTCCTTCGGCCTCGCGGCGCTCATCTACGCGCTCCTCAGGCTGCAGAGGGAGGCGTCGCTCTACTGGATCAAGGCGGCCGCCAGGGAGAAGAAGGCCGCCTGGAAGGCGCTCCGGTGCCCCAGCTCGAGCCACACCTGGGCCGAGGACTGCTTCCGCGGCGGCCAGCCTTCGACGTGCTGCGTGTGCCTGTCGTCGCTGGGCTCCGCTCAGGGCGTGGGCTCGAGGGGCGCTGACGCCGACGTGGTTCACCGGTGCTCTGTGTGCGGGGTGGCGGCCCATTGGTACTGCTCGCCGGGTGCTGAGAAGGATTGCAAGTGCGTCGCGCAGGCTGGCGCGTCCGCTTTGCTGCATCACTGGTCGGAGAGGTGGCTTGAGCTGGATGACAACCCGGAGATATCCTCCTTCTGCTACTACTGCGATGAGACGTGTGGTGTGCCGTTCCTTGGTGTCTCTCCTATATGGCGCTGCCTGTGGTGCCAAAGGCAGATCCATGTTGATTGTCATGCAAAGCTGTTGAAGGAGACGGGGAACACTTGTGATCTCGGCCTGCTCAGGAGGCTTATTGTTCCTCCTCAATCAGTGAAGGAAGTTGGTCAAGGTCCTGAAATCAGTGGAGTGCTCAACTCAATCAAGGAAGGGTTTGTTGCTTCATCAGTCAGGGGTCGGATTAGGAGGCCACGGAGCAAGAAGCGCATTAACAACCATCCTGGTGGTAAGACAAATCCGACTTCCACAAACAGCTCAATCCTTGACTCGGTGCTTGAAGGATTTGCTAGACTGCAGAACCTCAATGGAAAGTATGCACTAGCAAATCCTAAGTTGTCTGAAAACTCTCTGAAGCAAACACATGGATCTGGTACTCCTAACGGAGGGAAAAGGAAGTATGAACTCATAGATTTGCCACAAGATTTGATGCCATTGCTTGTTTTCATCAATGGCAAGAGTGGAGGCCGAAATGGGCTTTCTCTTAGAAGAAGACTGAACATGTTGTTGAATCCCATACAGGTAATTTGCCTTGTTCTTTACTTTGGAAAGTGGAAACAGCTCATTCTTATCAGCTGCTGAGTCAAATAAACTTTTTTGCAAGTTCTTCTAGCGTTTAATGAATACATCTGCAGAAACATTGTAACCAGCAAATACCTTAGTTCATTCAAGACTTCTAGTTAAGTAGTTCAATTATCCTGCCTGATATAGGTTCTGGATTGATCTATTGCCATGTAACAGTTGCTCGAATAATAAACTTGTTTTATTTTTCTCTTCTATTAGGCACTTGCAGTGTGTTCTTCCTACCAAATAGGCACTGAAATCTGACACCAAATGTTTATATTTTAGTTAATGTATAATTACCATTAGTTTCTTCACCGGTACTATTGATTGTAACAGATTTAACACTAATCTTGATTCTTGATTGGACAATTTCAATTCTTATTTCAGATATTTGAGCTAAGTGCTTCTCAGGGACCTGAAGCTGGATTGCAACTATTCTGCAATGTAAAACACTTCAGAATCCTTGTTTGTGGTGGAGATGGAACTGTAGCATGGGTTCTTGATGCCATTGAAAAGCAGAACTACGAATCTCCTCCCCCTGTTGCCATTCTTCCACTAGGAACAGGAAATGACCTATCACGAGTTATGCGCTGGGGTGGAGGTTTGTCTTCTGTTGAAGGACAAGGGGGGATATGTGCACTTCTAAATGACATTGACCACGCAGCAGTTACAGTGCTTGATCGCTGGAATGTAGCTATCAAAGAGAAAAATGGAGCAGAAGGTCAATGCACCAAGCAAGTAAAATTTATGACTAATTATCTTGGTACGCCACATCCTTCAACTACCACCATCTTACTCAACATTTCTTACACTACATTTCTCACTTGAGCCAGAAGTTGCTGAATATGTTCTCTTTTCTGTTGACCTGTAGGTGTTGGATGCGATGCCAAGGTAGCATATGACTTCCACACTACTAGGGAGGAAAGACCAGGTAAATTTTGCAGTCAGGTAGGGATATCTTTTTTCCTTCCGCAGTTTACATATTTCTGCAAATTGATATTTCCTATTAGGAACACAAGAATTTTCTCATATTCCTGTAGGAAATGAACTGTTTCTTGTGAAATCCCTGCAATCCAGACAGTCCTAAGCTGTTGGTCTTATGTTACTTTCTAGCCTTATCATTTATCTCAGCAAAAAAAAGTCAATGCGATTTTTTTCTACTGTTCAGTTTGTCAACAAGCTGATATATGCTAGAGAAGGTGCTAAGGACATGATGGATAGGTCATGTGCTGATTTACCATGGCATGTTAGCCTTGAAGTTGATGGAAAGAACGTTGAAATTCCAGAGGTAAACTGCTTTATATCTTTCATGTATCTCCACTTTCTGATTTATCTTCGGAGGAGCTTCTTATCTGCTTTTCTCATCAGGATGCAGAAGGTGTGATTGTTCTGAATATCGCTAGCTACATGGGTGGTGTTGATCTTTGGCAAAATGATAATGAACATGATGATGATTTCAGTTTGCAATCAATGCATGACAAAATGCTTGAGGTGGTCTGTATATCTGGGACATGGCATCTAGGCAAACTGCAGGTAAGCATAATCTGCATTTTTAACATGCTATTAACTTATTCTCTGTCTTTCCATTTTCCAGAGCAGCTGTTGTCACTGCTGCTTCGTAGTAGTATTAGCCTTTTTAGTAGTAATGTTGAGGTAGCAACTTACTTACAATAATTTTTCTGTGGTTGATAGGTAGGACTTTCAAGAGCACACCGGCTAGCCCAAGGGAAAGTTATAAGGTTGCACCTCCACAGTTCATTCCCTGTTCAGGTTGATGGTGAACCATGGATCCAGCCACCTGGGTGCCTTGAGATATCTAATCGTGGACAGGTACTTTATCTCTTTAGGTACACTGGATATGTGTGATAGAATTTACATATATAATCTTTTTGAACATGAAGATGCTTGTCCATATAATGAAATAAATAGATTTAATTGTGTTTTGTGAAATAATGTGGGCTTTGCTGAAGATCTCTAGAAGTTGCGACTTAATAAATGTTTCCTAATTCTAATTGTGTATTATGGGACCTTAAGTCATCTGCTTGTGTCAGTTAGTCAAATATGATAGTAAAATAGAAGTCTTCACAACTGACTGACCAATTTCATATAAGTTTCAGCACACTGCATCTGGTGTTCAAATAGACAATTATTAGCTAAGTAGTGCAATCCGTAATGAAATGGTTTAATGGATGCTGCCTTGCTGTCGTGCAGATGTTCATGTTGAGGAGGACATCCGAAGAGCCCAATGGGCATGCCGCTGCAATCATGAGTGAGGTCCTCGTGAATGCAGAGTGCAACGGTGTGATTGATGCTGCTCAGAAGAGATTACTCCTCCACGAGATAGCACTCCGTTTATCCTCTTGACACTTCATACAGCCCCCTCCCCTCATCCCACAAACCTAACAACATACTGTAATGTCGATACCAAGCCCGCTCCCTTTTGTGTTGAGAAGTCCGTTACTTTGCACCGACGAGAAAGGCGTACGGTAGATGTGATATATACACTGAGGAAATAGAAGACTTCACACGTTCATGATTGAGTACTGCACCTTTTCAGATAGGTTCTTTGCTTCTTTGCTGGCTGGGCTCGTCTGAGGTGCCGGTTGAAGTGGCCACCATCAAGGTGAGAGAATGTCAGTTCATACAAGGAGTTTTTGTAGCGCATAGGGCATTGTAATTGCGAATAGGGCTCGAAGAGCATTGTAACTAGAGAGTGCGTGTCAGTGGCTTTTACAGAGGTATAGATGTAAGTTTTCATCTCACTTTCTGAGAAGCATCGTGTGGTTTTTGCTGCTGCTGCTCAGTGACTAAGATTTTGTGGTGCTGTCGTGAATAAAACCATGGTGATGATTATGCTGAGTGTGTTCTTCCTGGATGTTTGTAAATCTGCCTTCATCCCAAACAATTACTCGGTAAAATTCTAGCAAATTATTTTGGTCTTTGCAGCTCAAACAACTGAGTAGCTGCCAATTTGCTCATATGCAATGTATGCCATTGATTGGAAATCGGATAACCTGTTAATCATGTGGCGCGCATCATGCGCATGCCTTTCTTTTTCTTTGTTTTGTGTTGCTGAATGGTATCTGTGAAAGTTCGGTTCTTTACCGTAGGCTTGAAACAATGCCGTGTGCTAAATATTATGCTTGTGCAATTGCCTACGGAAAGTCCCTTTTGCCACATCCAATCAAAATAGTAGGCGTGTACTTTTTGTTTTTTTCCTATGGCTTTTGGTTTCGGCTTACGTTTTTTTGCAAGCTGTTTCTCGAAACTGTTTCTTCAAATGGTTTTTTGAGCTCAAAATCATATGCCGTCTACGTCAGCATCTTCGTTGTCTCAAAAAATACAGATAAAAATCATCAGCCATAGTAAAAAAAACAGGAAAGCATGAAGTCAGTATCTTGTAAAGCGGTTTCATAGAAGTGAATAAAAAATCACCATCTTAGCCTCACCCTTCACATCTACTGCAATTATTGCAGCAAGCAGGCTTGCAATTCCAACCATGCTATCTATTTTCACGAAAGGAAAGAAAACTCAAAACTAGTAAAGATGGTTAATGATCAATGGTCTCGGCTTCAGAGTTGTAGTGCAAGCAATGATGTTGATGCGTCCATCTGTTTTGACAAGCTATCTAGTAAAGATGGTTAACTGTTGACCTTGGTTACATTTTAATTGGGCTGTCAGGAAAAAGAAAGGACAGTCACTTTTGAATTCCACATGAACCTTGCAAACATTCAGAAATCTCAATGGTGGTTGGTCTGTGTCTTCAAAGTGTGATGACGAATTAGTGCTGCTGGGTGCCAGTTTACCTCAATTTATCTTTTGGAACACTTACACCCCAATGAAATGGTTGCTACGACTTCACCAGATTTCAACAACAGAAGCAAATACACAAAGGTATTCTATTCACCATGGGAATTGGCAAGAGGAAAAGTACCAACTGACAAAACTAGCTGCAAATCTTGAAATCAGATCTGTCAGTAATTAATGTTTTATTATTATAAAGGAAGAATACAATACCTTGAAGATCAAACAAACTAACCATTTCACAGCCATAAGAACATTATGCTTACGAACCTCACATGCCATGTGAACAACTTACCTCTTTTTGCCACCTGATTAGAGAACTGTACAGACATTTCCATTAGCTACTACAAAACTCTTGCTCATTTCCCACCAAGAAAGCTCCTGCCTGAGCCCCTGTCCATGGCAGGCGCGGCCGTGTGCTTGCGCGGCGAGAACGTTTCCCGCGGCAGCACCTCCATGACGGCGAGGCGCTGCGCGTTGCCGCTCTTGGCCCTCTCCCTGAGTGGTGTCATGGCCATGGCTGTGGGAGCAGCAGGCTCACCGCCACCTTCATGCCATCTCGGCGCCCTGGGGTGCTGAGGCGTCATGAAAAGGTCCTGCCTTGCGAGCTCGGCGACGTCGATGTGTGCCGGACCGGAGGAGAGGGACCGGTAGTACTTCATGGCCTTCTTCTTCTTCAGGACCTTGAAGATCAAGGGGATGAGGCCATCCATTTTTCCCCTTATGCAAGCTAGAGAGGAGCAAGACTAGAAGAGGCTCTTGAAAGGTACAATGTATGTATGATGTATCGAAGGTTTGACGAATGGCCAGTGAAAAGAATGTCTCTTATAATTTGGAGTATTCTCATATAGAAAATTCTATCAACACTTTCTAACATACTATTTAAAATAATGTTTTCAATTTAAAATTTATTGTTCATACAAGATTATACGTAATGGTAAGCACAGTTCATATACAGAGTATAAAGTACTGTAAATAACTGTTATTGCAACGAAACATTGCCAAAAGTTTTGTATGGTTGCATTGTTTTATAAATTCCGTTCTGTAGACCGTGTGGATGGTCGTGGTTAAAAATAATGATGAATAATTGATATTTGAATTGCTTTGAAATTTGTGTTTGTAAAATTGTCGGGTGATTGCAGTCGAAGATTTTGGGTTCAAGTGTGTCGACTAGCTTCGAGTGGTTTTAATAGTGTTTCGACGGGCTCCGAGTGGTTTTAATCGAGTTTGAGTTTGAGTAATTCAACCACGTCTAGTTTTCAACCACGGCCGGCTTCAACCACGTCTAGTTTCGACCACGGCCGGTTTCAACCAAGGCAGATTTCGTCCATGAGTCGTTTACGACCACGGCTGTACAAATACAACGGCTTTCGACCATATTCGACTCCGACCACGTTCGGCTTCAACTACGTACGACTTCAACCACGGCAATACGACTTCGACTACGTGACTTCGATCACGGCAATACGACTTCGACTACGGCAACACGACTTCGACTATGCGACTCGACCATAGCAATACGATTTCGACCACGGCAACACAACTTCGACCACGGCAATTCGACTTCGACCACGACAACTTGACTTCGATCACGTACGGCTTCGACTATGACCACGACAGATTGACCTCTTGAGGTAATCGTAGCTACAATACTTTTACATGGTCGTAGCTTCAGTGTTTTTGATAGTCGTGGACTTTACTGATCATACGAAATCCTAGATTTTGTGATCGATAGTCGTAGACTTTGCGGTCGGTAGTCTTAGACTTTGCGGTCGATAGTCGTAGGCTTTTCTGGTCAATAGTCGGTGACTTTGTAGTCGATAGTCGTAGATTTTGCGAATGCTTTTATAGTCTATATTTTGCAGTCTTGTTGATAGTCGTAGACCTTGCAGTCTGCTGTCATTGTCTTCGGTAGTCGAAGGCTTTACGATTGATTACCGTAGGCTTCTCAGCCGGTACTCATAGACTTCATTGTCGAAACGGGTACTTCACTCTTTATGATCTTCGAGTACCTTGGGTACTCGTGTTAGGCCAGCGGGGTGTTTGGCGGTGCTTGATGGAATGGTGTCGGCACTCTATAGTCGAAGCGACTAGGTACTCGATGGTCGGTGAGGATAGTCGTGGATGTTGCGGTCGGTTGTCGGAGGCTACTGTGATCGGTACTCGGTAGTTGGTGCTCAATGGAGCCTGCGGTCGGAAGTGATGGGTTTACGAGTACTTGTTGAGCTAGTGGTTGTGTTGAGTGGTCAAAGAGGGAGTTTCGGGAAGCAATGTTTTTAGCGGTCGTAATCGGTAGTCTGATACTGTTTTCTGGATAGCGATGCGGTGATTGGCCGTGGACGACCAGGTTGATGGTCGTGGATGGTTTTGCTCTTATCTCTGGATGGACAAGGATGTTGTGACTTGTTCTGCTGATGACGGTCAAGCCGGGAAGAGCTTGTGCCGGGAAAAACGTTTCTTTGGTCTTTGCATGTGCAGTAGAGCATGGAGACGATCACAGTCGGTGACAAGAATGACCGGGACTAGGATAGGGAGATCTGAGGTCTAACGGTTGAGGATGTCATGTGAGGTGATCGGGCTAATGCTGGAGCACATGGAGATCGAGGATGGGAAGTGAGACCGAGCTACGGGAGGGATATCCTAGAGGCTTCGTCGCGTGTTGAGTCGTGAGTGTTACGGATAGAGTCTGTGGGTTGGAAGAGGAAGAGTTTGAATAAAACCTATGTTAGGAAAGGGTTTCGGGTCTCTTGATTTGAGAAAGAGATTAGATGATGTGTTCGTGTTTGAATCGGACGCGATTGGGACGTTAGTCTATAAAAGCAGGAAGAGGCTTAGGCTAACGTAACCAGTCTTTAGGGTTTTCGTCGAGGAAGTTTTTAGGGGTACCATGAGGGCGCTTTGTAGCAAAAACTTGTTACAGAAATAATAGATCAGATCTATTCCAAAAGAAGTTGATCGACAGCTTGTTTTTCTGAGCATTGCTTTTCTTGTGTCTTGGCGTACTAACAGACCTCGTTCGAGTACGATACGAGCACGCAGTTGTCTTCGACTAGTACTCATTCGAGCGAAGGTTTCCGAGCGGCTGAAGTCTACGAGCGAGTTCAACCATGTACAAAGGCGGTCGTAGCCTAGCAATCGAGCAGATTGGATGAAGCGGAAGAAGCGGAGGCAATCATTCACCTCCCACACACACACACACACATACGGTCCTACACGTTCCTTCTTTTCAAATAGCATATCAAGCTGGAGGGCATTGGTTGACCTGGGGGAAGAAGTTTTTGGCCATGCACAGCCTTGTAGTTTTGTACCCGGTCGTCTTTTCTTGGAATGACAATAATATTTCGTGATGTGGCATGACAGGGGCTTGGAGGGAAGGACAATAAATTGCTTAAGGTATTATTAAATTAATGGAGAATGAGGTTTCTAAAATATCCTTTCTTGTCGAGATCCAGCTACTCAGGAAAAAAAATTGTAAGTAATTAGCCAATGGTAGCTTTGTTATATTGGAGCTAATTCCCACCATTTGTCAAGTAAATGAACCAAGAAAGCTTACATGACCGTGTCAAGGTCAACTTGATGCATTGCATTGCAATTTGTTCAAGTGACGTGGTTTGGTTTGTTAGTTTGGAGTTGTAATGTTACAAAGACCAATTAGTACTTAGATCTTAGGATCAAAAAATCTTCAGTTTCTTGGGGTGCAGCTTTTGCACATCTCCTTCATTAGGATTTTTTCCTCTTTTGGGAGAACATAAGGATTAGGATTGTGTAATGAGTATCTCTGCAGTACATATTCGATTACAGGGTTCGAAAGCATCTTTGATATCTTCATAGTTTGGCAAAAGAAATTCATGTTCATTCAACCTATTCTTCTCTAAGGTTTGATCAATATGAACTTATGTTAAATTAAGCTACGATCAGGCTGAACTTCTGAAATTAAAAGGCAAGGAGCTAGTTTATAATCTGTTGCTTTGTTTCTGAACTCAGAAATCACTTTTCCGGTTATCACTCGATCCGGGATAGATTAATTAGTTACGTGAACTGTTTGAGGAATTTTGTAGCCAGTACTTTGGAGTGGCGCCTACCTTTTTATTTCTCTTAAATACTTTGTAAAACTTAAATCAAATAATAGATGATAGAGAATTGACATTCTTTCACACACTGTAGCTCAACTTGAACAAGTTGTTTACATAACTATCCCTGGATGAACATTTTGGACCTCTTCTTTTCAGTTTCTAAAAATTGTTTTTTCGGCTTTTCTACAGTAATTAACTTTCAAACGGAATGTATTTTCAAGATGGGTTCTACAATTTGATTGTAGTACACACTGTGGCAACTTTATTTATATCGGCCAAAATCGCACACAAGTTTCTGTTACTCTATACCCTCTCTCACGAACAGCCCAAAAATCATAAACCGCAGTCAAAAGCCATAAGCCAAAAAGACATACCCTTTGCCATCCTACCTCCAAAATGATCAGAGGTGCACATTTTCTTAACACTTCACCTGCAGATCTTAACAATATATTACTCCCCAATAACTGAATTCATCTGTTTGTCTGTAAAGCACACAGCCTTTGTTCGTAATGTGATGCACATTTCACTCTAGCATCCTTTTCCAGTCATATGTTATTGCTCATGATCTTCAGTACCATTCAATTAATCAAATAGAAGATATTCACAGGCAACTGCTAGGCCCACCGAATCCTGCGGTTGGGGGGCACGTTCCGACTGCTGCCACCTTACCAGCCATAACTTCCGACCGTCCCGATCACTTTATAACTTTTGTCCGCCCCGACCACTATATAGTTTTCGACCGCTTTAACCACTCTTTAAACTTCGACCACCTGACCACATTATAGACTTCGACCTTCAACCACTCTGTAGTTTTGACTATCGACCACATTTAGCTATCGACCAGCTACTATAGCATCGTCCACTGACCAAATACTATAACATTGACTATTGACCAGCTACTATAACATCGACCACTGACCAGATATTGTAACATTGACTATCGACCAGCTACTATAGCATCGACCACTGACCAGATACTGTAACATTGACTATCGACCAGCTACTGCAGTATCGATAGCATCGACCACTGACCAGATACTGTAACATTGACTATCGACCAGCTACTGCAGTATTGACCATCGACTAGCTAATGTAGCATCGACCACCGACCACTTTATAGTTGCTCTTGGTGCGCATGCCGAGGCCAGGCAGATTTCCGTGCTCGCCAGGCGCAGATCTGTGCCTTCCGTCCATGGAAATACCACGTATCGTCTGCCTGTTGATTTGCGATAGGAAAGGGGCCAATCTCGCAAAAAAAAATAGACACCGAGTGCCATATCTACCCAAAAAAAAAGATACGGGGCTAGAACAGTAAAGATTCGTAGTAAGAGTGGTTCCAACTTCCAAGCAAACCCAACAATTTGTCGACAGATAGTGCAAACGATGACTCCTTTTTGTCTGTAAGCCACAGCTAGATACCTCCTTCAAACTTATTCTAAGGCCAGATATTACCTTCCTTAAATGTATCGCTGCAGCCACCAGGCAATATAAAAATGTGCAATAATACGAATCTTCCCGAATTTACGAGCTCTTGGAGACGAAGGCCAGGCCAAGCACAAACAATGGGAGTAGCAAGTCCAGAAAGGTGTTCGGAGCAGAGGAGGTCCCTTGTTCCCTTGCATCGTTCTGGAGTTTGGCAGCACATCACGATTTTTTTTCCTTTTGGCCCTCTATGGTATTTTTTTTTTGGCAAATATGACACCTGGGGTAGCGTTTTTGTGCTTTTGGGTCCCTCCCGACTGCGAAACCATCGACGAACGACCCGTGGCAATTTTGCAGCCGGGCGGGCGTGGACAAACGGTCGACGGCCATAGACTTTTGCCCTCCCCTATGCGCACGAATTACCGGGCCCACAGAATCCTGCGGTCGGGGGATGCGTTCCGATCGCTGATGCACTACCGATCACTTCATAACTTCCGACCATCCCGACCACTTTATAACTTCCACCCACCCCGACCACTATATAGTTTTCGACCGCTCCGACCACTCTTTAGACTTTGACCGTCCGACCACGTTATAGACTTCGACCTCCGACCACTCTGTAGTTTCGACCATCGACCACTCTCTAACCACCAACCAGATACTGTAGCATCGGCCATCTACCAGATATTGTAGCATTGATCATTAACAAGTTGTTGTAGCATCGACCATCGACCAGATACTGTAGCATTGACCATCGACCATCGACTAGCTACTGTAGCATCGACCACTGACCACTTTATACCTGCTGTCGACGCGTGTGGCGAGGCCAAACTGATTTCCGCACTCGCTGGCCACGGATCCGCTCCCCCATCTGCGAAAATACCACATGTCATCCGCCTATTGATCCGTAGTGAGGAATAGGCCAATCTGGCAAAAAAAAAGGCAAGGAATGTCGGACAAAGAGAGCTAGAACAGTAAAGTGTTGAGAAACCGACGCTGGCGACCAGTCCGATCGGGATCTCTACTTAGAACAAGAACGAATCAATCACAGAATCACAGAATAATAGATGAACACAGAGAGAGGTAGAGAGAACTCCTGGTCTTTCTTTATTGCTTTTCACCGTGTGTGTACAATGGGGGGTTGGCTCTCTATTTATACTAGGTGGTGGGGTGCCCAATATGTCAGGACTCTCGGCCTACCAGGACTCTGAGTCTGCCAGGACTCTATCTGTAGGCCGGTTTCCTAACACTCCCCCTTGGGCACTCACCCAACATGCTCATGCCTCATCAAAACTCCATAAAAACCCAGTGGGAAAAATTTGGAGAAAGAGTACATAATACATGTGTTGCTGCGATGCACGAATTGCCTCATTAAAAACCTTGGTCGAGAAACTTCAGGAAAACTCGTCAAGGGAAAAAGAGTACAATCCACCCAACTTCATTCGGTCTTCGGGACCTTGTTCCTTTGGGTACTCAATCTTCATGATCGAGATTTACTAACGGGCTTGAGAGAATTCTCCCCGACAGATTACACTTCTCTAAGTCTCATTATTCCAATCCCTCACACGCACCTTTCAAAGCTAGATGCAGGGAGTGACTTAGTGAACAAATCTGCTAGATTTTCACAAGACTTAGTATGCAGTACCTTTATCTCGTCCATCTTTTGCAATTCATGTGCAAAGAAGAACTTGGGGTTGATATGCTTTGTGAGATGACTCTTCACATAGCCCGTTTGCACTTGTACAACGCAAGCTGAATTATCTTCATGGATAATTGTGGGGGGTTTGCACAATGTTCATCCCACATGACTGCTGGATGTGGTGAACCATTTGGCTGAGCCAAGCGCACTCTCGTGCAGCTTCATACAATGCTATAATTTCTGAGTGGTTCGTCGAAGTAGCTACAATGCTTTGCTTAGACGATTTTCGGGAATTGCAGTTCCACCACACAGAATACATAGCATGTTTGTGACCTTCGGTATGCGGGTTAGACAAGTACCCGGCATCGCATAGTCAATCAAGTTCAAGTCTTGATTCTTTCTGTAGAACAATCCAAGGTCCTTAGTTCCTTGGAGGTATCGGAAGGTGTCCTTTATGCCCTGCCAATGCCTTTTGGTAGGTTCTGCATTGTACCTTGCTAATAGGTTCACAGCAAAATGCAATATCCAGTGTAGTGCAGTTTGCTTAGGACATGAGTGCTTCTACTACACTCAAGTATGGGAATTCCGGTCCGGGACTTCCTCCCCCTTTTCCCTAGGTCGGAAATAATCTTTTCTTCTTTGTAAGACCTTCCGATCATCGGTACTTTCGATGGGTATGCCTTCTCGAAGCCAAACCTTTCTAGCACCTTACGGGTGTAGGTCGACTAATGTACCAAGATTCCTTGGGACATGCTCAAGCATGAGCTGAGCGTAACTTGGTATTGTTCAGATCTTTCATTTCAAATTCTGACTCCAAGTAGGAGCTTGCTTCTTTTATATCTTCTGCTGTCCCGATGATATTCAGATCATCTACATATACACAGATTATACAGAATCCATTCTGGGATCGCTGTATAAATACACAAGGACAGTCTTCATTGTTTGTGTAGCCTTTCTTGCGAGAAAGTAGTTCAGCGATTATACCACATTCTTCCGAATGCTTCAATCCATCTGATGACTTTCGAGTTTCACACTGCATGATTTCTATTTGCTCTGTCTTGGTTCGGAGAGGTATTCCTTCAGGGAATTTCATATAAATCTCCGAATTCAAGTTACCGTAAAGATATACGGTCACAACATCCATCAATTTCATTTCTAAGTTCAAGTTTACTGCCATTAAGATCAAATATCTAAAGGTAATTCCACTCATGACTGGGGAGTAGGTTTCTTCATAATCAACTTCAGGACGTTGAGTGAAACCTTGTGCTACTAGCATTGCTTTGTATCTCACTACTTCGTTTCTTTCATTTCTCTTTCGAACAAATACCCACTTGTGCCCTACGGGGTGCACATGGGAGGTGTGCGACATCGAACCCAAAACCTCTCTTTTGTTCAAAGATAGCAATTCAGTTGCTATTGCCTTCTTTCAATCTTACCAATCTGATCTTTTCTTACATTTAGCGAGCGATGCAGGCTCGGGATCAAGATCGATGATTGTGGCAATTTTCTTTGTGAAGTAGGTATCGATATTGGCTGTTGTCCTGTTCATGGACTCTCCCATATGCACATAGTTTATAGCTATTTCTTCATGAGTCGCTTCTTCTGGAGCGGTTGCTTCTTCTGGAGCTTTTCCTTGCACATCGCTTCTTTCAATTGCGGTGGCAAGTCCCTTTAGTTTTTCGACTCCGATGTGTGCGCACACATCCATGCCAATGGGGATATTCAGATCCGGTATGCCCTTTACTGAAGGTGTCATACTTGTGCCAGGTCTTAACTGGCTCCCCTTCTCATTCTGGGGGACTTTAATGATCGGCTGTGATAAGTCCTTCTTATCCTTTTTCACCAGGCGTCCCCGGTTACTAAGGATTCGAGGAACCGGAGTTCTCGTCCTCTTTTTATTTTTCTGAGGCCTCTGGACGAGATTAGGGATACCTTCTGCTTTCTTTGGTATTTCAACCCTCTCCGGTGCGATGCGTGCGAGCACATGCGACTTAGTCATGCTTTTAAATCACTAAAGTGATCAGGCAGCTGATTTGCTAATGCTTGCAAATCAATTGTCTTCTGGACTTCTTTTGTCTTCTGGATTTCTATTGTCTTCTGGACTTCTCTTTGCTTCACTAGTGCATGGGTCATATGCATGTATTTCCCGACATTTTTCATCAAGGGGTTGATTTCCTCCCCCTAATGTTGGGAAATTTTCGGTGCTGACTCTTGCGCTAGTTTCATAGATGGATGGATGTTGTAGGCCAATGGTCTAGAATTGACGAGATTCGTTGCATGTAGGACTGCGTGTCCCAACATGTAGCTGGTAAATTCCAATTCTATAAAGGGGTAGGGCAATAATTTTAATTTTCTTAATTAAAGCCTCTGCCAAACCATTCTGGGTATGGACATGCGGTACCGAGTGGTCAACTGCAATCGCCATGCAATAATCATCAAATGCCTCTGAAGTAAATTCTCCGGCATTGTCCATTCTGGTGGACTTGATATGATGATTAGGGAATACATTTCTGATGCGAATGATCTGCGAGATCAATTTTGCAAAGGCGTGGTTTCTTGTGGGCAACAAACCCACATATGATCACTTCGAGGAAGCGTCAATGAGCACTATGAAAGACTTAAATGGCCCTGAGATGGACTGAATGGGACCGCAAATGTCTTCCTGGATGCGTTCCAGGAATGTAGGTACTTCATCCTTCACTTTCAGAGTGGAGGGTCTAGTAATTAATTTCCCGGTGGCACATGCAGGGCACACAAAATCTTCATGATTCGGGAAATATTTTACATTAATATTATGCCCTTTGGAATTGTTGATTATATTTCTCATCATTCTACGACCTGGGTGGCCTAATCTGTCATGCCAGAGATAGATGAGTTCAGAGCTTCTAAATACTGTCTTCAGGACAGTGCAGGCTGCAGGTGCCTTGGTGTTGGTATAATATAGCCCATTTTCTAGTAAAGGAAGTTTTTCTAATACCCTTTTTCCATGCTCTTCGCGCTTCGTAATGAGCAGGTATTCTTTACCGTACTCTTCTTCAGTCTCATCGTGGAAACATTTGCGCGAATATCCTTGAAACTTAGGAGAGTTCTAGTCGATTTTGGGTACAATAAGGCTTCTTTAATGACCAAAATTGTGCCCATGGGAGTATAATTGTGGCTCTTCTGAACCAATTATACAAGCATCGCTTCCGCGATTTGTCGTAAGGTCGCTAGTGCTCTTACGAATCGACTGAAAACTTAGTCTCTCTTAAGATGGTATTCGTTGTGCCGCTGCTGGCTAAGCACACTTCCTTCATAGGGCGCTACACATGTTCTAATATATTTTATTCATATGCATGAGAAGGCAATCAACGCATAAATAAAATACTTCAATATCAGAACATATCATGCCATCATAAACTGAATAAATGAATGAAATATTCCAAAATCATCCAACCATCACGAGATAACAAATCCTAAAGTACCAATCATGCAAGATCTAACTTGTCCATTTTAACATAAAATAAATGACAATTAACGTCTCATGCATTCTGTGCATTAGACGGAGTCGATTAAGAAATCATCGACTTCTTCGGCTATCTTTTCAGAAGTGATATTCTCTTCAAGAGAAATCATGGCAGTGGCTGCCTCTAGGTTGTAAGGGGGTGCTGTTGCCGGGATGGTTTCAATCTCCATCAACTCAGGCAACTGTTCAGAATGCTCCCCCTCAACCAATGCAAAGTGAGCTTCAGGCTGCCCTTTGCCATTTCTCTTCGGGCTTGGTGGGCATCAATTACATGTTGCGGCTCTTTGCGGACCATGACCAATGCCCCACTTGCCACACTTGTAGCAACCACCGTACATTGGCCATAGGTCTTGCCACTTTTCATAGCCTTTTTGTCATTTGGAGCATCTGATTTGCCTTTCTGGGCAACGGTCTTACCCTTCTTTCCCCTTCTTTTCATCAAGGGTTTTCGCACCTTGTAGCTCCCAGCGTTGGCCTCACGGCCGGAGCTCCCAGATGGTCGAGTGGCGTAATTCTTGCGGAGAAGTTCGTCACGAGCTTCGCAACTGCATCATATCGATCAACCCGGCGTACTCCTTGTAGCCATCTTGGCGATAGTTGCGGGCGGATTGAACGATATTGGGGTGAAAAGTGGACGGGTCTTTCGATCTTCGCTCATCGTGATCTGCTTGCCACAGAGTTGAAGATTGGTACAAATCCTGTGCAAGACAGAATTGTACTCCCCGACCGTCTTAAAGTCGGCAAACCTCAGTCTGACCCATTCTTGCTCTGCTTGAGGAAGGATGGTGTACTTTAGCCTCTCAAACCGCTTCTTGAGTGCGGTCCAGTGCTAGCGCTTTTCTCCGCCATATACTCATTCTTGAGAGTAATGCGAGGTGGTGCCAAGAAAATGAAGTGCCCGATCATTCTCCTCGGACGTGGGTTGGGCGTCATTCATCCGCCAATCCCAATAGGCTGCGCGGAGCCGTTTGGCTCAAGTACTATCTCGACATCGGATGCCCACGTCGAGATAGTTACTGGCCATCTTGGGCGACTCCTCGAACTCCCGGTTCGTGATTCCAGTCATCTATATACAGATAGATGGAATAAGTTTACTTCAGGTAAACATGCATGGAATAATTTACTACAGGTAAATAAATGGTACAACAGGTTCTCGTAATGTTTCAGATTTTTCTGTAAATTTTCTATAAATTTTACTGTTATTTCAGTGATTAAAAGCAATTTAAACAATTACAATTAACCAAAACAGTAAATAAATACAGAAAATAATAATGGCACAAATAAATAAGTTTCAAATGCTAAAATAAATTTAAAATTCGGATTCCCGAGGACCTTTTATGCTTAGAATATGAATTTTCAAAGAATTTCGCAATTCAAGAGGGTTTCTGTGCAAATTTTCAGTTCAGAGAAAAATTCGCGTAATTTTCTGATTTAACGAGGGGTCTTCTGCAAAAACTGGACCCATTCATAAATCAGAGGACCTATCGGTAATTTTCGGAATTACCGAGACCTCTCTGCAAAATTCGGGACTGAAATGCAAGTTTGAGGGTCTTCGGTAATTTCGAACTTGGGGTTTTTCGCAAAATTGCGGCACCGCCCAAAAAATCTTCCCCGCCCCCTGCTTCACGGTGGTAGCGCGATTCGGACGGCGCGGCACGGGCCGGGACGGCAGCGGAGGCGCGGGCAGAGCGTCTGGGCCGGTCATGCAGACAGACGGCGGCTCGGCCTCGGTGGCGACGGGCGTCTTGAGCGGCAGCGCGGTGGCCGAGGCCGGTGCGGCGGTCGGGCCGACTTCGGCGGCGGTGCGCCGTGTTCGAGGTCAGTGCGGCGGTCGGCCTTGATCGACTACGGCCGAGGCGGCTGTTGCACAGCACCAACGTCTGGCGGCGCGCTGCTGCGGCGATGAGCGGCGACGCCACCGCGGGCGGCCGCCAAGTTAGTGCGTGCGGGTGCAACGGCGGCCGAGCGCGCGGCTCTGAGGCGAGCGGCCGCGGCCGGTGGGCGGCTGGGGTCGGGCGGTTGCGTTGCGAGCGAGCGGAAGCGGATGCGCGCTGCAGTCGGGCGGTGAAGCCGACGGCTATGGGCGGCGGCGGGGGCCGACGGCGGGCGTGGCGGTGGCTGCACACCACATGCGCAGGAGGAGCCGGCCGCAGCCGGCCGTCGGGAGAAGCCGTCTGGCGGCGGGCGGAGGCGGAGGCGCGGCTGCGGCGCGGGCAGTGCGGGCGGCTTGCCAGCGGCGCCGGCCGCGCGCAGCGGTGGGGCGCGGCGGCGCGGTGCCAGCGCGTCCGACGATCGACGGCGCCCGGCGGTGCATGCGAGCACGGTGGCGGCGGCGGCGGTCGGGCGGCGCATGCGGCGCGCCGGCGGCCGATCGGCGGCGGTCGGCGTCTCATGGTGGACGGTCGGCGGTGGCTTGGGCGGCGATGAACCGGCGGCGGCTTTAGGCCGTCGCCCGGTTTTTTTCGTGATGCGATGCTCGAGAAAGAAAAGAGAAATTCATGCCCAAATTTTCATACGGCGATCGTGCGGCGCGTAAAATTTTATTTTATTTTACGATGCAATCAACATCTACCCGTTTAGCAATCTACCGATCGGCATTGTCGGCGATTTCAGATCTGCTCGCGGTAGATTTGGGCGGTTTGCATCGTTCTAGTCCACATGCAATCAACATCTACCCCGTTTCATAATCTATCAATCGGCATTGTGCGGCGACTTGAGTCCGCTCGTGGTAGATTAGGCGGTTTGCACCGTAGAAATTCAATCTAGAACGCGAAAAGAAAATCTGATTCAAAAGCGATCTAGAAAATTCAATCTGTGCCGATGATTACCTTCGTTCACCGGGCGAAGTCGTCCGATAACGTGTTGAGAAACCGACGGCGACCATCCGATCGGGATCTCGCTTAGAACAAGAACGAATCAAGCACGTAATCACGAATAATAGATGAACACGAGAGAGGTAGAGAGAACTCCGGTCTTTCTTTATTGCTTTTCACCGTGTGTACAATGGGGTTGGCTCTCTATTTATACTAGGTGGTGGGGTCTAATATGTCGGGACTCTCGGCCTACCGAACTCGAGTCCGCCAGACTCTATCTCAGAGGCGGTTTCCTAACATAAAGAATTCCTAATCACTGCCACCAACGGTTGCAGCTTTCGATGCACTAGGAGGCACGTGATTTCTTTTTTTTTACCGTGGCTTATCATTTATAATTATAATATGTGCTTTTTGGTTATAATACTTTCCATAAGATCAATAGCTCAGCACCGCTGAGCGTCCGTCAATGGGCCGCATTTCCAGTATCGGCTACCAGAAAGCCTACTTCAATTTCCGCCGCCGCCGCGGGTGACCCGTCCTCGGTCCTGCCGGAGCTCCGCGGGGAGAGCTGGTACGCACAACATCGTGATCGCCGCCTGTATTTATTCGTTAAACTTGCGGGTTTTATCGCTGGTCGCAATCTGCAGACCGTACGCGTGTACCAAGGAAGCAAATCTGTTCAACTGTGCCAAGATTCAAGTCTGAATGATCGATTATAGGTCTCCTGCAGTAGTGCTACCTTCACTATATTGTTTTTTTTCTTCGCTGCTTTACGAAAAAATCCCAAGCCTCTTGTTCAATCATAGCTAGTAGAATGGTTGTTTATGGATATGGGTAGATCTTGTATAACCTGCTAGGCTTTCTATGCTAGGGTTCTTGTATGGTTATTCTGAGCATCTGCCATGTATGCGAAGCTCAGTTCTTGCTGAAAGCTTTTGTGAGCCTGCGTAAGGGAACCGATTGAATTACCATTCATCGGACAAATGTTTATTTGGGTCGTTATTTTTGTAGTTTGCACATGGCGGATGAACCTTCCGATGCGTGCTCGCGCACGGATGAAGACAATGCTAGGACTCGGAGGAAGAAAACAAGATACCCAAACGTGTGTTCGTATGCAGATGAAGAGCAGGATAGCATCAGAATAAGGAAGCAAAGAAAGGTCTTCTTGACTGCACTTATTCGCTGCCGTTGTTGCTATCATATATGTGTTATTTGACGAGGAAGAAGAAGAGGAAGATGATGGTGCACAAGCTGATCTCCTTCAGAGTACTTTGGGTTGCTTGCAAGCGATGAAGGCTTGGATCGGGCGTGAACTGGGTCCGAACAATGACTGGAAAAGGATCGGGAAGAAGTGAAAGCGAAGTTAATGATCAGCTCTATTGAACTTCCAATGGTTATGCTATATATGGGCTTATGTTTTGCGTTGAACTTGATCATGTAGGTTATGCAGTTGTATGAATTGTTGGATTAATTGGGCTTGATCCAATTTAATTTAGCAATTAATCAAATGAAATTTCTAGGTCCACATGAAAAAACTATTTAGTCCCATATGGAAAATTAAATGGGAGTTACACCACTTTAAAAGGTGGAATGTGGTAACCCCCTTGTGAAATTGAAGAGAGCCAACACGCGCGCGCTCGCTCGCTATTCGAAAATCGAAACGCACTGACTCGCATTAGTAATGGCTGCAGTTACTCTGGCCTCTTCGTTTTTGCTGCGGTTACTCGCCTCTTGGGTTTTGTGTTACGAGGAACAGTATAAAAGGCTCAGACTCCATACGGGAAAGAACAGAAAGAACAATACTACGTTCTGCTTTTTGTTGTTGCTCTCTGCAATCTCCGGTCCAAAACTTTGCGTGCAGAAGGTTTTGGGCGAGTAGGCCTCCGAAACTCCGCCCGTCTGTGTACCTGCACGGGTAGACGGGCGATCAAGTTTTTGGGGAGCGCTTTGGCGCGACTGCTCATTCTGTGACATCCTCTACATCCTGGTGGTGAACTGCATGGCGAACATCTTTCTGCATCACGCCTCGTCCTGCATCACGCCTCGATCGACTACATCGAATAGGCCATCATGTCGACTGATGGTAACGGCGCATCCGGTGTCTCCGACACTGGCCCCGCCCGAGGGTATAACCTGAAAACTTATTTGATGTATTTATTTCTGTACGCTATGAATATGTTAATAGATGCTGCTGTCATGCTTTATATGCTGAATTTCTGGATTAAAATATACCAAAAATTGACTAGATTCTCAACATGAATTTGCTAGGAATTGGCTAGTTGCTCTGGTTTGTTCCAAAGTTTATCCTATGATGTTCATCACTGGTTGGGCTTTCTGTGTCGGACATGAATGATGTCGTGCATTGTTCATTGTGTATATATTCTGTCAGATAGACGCTCTCCTGCTCCTAACTTACTGGTATTCATGGAAGCACTATGGAGTCAACAATTATCAATCTTTTCTGTTTTGAGAATACACAGCAGAGCTGTGTAAATCTTGTTTGAAATTCGTTTGGTCAGTTTCTCATTTAGCTTGTCAGCACAAGCCTTTGAAATTATGATTTATGTTACAGCCGTACGTGTAAAAGAAGTAACACATGATAACAACAACCAAACGTGCTAATTAGTTTGTCAAATATAAATCCATTTTTTTTTCATGGATACAATAGCGTCTACAATATTGCTCAAATTACAAACGTTCATTATAGCATCCAACATGTTATTAGACATGAGGACAAGGACTTGAAGGTTTGGAAGTTTACTCATCCAACATGGGAACGAGTCACTAATCTGACTGCTTCCAATATCAAGGATCTCCAGGTTCCTGCAAGCAAGTAGAGATCTGGGTATCTTCCCTTCAATCATATTGGCACTGAAATCTAACGCCTCAAATGCGCATCCTTTCTTGATGTTATCAGGTAACTTTCCAACAAGTTTATTTGCTTTTAGACTTAATACTTGTAATGCACTGACATCCTCCATTAGACAGGATGGGATTGAGCCACTCAGGTTATTGTAAGGCAGATCGATGAGCTGTAGCCTCCTAACTGCGCCACAAATCGATTATGGGCCTGTTCTTTAAGTCAAAAGCTGACAGCTTTTGACTTTTACTACAATACTTAACTTTCAAACAGAGTATTTTCTTAAGACGGGGTCTACAAGATAAACGATCTATACGTTAAAAGCCCAACATCTGTACCAACCAAAATCGCAAGTGAGTATCTGTCTCTCTGTAATCTGTACCGTAAATAGCCAAAATTAAAAAATTTCAACCTAAAGCCATAAATCGCAGCCGAGAAGAACAGGCCCTATGGAATGCTTCCAGAGAGGTTGTTTCTAGAGGCCTTGAAAAAATGGGTTTCACCAAGCTAAGTAGAGTAATCAAGAGGCGTTGATGAGAACTGGTTGCTCGAGGAATCCAGCGTAACACTGCCGTGTTCTGGTATAGGTATGGGCCCTTCAAAATTGTTGAAACTGAGATCAAAGTATTCTATATGAAGAGGAAGTAAAGGATCAGATCCAAGACTAGTAAACTTATCTTTACTATTATAAAAATATGTGTTGGTGGTCGTCGGTCCATTCTCCCTCCTCTCTTTTCAGCCATTCGATCAAAGATCAGTCATCCAGATCTGCATGTAGGTAGTTCTTCTGCTCCTCGTAGAAAAGATCGGACCACCGCATGGGCCATGCTCCTCCTCTTCTCTCCTCTACCCCCCTATCCTCCGTCTCTAACTTACTTGACAGATTTAAAAATTTTTATAACATGTTTGTATGCATATTCTAAAATTTTTTATCACCCGTGAGTTTTAAAATATGTAGTATGATAAATTTTAAAAATACGTAGCAACGCACAGGCATTCAGCTAGTTATGTGATATGTTCAAGAGGAAAAAAGCGCATGCCTTTCCAAGTCTCCCATGCCCAGTGAGGTATAGCCCCATAGATTTGGTTATCCGAAAGGTCAAGGCTATTAATCTCATGTAGGTGCCTCAAGACATTGGGGAACCTATATATCTTGCAAGATGATAAACGCAAGAGTTTTATTTTTGGGACCAGCGATGAACTATTTTCTCCGTCCACCACAAGAAGTACATCGTTTGAGAGATTTAGAGAACGATGCAAGTTTCACTGTACCGACGAAATTGTTTGAATGGAGCAGGAGGGTTTGCAACTGACTCAAATTTGAGATCTCTGGAGGTATCTCGCCCGAAAAGTTGCAATTGTACAGTGCTAGTTTCGTCAATTCCCTTAAGCTTCCTATGAAAGACGGTATTAAAACATAAAAATACCTCAGTTGATCAATTAGGAAAAGTTCAATTTCAGTTCGTCAACTATCTCCAGTCTAATTTTCACCCTTAAGGTCTAAGCCAGTGATGTAAAGTAAACCATATTAAAGTTGAGAGCGAAAATAAGACTTCGAACGTAGTCGAAGGATCCAAATTGGACTTTTTCCTATGGATGAATCTTGCAACTTTTTCAAATGCACATCTATAGGGCACTTGACTTCTTTCTAAACTCATAAATTCAGTTTACAGCTCCCCGAAACAAGCATGACTTTGGTAACACCCTAACCCTCTTCGGAGCCTGGGATGCCACCACTACGCACTAACCATCTCAAATTGGCGTTGCTAATAAAAATTTCGACAGCATCTCCCTTATTTATATGACTACCAACAGGTAGCAATCAACATATATATAGAATAGTTGCAATAAGACAACTATTTTATATTGCAAATAAACATAACATAAACAAAACTTTGGACTCCACGCCCATGGAGGCTCATCACCATGAGCTTGTAAACATACTAAAACAAATAGCAAGCCACATAAGACTTGTCATACGGAATTAGTACTGACAAGAGAAACCTATTCTCCACTTCAAGCGGTAGGGACTAGCCATGTCCCACACACCTGTAACATACCCAACGCAAACTCGAGCTAAGGTTTAATCTAAAGTAAGTTAACAAGAGTTTAAGCATAAATGCTCAGTGGGTGACTAAGCTGTTATTTAACAAGTGTGGTGCAAAAAGAGTCTACTCCCACCCCCGTGCTTGCCATCAATTCGGATCACATAGAAAAAGATCAACAAAACAAGTGTGAGTCCATAGACTCAGCAAGTACAAAGTAAAATAATAAATAACAGATACATGTATCATTCAATATCCATCATAGTCTCATTAACCACTCATCTCCATTTAATCTCACTCAATTTTTCATCGACCATTCATTATGCATTTGCCCCTTTTCTCTATCACAATGCAATTGCATATGCATATGCACATCTCTTTAGCCTATACCGGTATAGCAGAGTAAGCACCCATCGATGCTCACCCAAGCCTACCCTTTTTCATACGGGGATCCCAATAGCTTGTCATTTTTTAGACAAAGACCTCAATAGCATGTCTTTTTCATATGGGGACCTCAGTCTCCACTCCCGTTGAGTGTCCACATAAAGTGGACTATAGATGCCACAAAGGCCATCTATTTCCATAACATGTGTTAGACCATATGGCTAGGTCTAGGATTTTTGGTGATGAATAATTGACAATGTAGATAATGAATAATTGACAACATTGGTTGTGATATTACTTGTGGTGTATTACGTGTGTGTGGAAGTTCAAAAGAAGTTGTGCCGAGAAAACGTTCTTTGGACTTTGCCTGTGCAGGTTGGGCGTGGAGACGGTCATGGTCGGTGACGAGGAGGACCGAGACTAGGAAGGAGAAATCTAAGGTCTAGGTGATCGATGATGTCACGAGGTGGTTGGGCTCACGCTGGAGCACGTGGATCAAAGGTGGATGATGAGTGGAGAAGCTACGGGAGGTGCGGTCCTGTAGACTTCAACACGCGATGAGTTGGAAAAGTTGGAATTTTGAAAAACCCGCGTTAGGAAGGGTTTTGGGTCCCTTATTTATTGGAATTAGATTAGAACTCATAGGCTTAAGATAAGCTCAGGTTTTGGACCCTAGACTATAAATAGAGATGGGATTGGAGGCTAGCCCGATGGCTTTTGGAGATACTAATTTCGTGTTAGGGTTTAGGGGTGCTAGGAGGGCACTTTGTAGCCACAATGATTTATAAATAAAATCTAGATCTAGTCGAGTGAAAAAAATTCAGCGGCAGTGGCGTCTCGTCCTCATCGAATATTGCTTCCGCACACACGTTGCTCTCATCGTCTCGTCTCATGAGTCTTCATCCACAATAAAAGTATTGTGTTTGTCTTGTGGTTCGAGACATCAGTGCGTCGGTCGGATTCAAGATTCAAAGAGCAGAAGACAGTAGGTTTGAGAAAAAGTTTTCTCTTGCGCAGCAATTATTCACCCCTCTAATTGCCATCGACAATCCTACAAGTGGTATCAGAGCTGGTTGCTATGGCGTCAAAAAGGTATGTGAACCGTCCCCCTATGCTAAATGATACTGATTTTGCTTTTTAGAAATGTTGTATGTAAGCTTACATTGAGACTCAAGGTAGTGATGTTTGAAATAAGTTTTACACCTTATGTTTTTCTGCTACTATTACTAATTTAAATAAAGCAGATGTTGATTTAAATGCTCAAGCTAGTACCTTGTTGTTTCAGGGAATTTCTCGCAAAGAATTTGATCATGTAGCTCATATTAAATCTGCCCATTTAATATGAAAAACTCTTTACGATTATCATGAAGGGACCATTAAAATCAAGAAAATGCATAAAAATTTTATCAAAAAGAATATTATGATTTTGCTATAAAGCCTGGTGAATCCATTGATGATCTCTTTGCTCATTTTGAGAAAATATTGAGTAATTTACGTGGGGTTAATATTATTCCTGTTGATGAAGATAATGCAACTAAAATTTTGAAATCTTTAGGTTCTGAGTGGTTAATAATTGTCACAACTATTAATCAAACTATCGATCTAGATACTTTAACCATGTATGATTTTTATTCCAGATTGAAAATATATGAGATGGAAACTTTGCCATCTAAAATTGATAAAACTTCATCTTTAGCACTTGTGACTAACCCCGTGCAGGCTGCTTCGTCGAGTGCTTTGTCTTGTGTTTCTTTGTCTACTTTGTCTTCTTCTTCAAGGAATAGTTCGAGCAGCTTTCTGAAGAGGACTTGGTGTTGATCTCCTCATGGGCATATAGGGCACTCAACAACATGAGGATGTGAAATCGAGGTGGCGTGTCAGGTCCGATCAGGTGCTATGAATATGGCGAGCTAGGCCACATTAAGTTGGATTGTCCCAAGCTCAGGGGGAAGATGATCAAGAAAGATAAGAACTATCATTACCGGCCATCCAATAACAACACCACCAAGGGTGGTAATTTTTGTCGCAAGTTTGCTGAAAAGATCATATCGGCTATTGAGCGTCTTGATTTGAGCGATGTGGAATATGAGAGTTGCGACGACGATGATGATGATAAAGGTAAGAAGAAGAACAACGATGACTTCACGGGCATGTGCTTCATAACAGGCAACAACAATGATGATGACGACAATGATTCCGATGAGGTAAGACTATTACATGATGAGCTTGAAGATGGTTTGATTAAACTTGCTATCGAATTAAAAAAGATAAAACATAAATTGATAGAAAATAATTGTGTTATTGAAAGCCGAAATTCTGAAATTAATAGACTTAGAGCTTTAATTCTTGATGATGAATCATGTGAGTTTTGCCAAGTTTTACATTCTGAGTTGGAGGCCGCTAGATCTATTAATGCATCAAACCTGGTTTAACTTAGGGATGTAACGATAATTTTGATGAATTAAAATTGACACATGGCTCTTGTGATGAAAAATTAAAATTTGCTAATGATGAAATTGAAAAGCTCAAGTTTAATTCTTTTAAAGCCTGTGCTAAGTATGAATTGCTATAAGCTAGACTAAATTCATCTCAGGAATCTATTCAACAAATGATTTATCATGAAAACATGTCTTGCTCAAATTGTCCTAAGTTAAATATTGAAATTGATGCTTTAACTAGGCAATTGAATGATTTTGCTAAAAAAGAAAGATTGGCTCAATCTAGTGCTTACAAGAATTTAGTGAAAGAACATATTCAGTGCACATCTTGTTTCTCATTGGCTAGAGAAATTGAATATCTTAAGGACACTTTAGAAAGATTTTCTTTTGGTAAAAAAATTTAAATATGATTCTAGACATGTCAAAAACAAGTGTGAAAAATCTTGGTCTAGAATTTAATTTTGTTGAGCATGACAAGATTAATCCTCCTAAGGCTGTTAAACTTCTTGAACCTGAAAATATTGAAGTAAAATCTGAAGCAAAACAATCTGTGTTTAAATCTGCTAGCTTTGTGCAAAGTTCATTGAATAATAATGTAGGTGCTAGCTCATCATCTGAAAAGAATTCTAATTATGTTAAATTCTATTGCGCTTACTGTGGAAGAGATAGGTACTTACATGAATTTTGCTTTAGGTGTGCTAAGAAACAGAAGAAGGAAAGATTAAATGCTTTAAGACAAAAACGTGCAATCTCTTTTGTTCGTAGAACTAATGTGAAAGCTAAGTTTTTAGAGAACTTCCATGATGATTTTAAATCTACTTCACATGCTTGGTTTGGGATATAATTCAAATAAGTCACGTTCTTTTTGGCTTTTGATCACCCACATGCTCATGATCTTGGTTCTAGATATTTCACTTTCGAGAGACCATGTGGAAAAGATGATATTGTCATACACCTTATTGAGTTAGATTCTCAGGTTGCTGATATTATTTCAAAACCACTTGTTTCTTCTCGTTTTACCCATTTGCAAAGTGAGTTGGGTGTGCTGCATCTTATGAGATTATTCTGAGGGGGAGCTTGTTGTTTAAGAATTTCAGAAGCTTTGTTTATTATATTTGTCAAATAATTCACAAGTCCAAGCCATTGAAATCAAATGAGTTGTAGAGATCTCTTTATCATATTTACTCATATGCTGTGTAGCTTTGATTATGATTAGTTATAATTAATTTGTTGCACTTGAACTAAAATATGACATAGTGGAATACTTTGACTAGATTGATTATAGGTAGTACTTTGTGATGTTCATCGAAAAGGATTAGCTTGATTATAAGTCTTGTTTTAAATCTTGGCTTTGAGGCAATTTGGCATGTTATAAAAAAATGAGAAAGAGATATTTGAAAAGATGTATGCTCCAAACATGCCATGGTAAACAAAAAAAGGGCACAAAAAGTGCATAAAATGAAAAAAGTATACTTCAAGCATGCCACCATTTAAAAGAAGTAAACTATCATAAAAAGAAGTATGCTACATGTATGCTACATTTGTAAGAATTGAATGTGGAGCAATAGGTTGTTATATGAGACTGTTAGCTCGTCTAGATTAAAAGTTTGCTTCACTTTTAGGCTTTGAATTTTTATTGTGACATCTCATTGTGTTCTCTATAATTAGTTTGGTCATTGTTGAGATGCCTGTCATTGATATAAATTGCTTAATCATATTGAAAACTTTGTTTTGATATTGCTATATGATATATGACTTTATATGATCTAGATGGCTCTACTAAAAAACATGGCTTGGTTACTTTATTAAAACAATACGCAGTGACTTGGATAATCTACAAAGCTTCTAGATTTTTATTCTCATAGCTTTTTCTTAGCATAATTCTTCTTTGAAGTTTCTTGATGATTACATTGCCAAAGGGGGGAGAAATTGGAGAGAATGGAGAGATATTGGAGAAATTGGAGAAATCTGCTAAAAATTGCTTCCCTTGTGTTGAGGGGGAGAGTTTTTGAAGAGATTTGAATGTGTGGCTTAAATTGTTTTTTTGGCTTCGGTTCTTCACTTATATTTGTTTAAAGCTAATTCTTCATGTAATCTTGAGGTGTTGTCAATGTATTCATCAAGGGAGATTGTTAGACCATATGGCTAGGTCTAGGATTTTTGGTGATGGATAATTGACAACATTGGTTGTAATATTACTTGTAGTGTGTTGTGTGTGTGTGTGGATTAATGTTGGTCAAGTTGCAAAGAACTTGTGTCGAAAAATGTTCTTTGGTCTTTGCGTGTGTAGGTTGGGCATGGAGACGGTCATGGTCGGTGACAAGGAGGACTAAGATTAGGAAGGGGAAATATGAGGTCCAGACGGTTGAGGATGTTATTAGGTGGTCGGACTCACGCTGGAGCACGTGGAGATCAAAGGTGGATGATGCGTGGAGAAGCTATGGGAGGTGTGGTCCTGTAGGCTTCGACACATGATGAGTTGAAAAGGTTGGAATTTTGGAAACCCCTGTTAGGAAGGGTTTCGGGTCCCTTATTTGTTGGAGTTGGATTAGAACTCGTGGGCTTAGGATAAGCTCAGGTTTTGGGCCCTAGACTATAAATAGAGATGGGGTTGGAGGCTAATCCGGTGGCTTTTGAAGATACTAATTTCATGCTAGGGTTTAGGAGTGCCAGGAGGGCACTTTGTAGCCACCATGATTAAGAAATAAAATCTAGATCCATTCGAGTGAAAAAATTTCAGCGGCGGTAGTGTCTCATCCTCGTCAGATTTTGCTTCCGCATTACGTCGCTCTCCATCGCCTCATCTCATGAGTCTTCGTCCGCGATAGAAGTATTGTGTTGTCTCGTGGGTCGAGACATCAGTGCATCGGCCGGATTCAAGATTCAAAGAGCAGAAGATAGTAGGTTTGAGAAAAAAAGTTTCCACTGCGCACTGCAATCATTCACCCCCTCTGATTGCCATCGAGGATCTTACAACATGAATGCATGCAATACAAATTCTCCATTTAAGCATATCAACGCATCATGTTCTAATAACCATTACTTAGCAACATATTAGTATCAATAGTCCATCTCATGTACCATTACTCATCAATCATCATTATATCAACATGCAAACATAAATAATCAACTCACAATAGCATGGTAGGTAGTGCATCAACATTCATCTAATAGCAATTAGTACTCAAATTTAACGGTTTACCATACACTTGCCTGTTCAATCTTATGGATGATATGTAGATGGCAACAGACCCGAACCTCCACCTAAATAAGCATCGTCAATTTCAATTCATCACTAAAACCATATCTCTTTGCTCACTAATGGGCCGAAAAGACAAACCATCTAATCTTTCTTTTCTCTAATCTCTCTCTGCTAATATCTCTCTTGAGTTAGTTATAATAATTAATCTTACATTAATTTATCATCACTACTAGCCAACACACGTGTGCACTTCACCACACTACTAGTCTTTACTCACACTCGGCCACAGCACCACCGTACTAAGACACAACATCACCAATTTCACCATCTAAACATCCATACAACCATACCAATTATTCACTCCCCTCACTAATCACACATGCTAATAATTGCTTACTCAAATCAGTCACTAATTAGCCTAGCAAGCATCAATCCTAATAATCGGCCTTTTAACTTCTACACGAATTGATAAACAAGTAGGGAGGAGGGATTGAGGTGTTACCCTAGCCCCGAATGACTGGATTGAGGCACTACCTTTCTTTCCTTGGCCAGAACGGCCAGATCAGGCATCGGATTGACCTTTCCCTTCTTCTCCTTTTCTTTCTTCCCTTCACGGCTGGTCAACTCTCGGTCTGCCTCCTGCTTCCTTTCTTTCTTCACTCCCGGTCGAGCTCTCCATCATTTCTTCCTCTTCTTGGTTGGCTGACTCTCCCCCTCTCTTCCCTCGGCTGGCCAGCACCCCTCCACTCCTAGCTGCCCCCACTCCCACCTCCCTCCCTTCTCCAATTGACCGACGGGAGGAAGGTCGGTGCTGGCGGCTGTGGCGATGAGGGAGCGCAACATGAATGCCGAGCAAGGCGACGACGAGGCTGCAAGACAGAGCAGCGGCGACTCGTAGGGACACACGCGTGGGTAGAAGTAGCGACACGTGTCCTAGAGAAGCGACGACGACACCAGCGATTAGAAGGAGCGGCTAGAAGGGCGGTGATGCTAGCGCACTAGGATGGGTAACGGCAGCGTAGGCGCAGTTTGTAACATCCCAAAATTTGTGATTTCTTTGAAAATTAAAATTAAAATTAATTATTTTAAAGAAATTGGATCTTATTTCAAATTTTTCTGAGTTTTTCCATATTTTAAAATCAATTTTTAGAATTAAAAAGGAATCTTAGTTTGAAAATATAATACCAAAATAACTTGGAAATATTTTATCTAAGCTCAAAATACCCCCAGAAACTTATGTGAATTTTTCTAAAATATTTGGAAGTAATTTCTTGTTTTTCTGAGGCTTAATGAATTTTCTAGGCTTTTCTGTAATCAAAAACTAAAATTAGAAAATATTTTTACCTCCCATCCCCTCCGGATGCCACGTGGACGGCCGGATCCCTGTCCACGTCACCGCTCCATCCCGCCTTCCCCTCCTCGCGTGTCGACACGTGGCCGGCCCGATTTGCGCCACACCGCCACCCGGCCCATCTCACCCGCCCGTTCCTCCTTCTCCCGCAGCCCATCTCGTCTCGGCCGCTCCCTCTCGCTTAAAACCCCAGCCCCATCCATCGCCGTCCAATCCCCGCTCCGCGATCTCACCCGTCTGCTCTCTCTCGCTCTCTCCCACACCCCCCAGACCCCACATGTCGGGTCGTCCCCATAACCGCCTCCGCCTCCTTCGCACGCCCGACGCCATCTCCCCACCCTCTCTCTTCGTAACCGCCCACTCTCCCCACTCCAGTGACGAATTGTCGTTGGTTCCCTCCTCCTCGCCTCTATAAAACCCCTCCCGAGCACCCCATTCTCCCTCCGCCTCACCCCACTTCCTCTCCTCCCGGCCGCTCCACCGCCTCCGCACTGCCCACCTCCCTCGAGGCCGCCGCCAACCCCGGCGAGATCGCCGTGCCTCGATCGACTTCAAGCTCTGCCGTCTCCCTCTTGGCCACCACGCCTGCGCACCTCGGGACCCTTGGCCGAGCCTCGCCGTCGCCGGATCGCCGTCACGGGAGACTCGATCCCCACCGTCGCCTCTCTCGTCGCCACCCGTTTCGACCATCGTCGGTAACCTCCGCGTCCACCCCTGATTCCCTCACTTCCCTCTCCTCCTGCGCCACTCACAGTAGGCCACCGCCGGAGCGCCGTGAGCCCGGCCCGAGCGCCGCCTCTGCCTGCCGCCACCCGTGCCTCGTGGCGGTGAGGTGGCGCCACGTCCCGCCCACCTCGGCTCCCTCGCCCGTCGGCGCCACGCCCCCACCTCAACCCCGTGCCACCTCGGCTTCCTCCGGTCCCGTGGACTCGGTCCACATGGACCGGGCCACTGTCGATCGGCCACCCTGTGGTCGACGTCACCGGCGTAATAAATCCGATTTTTTAGTAGAAAAATAATTCAGCCGAAATTAAATTCCATGCTGACGTCATAATTCTGAATTTCTTTTAGAAAAATAATTCCAAAAATCCAGTTTATTCTTTTTCTTTAATTTTAAACTTCCGTGCCCCGTACTTTTCATCCTAACTCCGATTGAACCCATTCAAATTTCTAAATTCATGAAAAATTCTAAACTTTCCATTTCTGCAATCCTTTTTAATTTTGAAATTTATTTCATGCTTTTAAAATTTAAATTTCAAATTTCAAATACCAAGTTCACATTCAAAATCTTCCATGCATTTCCAAAATTTTCCATGCATTTCCAAAATTCAAATTTAAACTTTGTAAACCCTCATAAAGTTTATTTTATCTTTCTAAACTCAAATATTTTATGTCCAGTAAACCTTTTTCAAATTAATCTTCCAGATACCCTTTCTCCCTCGTATGAACTCCGAATCCGTTGAAACTTTCTCCTAAATTCTTATAAAATTGTGAACTTCCTTCCAGTAAATATATTATATCTTTGTGGTGTTATTTGTATTTATTTGTTCGTTTGTTTTATTGTTTTGCGCGTAGAATCCAACGTTGTTGAAGAATTCGAAGACCCGCAGCAAGAAAGTCAAGATATCACCCACGAAGGCAAGTCTCCTTTGAACATTCTGAACCTATGTTTGTGAAATGTTTTTAATTATTTTAAAATTTAATGCATTGCTATGTTACATAAAATGATAATTTATGTTGTAAGGATAGTAGTTAAACCGATAATTGTTATGCCTTCATTTGACATTGACAACCATGTACTTTTGTCACCATAGATCTCTTTTGTCTCAATATTAAGATTATTATGAATTTGATAATTTTAGAACGGTAGTAAATGCTTAGACAAACTAGTCGATCAGTATAACCCTCGGGTGGAAAAATGGAAATGAATGATTTCATCTAGTAGCAATCAATATTGTTGTTGTTGTTAAGTTGGTGAAAACTATTTCAGATTGGGTGGATGGTAAGATTGGATTGGTGTTGTTTAGCACGAGAACTTGAAAAGTGTATGTTCCACCCATGTCAATTAAGGACCGACGCTTGTGTTTGTCC
This sequence comes from Bonia amplexicaulis, assembly GCA_036346245.1. Classification (NCBI taxonomy): domain Eukaryota; kingdom Viridiplantae; phylum Streptophyta; class Magnoliopsida; order Poales; family Poaceae; genus Bonia; species Bonia amplexicaulis. Next base: position 3,579,001 of record CM070768.1, on the reverse strand, counting down.
AAACTGAGCACTACCGTACAACCATATGTCTAAATGGGTATGACCTAGCTGATTAACTTACAATAGACTAGTTTAGGTACCACCAGTGGAAAGTGGATGCTAGGGTGTACTAGTTATTCATAGTGAGGGACAGGGTTTACTGTACTCATACGACGCAAGAGGGGGCTTCTGAATGTGGTGGATTTAACTCTTCAGCGGTGAAACCTCAGCGGGTGGTAACTAGCTAGACTAGAGTAAGGTAAAGGCTTTGTGACGAATTATCTGGGTCTCATGCCTAAGGAAGCATGTTGGCTATTAAGATAGATTGTCTCTTGTGGGTAAAGTTGTACAACCTCTGCAGAGTGTTAAAACTATCGAATAGCCGTGCCCACGGTCAAGGGCGGGCAAGGAATGTATTCACATGGTAGATTTCTGGTTTTAAAATAAAGTTTTGGGAATCCGAGAGTAGATGGAACTCTCGAGGTTGTTCTGGCAGATGAAGCCAGTGTGGGTGGTTGGAACCCGTAGATTTGAACCTTGGTGGATAGAACCTTCACTATAAAAATGCTTGATAGTTTCAGTCATGATAATTACTTTGTTTAAATTATTGCCTTCGAAAATATTTAGTGGTATTGGAAATAAAATATTGCTTTGTGCAAAATAACAATATGACCCCCCTTTTGTTAAAGCCTTACATCTACTGTATTTTTTCAAGACTTGCAGAGTACTTTATGTACTCACATACTACACTTAAAAATAAAATCTCAGAGGAATACTAAGCTCAGGAAGGAGACTACGACTACTTTGCGTGTGGATTCGACGAAGGATTTCCGGAGTACTAGGTTGCATTTCCACAGTCAATTGCCCGTGACGTATTGATGGGTCTTTATCAAGTTTATTTTGCTTCCGCTGTGTTTTGTTTATTTGCGAGGTCTTGAAACCCCAGATGTAATGAAAAGACCTTTTGGTTTGTACTCTTTATTATTGTAATATTCGTTGTTGGCAATGTAATCATCACTGTTTAACTGTGTGCACTAGCTTTGATCTGAGACTAGTGCTGTAATATACAGAGGGTCCAGATTTAGAAATCCGGGGTCCCGACACATGGTGCGGCAGTAAGCACCAAAGCAAGGGAAGCGGTGGCGTGGTGGAGTCGGCACGAGGGAGGAGTCAGCTCTCCTGGCTTTGCTAATAAGAGGGGGTGGCTTGGGCGGGGGTCTAGGCTTCAAGCCTAGCCTAGTCGCCCCAAAACTCTCTTTTTTGGTATTACAACTTTGAGCACCACTGTTACTAAGAAGAAACAATAGCACTATGACCCTCATCGGTTGCAAAGCGCACTTTGCAAACCTTTTAGGGTCTGATTGAAAATGGGGATTTGGATCTAAATCCTAAGATCCTAAAAAAATAATCTAAGAGCAGTTCCCCTATTCCAAATAGGCTCTTAGTGACAAAGGATTTTGCATCACAGTTTTTGCAACGAACAAATGGTAAGGTCTCATTTAGTTCTCACATTTGGATTTTTTATTTTTACATGGTCTCGACTCTCGAGTTCTTCCTATTCACAATCAAATAACCATTTGGATTACGATATTCTATCTGATTCAGAATTAAATTGCTTGTTGTAAAATTGCTGCAATATTTTCATAAAATCCCTATATTCCAAATAAACCCTTGGCCTCGTTTGGAACAAAAGAATTTCACTAGAATTTCGTATCCATTTCACATGAAACAGTTCAATACTCAAAGATGCAAAACTCCTCTGGAATCAGTTCATATCCTCTGGAATCCTGAAGTTCATGTCCTCAGAAGAAAGACTCAAAAGCTGCAAAGATCCTGGCGCCAAGAACCTGATTTCAAAATCCCACCCCGCCGCGTCCATGGCCACGAACCACCGCGCCCACCGGCGTAGGAAACCGCGCGCCGCTGCCGTCGCGCCCCCCTCCGCAGACATCGAGGACCTGGCGCCCGCCGGGGCCGCCTCGGCGGCGGCCGCGGTGCGCGCGGGGCTGCTGCGGTGGTACGACGCGCACCGGCGCGACCTGCCGTGGCGTGTCGCCCCGTCGAGCGTCGGCGGCGGCGGACGCGGTGGGAGCGAGGAGAGGGCGTACGCGGTGTGGGTGTCGGAGGTGATGCTGCAGCAGACGCGGGTGCCCGTCGTGGTCGACTACTACTCCCGGTGGATGGCCCGGTGGCCCACCGTGCACAGCCTTGCCGGCGCCACGCAGGAGGTGAGACCGTGTCAAAGAGAGGGGGTCTCTCTTGCGCAGGAAAGATTCAATGTTTGATGCAAAATCTTTGATCCAATATCAAATTCTTGATTTCTGGTTGCCATTTGCTGCAGGAGGTGAATGAGATGTGGGCCGGTCTCGGGTACTACCGGAGGGCTCGGTTTCTTCTTGAGGTGAGTGGGGAGATTGATTATGGCAGGTTGTGATCAAAATTCTAGGGAGGGGCTGCCAATTGTCTACTAGTTTGGCAACCTCTACAGTGCCCGTGCCCTGTTCGACGTTTTGCCTGAGCGAGCCTGGAAGTTCGATTCAGATTTTCTCTTTCAAAGGAGAGAGATTTTAGTGCTGGTTCGTGATGTGTGTTACGTTGCAGCTATTTGACGATGCACAAGTTGTTCCGATGACATTTTGGGTAGTTTGTTAGGATTAGGCCTTTGACATGAGTATTCTGTAGTTGAGCCTTTTGTTCTGGTTTATTTTCAGCTTACTGATTGATTTCAGTAGTTCATGGTTGTAGAACGTTGGATGTAGTGAATTAAGGATGATAGATTTCCTAGTTTTGTGGTTTATGGAACGTATCGCTTCTGCTTGATCTTTTGCACAAGCATCTCTACAAATGTTACATTTTTTCCTTAAAAGACTAATGACTAACATGAATGCATGCATCATCTCTGTCTTGTTGCGCATTGTCTGACCAACTAATAGGGATGTTAATAGCGGTCAGTGCATGGTGGTTTTACATGAATCTAGTGACTGCTGTGGTTAAGTAAAAATCTCAAGTCTGTAGTTTCATAAGATGCACTTTTTTTTTTATGGGGAACTAGGGAGCAAAGCAGATTGTGGAAAAGGGGGAGTTCCCCTGCACAGCGTCAGCACTTCGTCAGGTTCGGGGCATTGGGGATTACACAGCGGGTGCCATTGCTTCCATAGCCTTCAATGAGGTTGGGCACCATATAGCTCCTCTTTAAATGAGTATGTGCATTCTCTTTTCATATTCAAATGATTTTGCAACATTGTTGTTACTATAGGTTGTCCCAGTTGTGGATGGAAATGTTGTGCGTGTTATCAGCAGGCTCTATGCTATCGCCGATAACCCAAAAGAATCCTCGACAGTGAAGAGATTCTGGTAAGCAGAACTGCCCTTTTAAGTCTAAAAGAACTGATCTTGATAGTTATTTAAATTTTATTACTTGGTCATATGTTTAATACAATGTTAGATATTTACTGTAAAATAGCACCAAGTACGGTAATTTATCCTCTTAGAATAATTTGCACACTGAACAACTTACTGGCATAGTACTGAGCTATACTATAAATTAAAATGGACACATTTATTTTACCAATTTACGTTTCAATTTACAAGCCTAGTTCGCAGTTGCCAATCTCCACCTAACCTAAGTGCAGGCTGTACCCACATTTGGTTCCATATTGATACTGATCCTCTGTGACAATATTGTTTTCCTGTATACCTAATTTCGAATTGGGAAGCTTTATACTGATATGAAAACTTCTACATGACTTTTGGACAATGTTTGCTTGATCATAGGGAGCTCGCCGGTCAACTGGTTGATCCTTCAAGGCCAGGAGACTTCAACCAAGCAATGATGGAATTGGGAGCAACATTATGTAGCAAGGCAAAACCTGGTTGCTCCCAATGCCCTGTATCTAGCCACTGCCAAGCACTCGTACTTTCCAGAGAAAATGCATCAATGGAAGTTACAGACTACCCACTAGTGGTTCCAAAGGCCAAACCACGGTGCAATTTTGCTGCTGTCTGTGTCGTTCAAATTGCACAAGGCGTGGCGCAAGAGAAGGCAGACACAAAGGGCAAGGATAATGTTTTTCTTCTGATCAAGAGGCCAGAAGAGGGCCTGCTTGCAGGGCTTTGGGAGTTCCCATCGGTTCTTGTGGATGAAGGGAAGACTGATTCACTAAACAGGAGAAAAGAGATGGATAAGTATCTGAAGCAGTTGCTTGCCATAGATGTGAAAAAACAGAGATCCGATGTAATCCTCAGGGAGGATGTTGGCGAACATGTTCACATCTTCTCCCACATCCGCTTGACGATGTATGTTGAGCTGATGATTCTGAAGCTGAAAGGTGGGTCGCTTGTTCCCCTCGCTAGCAGGAACTTTCTATTCCTCCAGTTAATTTCTCGTGTCACTAACTAAATTTATTGTAGATGATGTGGGCCAACTATGCAATAAAGCACAAGAAAGCGCAATGAAGTTTGTTGATGAAGATTCAGTTGAATCCATGGGACTGACGTCAGGAATACGGAAGGTAATAACAATTCGAATGTTTTGAGTGCCAGATTGTTCTGAATTTCGACAAAATTGTAAGATAGATGGTTTGTCTTCAGGTGTACAACATGGTGAAGGATTTTAAGGAGAAAAGTCTCTCGAAGCAGAGCCAGATACCCACGAGGAAAAGGAGCAGACGGCTAAAGCAGTAATCCGAGCGATTGGATACCGCTAATGCAAGTAACAGTAGCAACTATTCAGGTGTTAAAATTATCTTGTCTGTATATATGTACTCAAAAGATCTCTCGGTCTCAGGTGGCTGGTGCACTGTTGCAAGCTTGCTTGAAGGAAGGTGGTAGTGACGTAGTGTTCAAATATCGAGCAGTCGCTGCTGAAAACTTGTATCTTTTGATCTGATCAGGCCATGATTCTTGGATAGTCCTCTTCTAATTTATGCATAATTCAATTGATCATTTAGACCGAATGCCTTTTGATAAACCTTACTCTGCAAGCAATCGCAATCATTTGCCAAACGGGAAAAAAATTATACATGTCTGACGGATTTGTCAGTGGATTGATGGCCTTGTTCCTCACTAAGCATAAGTATGCGCCAACAGCATCAGCTTTCAACGTTGTTCCAATTTCCAAACCTGTCTCCATTTATCATCAGGATAAATAGAGGCAGGAGGAGGCTAATAATCATAAGGCAATTGTGTGTTTCTGCCAGGACACAGTTTATTATGAAAGAACGTGGTTCAACTAACAAAATAGTTTCGCATTTTTCGAAGTACTAGTTCAGCAATGACAACAATTATCTACTGCTGGTGTGCTTATGTGTGAAAAAAGGGAGGACAGGCAATCAAATACAAACAACCACCACTGGTGAAACCATTCGACAGTGGAACGGTGCCTTTTCCTATCCACAGCAGATTATTCTTGGAATGGAGTTAGATCAATCTTGAACGTCTTCTTTCCCTTGGTGACTCGCTTCGCACAAAGGGGAAAAAAACAGAATATAAGTTTACAGAGATATTTGGCTTCGGCTATACTCAAGGATGGTTAACTTACAGCAATTGCAATCAATTCCTCTAATAGCTCCTCCAAATTGCGCAATGGCTGGCAAAAACAAAAGTACAGATAAATAACATGTGGTCGTATCAATATATACCATGAAGGTTGCAACATGGGCAACAAAGGATGGAGAGGTTTTACCCATTGAGTTGGGCCATCGCATGGTGCATTCAGGGGATCATCATGTACCTGTCACGGGATTATGCATCAAAATAAATCTTAAAATTGTATCTTCATTCTTTGAGGAGCATAACAGAAATGTAAGATAAAAGGAGCAAAAAGCAACATCAGAGCTTCCTCCCTTGTCACTGTTGTGTCTTCTAGGTTTTACCTCCATGAAAATACCATCAACACCAACAGCAACAGAAGTCCTTGCGATGCATGGTATTAGTTCTCGTAGGCCCCCACTAGCAACACCTCCACCATCAAGCTTCCAAAACACATTCAAATATGCCAAGTTCAACAAATAAACATCCTCAAAAGACAACAATATGCATTATGAGCTAGTTCAGAAGTTGTATAAATAGGTAATCAATGTTTTAGTGGTTGGTTTTGATAGTAGGGATAGTTCAACAGAATAGTGAAAATAATAAATAATTCAAAAGTCTGCATTCCTAGTACCATTCCAGATTTGAGTGATTGTAGGTATTACTCTAGGGCTTTTGCAATGGTTGCAGAAATATATAAAGATAAATAAGGCTGGAAAACTAACATGGTGTTCCAAAAACTACAAAATGAGCTAAATGCAAATTTTACATCAGAGAGGAATGGGGAGATAAAGTCTGGTCAATTACTACAAATGTCAATCATCATAGATACAAAAGTTGCCCTTAATGTTGATTTCCTTTATTAATCAACATTGGACTCGCCTAGCACCAAAAGTCAATAGCTAAGTTATGTACTTGCCTAAACTGGTACACCGCAATTGGTAAATATACCTTTCTTCCAGCTGGTTGTTGCAGAGCATGCGTTATATCAGCAACCTGAAATGCATGTTTCTCCATCAATGGTCTATACCATAGATGATGGTAGCTACCACATAACAGAATATTGAAAGGTAAGAATAAAATGAATATGTGAAGTATGAAAATAAAAAAATGAACAAACGAGAAAAATATAAAAAATATCACTTCTCCAAAAGCATCAGGTAGAAATGCAATCACTTTCTGGTGAAAAGGAAAAAAAAAAGAAGAAGAGCACAACCTAATTTATTTTCATCCTGGATTGGTTGTTATGCTGTTGGCATTCCTCTTTTTTAACATGTACTTGTCTTGATTGGAAGATGCAGGGTTACCACAATCAATTTGAATTTTGTGAACTCAAAAAATGGCAGTCATCTGGCTCATCCCCAGACAACTTAAGTTCATTATTGACAGCAGAAAAGCTAGACTACCTCTGTCATGTCGAGGCAAGTGCACCAATTCAGGAAAAATGTTGAATGCTAAATCACAAGATTGACACTAAACAATCATCATCCTCACTATAATAACTGAGTTGCATCGTTGTAAAACTTTAGGTTGATTTTATTTTTCCAAATATTATTCCATAACAAATGGCAGACAGCCAGACTTGCCCAATGCCAGCAATAGTAACAAGCTAGGCAGATGTTCATCAATTAGAAAAAGCTAGATGGATGGACACAGAAGGTGGATTATGAAGTTATGGACAATGGTAATGTGCTAATACTTACAACTGGGCAATTAACTTCCCTCAGCCACTCAAGGTTCCTTGGGTCGACAATTAGATCATCTGCGTGTTTAATGAAAACAAAGTTAAGTCTTCATGGAGCAATGCAAAAAAAATAACTAATAACAGTCAGATAGTGCTAAAATTAGGTATGCAACTAAAGGAAGTTGGTGTGTTGTGTAAAACTTCCAGTTACTTATTTTCCTTCAGAACCTAAACAAGGAGACCAACAGCTTGTGCTCAACCAAACAAGTGATCTTATTGCTTACTTTGTTGTATGGCAGCTGATCTACAGGATATGCTAATCTGACCCACTGCCTTCTATTAGTGAGTTTAAACGTGCTACAATGGCTAGGGAACCCATAGATGCATGAAATATTTCACGAAGCATTCAATTCAACCCTCTGATGCTACCGGTTTCATCTTGTTTCATTGTCCAGAAAGAGTAGCATATACTAGTAAGTCAGTAAGTGCAATATGTTCCCTAGTGATCCTCTACCATAGGACTGTATCGATGATTGTTTGCTTTCTCTTTCTATGCTGAAGTGGGCAGTGCACAGAAAAGAGAGCCAAAAGATGCCTTAACTGTAGCCGAACATGGTGCCACGCTCACAGACCATCACATTTTGATTTCCTGCAAGTCTAATTTTCTCCGCAGAGTTGACCATAACCTGGAACGGTATGGTGTCACTTTGATAAACATGTATAGATGCCTCAGGAAAAGTAGCATAACTGAATCTGGTAAAATAGTTTGCTCGGAAGCAATTCCTAAAAGGACTTCTCAAGTGATTGCACATATTTCATTTCTCAAAAATTAGTTCTAGTAATCAAAAGAGCAGATGTTTGGATCAACACTTTTCTATAAGGAAAACAGAAAATATCTGCTTAAAGAAGTAGCACAAATATATTTGATAGTTAGCTTAAAAAAGTTCCAAATTAAAACAAATGTTATCTGAAGAGAAATGGAAATAGTCGGTGAAAGGTAACTGGATTATCAGAATGGTGACAGACTGAAAGGGAACTGATAATCTGCTTGTCATAGTTCATTACACTTGATGTTGGTTGCTGAAGTTCTGTGAAAATTCAATGAATTTAAGCCAAGCTACTATCTCTTTGATCTTGAGAAGGTTTTATTCCTAGCCTACCCCAACTTGTTTGGGACAAAAGGTTTTATTGTTGTTGTTGTACTATTCAGTGTAATATTCTGAAATTTTATTTATCTCAAGTAAATGGAAGTTGCAGATAAGAGCAAATAGCTTCCACTTTTCGTCAAACATTTATCCTCATGCAAAATCACAGGAAGAGAAAAGTTCCCTAGATTGCATTACCAACATAGGACATCATGGAATGTTTGAACAATATTAATTAAACTGAGCATGAATTTGTTGAGGCTACATGATTGAGCAAGACAATAAAACCAGCAATAAATTAGCATTTAGCAAGTAGCAACAACAAACAAGTATTCAGAATTCAGATTTCAGCAAGACTACCAGCCCAAAATGCAACTTACAGAAGGGGCACAGAATTGTCCTTTCTTGATATTGATAATTTTTCCAGTCTTAGCAGCAGCCACTAGAAGGTCAGTCTGTTATCATAGTAATATCTTTGTATTAGGCATGCAAAACATGAGATAAAAATGCAGAATCATGGTTAAATAGCTGATAATACTATAGTTAGCTATAAAAAAACATGGTACCTGGCGACAGAGGAAAGCTGGAATTTGTATAATGTCAGCAACTCTTCCAACAGCTTCACACTGATTTAGTGAATTAATTAGAAACCATCTGTTTTTCAGAGCAAAGTATATGTAGTGGGAGAGTATGAATTCAAAAGGGCCAATGCAGGAAGAGTGAAATAAACACATGTAGCAGTAAGATGGTTTGATTAGAGTAAGAAGTGGCTAATGGTGACAAGCTCCGCATATGTTTACCAGCAAAGCATCAGTTCTCCTCTCAGAATGCAAGAATGAAAACCAAGCCTAGATATGAATCCAGGCTCCAGATTGAAGCCAAATTATTCAAAAGCTATACCTAAACTTGTGTTAAGGTGTCCAATGAGTTGCTTGTTCGAAGATTGTGTATTATGTATATTTGGAAACATAGCATGACTTACAAGACATAGTTGTATTACTGATATTATCAAACAAAGACCCTTCCAGTGTGCTGACAAATTCATGTGACCATGTCCAATTTTTTCTGATGGAACTTGAAAGGATAAAAAAAAGTTCAGACAATAACATTTCAAAGAAAAAAACTACCAACGCAAAGGAAACATAATTACTAGTTAATGCTAAGATCTGCGGAGAAAATAGGAAGGTAACAGTGTAACACAGAAGAATTGCCTCTTTAAAATAAAATAGAAGAATTTCCTTGCGTGCAAGATTAATACAACCAAACGGATACCTGGTAGCTTTCGTGTACATCAGTGACCACTGGAAGGTCATATGTTGCTTTCACCTTTTCAAGGATCTGGCCAGCAAAAATATTAATGCTTTAATATAGCAAGCACAACTGACAAAGTTATATATAAGAGACAAAAGAGTAGAAGTAAAACAATAGCACAGAAAAGACACTCCTTGTGGGTTGGCATTCATAGTGCATACATCACATGACTGATACATAACACCTGACAGAACAAAGGTTAGTGACCTGGCATAGGCTCTGAAACAGGCACAGCTACTGGACTGTTACTATGCAGTGTTTACCAAGGCGCTAGTTGGGCAGGCTAGGTGGCCGCCTAGACAGGAAAAATCAGCTAGGCGAGTAAGACAGGAGGGAGGCGCCTAGCGCCTAGGTGCTGCCTAGGCGGGCTAGGCGGCCACCTTAGGGAACACTGTTACTATGTCTCCTGAAACTTCAACAGCCAAAATAACAATACACTATGGAGTATTGCGTCAGATACTGCCCAATTGTGAGACGTTTCCATAAATCAAGATAACCACTGATATTATATACAAAGCTACGAGAAGGGAACTTTCATCCATTATTGCAGAAAACAAGCAAACATCACATAAGGGCAGCTATAACTGGATATGAATTTGCATGTACTAACAGATTTTTCATTCTACAGACCACCAATGCTATCTAAAATTAGGAGTTGACTAGTTTAAAGGATAAATTTGCCACACCTTCAGGCCTTCTTCCAGACCAGGACCACGGAAGGATTTTGATGATGTTCGATTTGCTTTATCAAAGCTGGACTTGAACACAAGTGGCAACCCAAGCCTGCCGTCAAGAACAAACAGCGACAGCAGTTTAAGTTAGCCCAAAAATAAACAAAACAGTGATGATTGGTTGCTCACTTGCTTGTGATGCCTTTGAGGTGCTTGGCCATCTTCAGGACATGCTCCTCTGATTCAATCACATTGGGCCCAGCTAGCAAGAAGAATGGTTGAGCAGCCTGTTGTAAGAATCAGAGGGTTCAGTTCTTGCAAAGAAATAGCACAGGGCTTCGAATGTGATTACACTAGGACTGTATATCACTCATATGATGGAAAACCAATAAAATAACTCAGAACATGGTTGGGTGGTTGCTCTCAAGATCACCATTCTGTACGCCATTCGGTCCTCCTTATTCTTCCTTCTTCTTTTTTTTGAAATAAGGGGCTTTTATTAAGGCCCCAGCTCAGCACAGAAGCTTATAAAAAGGCTTTTTACAGAGGGGAAGAAAAAGAAAGAAGTAATCCGAAAGCGCTCAATAAACAGAACCTAACGCTAGATACACTTCGAGAAAGGGAGAACAAACGCAACAAAGCGCAAGAGTGAGCACTAGCTCCCTGAAGCAATTTTTCTATTCCTTCCACCACTCCAGCTTCAGTCTCTCAACAAGAAGCCTTCTTAGCCAAGATACCACCAACAAAAGTTCCCAGTCATAACAAGGCTAAGTATCATGTATGCATCATCCCCATAGAGGCAGAAAAAGGGAGCAACCAAAAAGAAACTATTGTGCAGTTCTTATAGAGAATACATGAAAACAGTAAACCAAACTGAACATCTCGATGCTTGAGCGTACCCATAATCATAGCAACCTCATGGAACTCAGAAACTAACTAAATCATGTGATTCTAAATCAAACTCTTGAACACCGCTCGGACATCATGCCAATCTAGGTGGAGATATCATGCGAATCTCAATGGCAGCATGTATTTCAATTAATGTTTTACCACAATCCTAGCACCTATGTCCATAGTTAATTCTGCCAGAACATAACAAGGAACCAAGCAACATCTGAAATTGTTTATGCGAGAACTGACAAGCATCACGCAAGGCTTCTTAAGAGAACGCACCGCCTACTACCAGCTGCAAGATTATCAATCTGAACTACTGGAAAAGTTGAAAACCGATAAAAGCATCCAACAATGCCAGAACAATTCACGCCACCAACACAAGAACCCATTATCCCTAAAACATCGTTGGCGAGGAACAAAGGGCAAAGAAGATATGAACCCCCCCACAGCAGCCGCAGGGTGATCGACGAAATGCCGCAACCGAGATCACAAGCACTGGAAGAGCAATTCTTGGTACCTTGAGCTGGTCCAACAGCGCCACCGACGAAGCATCCATCCTCCCACTCCCTGCAGAGGCAGGCAGAAAACCAAGATCAAGAAGCCCACCCAATCCAAGAACCCAAAAACACGAGAAATGCGGCAAAGAGATCACGAACCAGAAAGAAATTCCCAAACACGAGAAAGAAGGAAAGAAAGAGAACGCGTGGGGGCAGAGATCGAGCCGGCAGTTGGGTGAAGCCGGAGCAGATGGAGCTGGAGCCTGGAGGATGACGCCTTGCTTGCTCTGTCGGGCACGAGGCCCCGACGCGTCGGCGAGCCGATGTGATGACGCCATCATCACGGGCCCTACGGGCTTATAGGGCGGCCCAGTTTCACCCGGGCGACCAGACCGAGCCCAATAAGGTAGTCGGGCGTCTAGCTCTAGACCCGGGCTTGATACAACCGTACAAGTAGACGGAGGCGAGACCAGCTTGGCTGGTTCTTTTGCTTTGGTATTTAGTTTAATCTTTAGTTTATGATTTTTAAATTTCTATTTACGAGAGAGAATACAGAGAGAAATAGTTATAGGTGATTTTAGTGGATATAGTTAAACTTGGTATAGTGTCTACTACAATCTATCTGTAAACTCTATCTTAAAAAGACATATCATTTAAAAGTTAGTTACTATAAAGTAAGTGATAAGTTAAAACAAAAAGAATCCAGCATTGAGAGGATGTGATGATGGTCGCCCGTCCGGCCTGCCTTCCATCCTTCCCAGCGATGGAGCTCAGCACTTCTCACCTAGTTGTTGAGTACAGCGTGCGTGCATGTAGTAAATGGTTGGCGCGTGCTGAAGATGGATTAATATGTTTTTTTATTTTAAAAATTTTAAATTTAATTATATTAAAATCACCGACAGATATAGTATAAAATAAACCAATGACAATATAAAAAAAATTATAAATCAGTTTATTTCAGCTGAATTGGGCACCCACTGGATGTTCTTAGGCCTCCGTTTAGTTCCAGCGCGTGTTCTTTCAAACAAAATGTTCTCAGGCCTCCGTGGAATGTCCAAACAAAAGGTCGGCGCTTAAGTTTTTCTTTCAAAAATTAAAGAATGATCTTAGGGACCGGAGGGTACACGGCGCACATCTCGAGGTACCATTGATCTGACGAAAAGCTGAGCACGAGCGAAAGTGTAAAATGTATGCCTGGTTGGTATGCAATTTGCCAAACTAACCCAGTGGAGATATACCAACATGCAATTTTAATTAAGTTTCGAGGTTTCAAGAGTTGAAAATGTAACAAATGCTTACCAATATTCCAGGAACTAAAGAAGATAACAACTTGGAGCCACATATGGCTATACGCATGGTCATGTGGGCTCTGATAAAAATATATACGGTTTTGTCCAGGTTACATATGTTGGAAATTAAGTGGATTTAGCAATATTTTCATTTTAATTCTAATTATGATTAAGCACAAGAAAGCATATATATAGCAATATGAAAATGACATGAACACATATGTATTATCTCTCAAAGCAGATAAACAATTCAAAACATTAACATATTGTAATATACTTAATAGAACACACATGTGAGCATTTAAAATCTGCATAATGTACACATTGAGGATTGTGTTACTGCTCTCAGTTGAGGAGTTGCACAAGTTCTAAAAGAAATTTGGCCTTCTACCACTCTTGTCAGTTTTCAACAATCACAGTAACAAATCCTTAGAATTCTGCTAGCTTGTCTATTCAAATATGCATTGTGAATGTGTTTTGTAAGTGTTTGAAGTCCATGTTGAAATTAAATTGAACTTAAATTCTGATAGCTCTAACCAGTCACCACCTATCCTCCCCGCTTATATTGAACTTACGTATAAATTTATTAGTTTTTGAACTTATGTATGAATTTATCGATTTTTGAACTTATATATGAATTTATCACTTATGTTGAACTTGTGTTGTTTTGACTATTGTACTTAAGTAATCTAGATGAATTTATTGCTTGTTGAAGGATTGAAGTGGTGGTAGTATGGCTTAGTGTATACTCCTTTACGTATGCACATTCTATCCGCCTATATTATTCTTCCGTTTCGACTTTGATCCGAAACCGTCAATATAAATAATATTTGTATCCGCACCTCTACATGGTATCATATCTAAAACTTCGAATACTCCGAATTCATATTTATATCCGATCTTACCGTATTCGACTTTGAATTCAAGAAAAAATGTATTAAAATACAATATAAATAATATTTGTTCGAGTTCAACCCAATTGCACCTCTACAAATAGGCAATCTAGCGAGCCTTTGACAAAGCTTACGAGCACAAGTAACTCAAGCCTTTAAAAAAATTGCTACACTACCACAAAGGCGATCACCTGAGAGAAGTCGTGCATGCATTTGTTTAGGTGGGTTAGTTGGCTAGGCCGCCCCACCAACTGCTTCAATAATAAAAATTACCAATATGGAATAGCAAGTAGCAAAAAAGGTTATGTGAGCAGAACAAAATCAATATACAAATATATTCCACATTGGAATTTAGCTTCTTTTGTTAATCACAACATACTTAATAATATTGAAGATTTTTTTTTCATCTTAGACATCATTGCTGATTCAAAAGTTTCGAACATGAACCGAGCACACCTGCCATAAGCGTGTGATAGTCGTAGCCTTATTGTAGGAGTTTTTTTCAGCTTCCGCACTCCCGCGCGTTCCGTGGTCCGGCACGTGTCGTTGCTTCCGCACTTCGAGAGAGCCTATATATATATAAAAAATCTGTAAGAGAGCTAGATTTATAAAAACATGATATTAGGAGGTCAAAAAATTAAATAATTCAAGTTTAAGCTCCGCTAAATGGACATAACGTTTTTGGTGGAAGAGAAAAATTCAGTGAACCGAATTTGATCAAGACAAGTTCAGTGAACTTTTGTTCTCGTAGAAATGGAACGCATGCTGTTCGTTCAATGGATCGAACCAACAAGAAAATTTTGATGAACCTAATAAGTTGACTGAGGAAAGCATATGCATGCATTTCTCATTTCTTGGTAGCTTCCTTCCTTTTGTTGCTTCACTTTTCTTCCTGAAGTCTTCCTCCATGGTTAACTTTCCTCTACTTCCTATACCATCAATGTACTTTTGTATTCCCTAATAGCTTGTCCATAACGGTGTGCATAAAGGTCATGTGAGCCTTGTACCGTTCTACTCCAAACGGTCAAGGAAAAAAGGTGACATTCCAAAAAACATGCAGTCAGATTATTTTAACTTTGAGCAGTAATATATTTACAAAGTTTAGCCTCGCCTTATGAAAATTATATGGATAAGTTTGTCTAGAAAAATACTTTCATAATGTTATAATTCTTTTAGGTTTCACAAATATATTACAATACAAATTGATGCTCAAAGTTGTGTTTTAGATACTGTATGTCAATGTTCAAAACGACCTTGTAGCCAGCAAGGCTTTGGGACTGCCTAGCCATCTGTGGACTGATTATTCCAAAAAAAAAACGAGTCACTTTTTTCTAGCCCTTGGATTTATATCCAACAACTCTCATCTTCCATCCCATATATGAACCCAGCATTCAAACCCTAACACCATCTCCTCCCTCCGGCAACCGCCGCCACCCACGGCGGACGACGGCAAGCCCTTCCCCTACCACTACTAACGCCCGACATGATTGCTGATGGCGCCAATGCCATGTACCTTCTCCTCCGTGCCACATCCACCTCCTTTCTACCATCATTCTTCCTCCTCACCAGCAGTGGCAGTACTAAATCTGCCACCACCTCCTACCGCTCATCCCACCACCCCTCCTCCCTCATTCAAGCTCATCATCAACCCACCTACCACCGCTCACCAAGCCGCCCCCCTCCCTCGCTCTAAGGTCGGAGCTCCAGTGAACTCTGAACCATAATTCAACGACGGCGGGAGATGGCTATATCAGAGAGGAGGACATCAAGCTCCCGAGAGCACAGATCTCTAAGCTTATCCAAAGATTAGAAATTCAACTTTTTTTTAAAAAAAGTCTATTCATGTATATAAAATCCTTAAAAACACAGCAAGGTGTGTAGCCAGAGCCAATTCCTCTTGGCACCTTTTGCCAATTTCGACATTACCGCGCCTTTACTGTGTATATCCATCGAACTTGTTAAAAGATTGGATGCACGAGATCTACCAACAGACCGTAGCGTACGTGGCGCTACCTACAAGAACTACTGTGGAAGTGATTTTCACATGTGCATGCACGAGGATCACGAGATGGATTGGACGGTAGCCAGCAGATGTGCAGTGCCAACAGCCACACAGCAAGCCAGTACGGCACACGCAGGCGTGCAGCGGCGGCAGACGGCTCCACTTTGCTGCCGCATGCGTTGCGCTCTTCGCCGTGTTTTTCTTCGTCGCTTCGTGCGCTGCTTTTTTTTTAAAAAAAAAACCCACTTATACCATACACACGAACATCTATGCGTGCTCTGTTTTTTTTTTGAATACGTAGGAATCGGATGGTTTGCGCACTGGTGTTGGTTTATATCTTGGTCGATGGTAATAGCTGATTCTGATTCATGTCCAAGTGTTTCGATGTGCTTCAATTAATAAGTCTAAGCCCAAACAAATAAGCGCTAAAATAGATTAGTTTGTATTGTTTTTTTATACAGCTTATGGCTTTTGGCCCTAATATAAGCGTTTATACAAATAAACCGAATACCGATAAGCCGCTTTAAAAAGACTATACCGATAAGTCTTTTTAAGGTGGAGTCAATAGGAAGATTGTAGTAAAAGATGTATTAGGTTCAGCTGTACCGGCCAAAATCGCATATGACTATTTTTCTATGCGTACTACCTCTTGCGAACAACTTGAATTCAAATAACCCACCCATAAACATGTTTTCCGTCAATGGCGACCTCTTGTTTTCAATACATAGACCATGCGGGCAATTGCATCGAAAGCCGACTGATAGTCGTTCAACTTTTAAAGGACGATCCTGTAAAAAGTTATTAACTGTGACAATCAGTGTCTTTACTAAGGGGTAATAATCTAGTCAACTGATTATTATTTATCTATTCGGTAAAACACCAATCCAACAAATAATAAGCTCATTAAAGTGTTGCAGCAAAATAATAGCTAGAGACAGTATAACATTATTACAATATCATTACCACGCAGGGCTACTGTCCAAAATAGGGCATAACAAGTTTTGTCCGAATATTACAATAATTGAAAAACTAATAATTATACAAAGACGGAGACAAGTAGATAGCTACACACTAATATACTCGGGTTTACATAAACGGCTAATGGCTACCTTCTACTGATCCCAACCTCTATACGAGGCTTCTGACTTGTGCATGTCATACTCCTGACTGAGCTCGCTTCCTTCGGTATAGTTGTCCTTAGAGTAGACCTCCGTATAGCCATGTATATCATCATATCGACTCACCTCTAACAAGGAGGATTAACAGTAAGGGTGAGTACAAAATATTCAACAAGCAGTAATAACAATTATACAATCTTATGCTGAACATCATCATATCAACATTCATATCCCTTCTCATCCTCATTCTTAAACCAAATTTTTAGGTTTTGAAAATGTTAGGCTTTTAGTTTGTAAAGCTACTAGTCACTCATATTCAGATAAAAGACCTTCTGTAGGTTTCTGTAGCCTCCAGTCCAGGATAGAGTGTATAATACATATATCCAAATAGAGTGTATAATAAATTTTGCTAGAGTAACATATTCTATCCGTCCTAAATGGGACCATGGTTGATACAATAATACGACTCATACACGAGTGAAAGTTAGTTGGTCTTTTTAATTCAAGTGGTACGGGTTAATCTCATAATTATACGAGTGAAAGCAAGCTGGTTTTTAATTTCTTCATTTGTTTGATCTTTTTTGGTTTTTTAATATTTACTTTTCCCATCATTAAAACTGCAGGTTATTCTTGTAGTTCTGCTTAATTGTATTTGATGCCAAAAATGAGCTCAATTGTAATTTAAATCCTGTAATTTCTGATTAATTGTAATTGTGTTGTAATTATTTATATTTTTGAGATAGTTATTTTGGTTGAGATCGAGAATTGTGAATTGATGTAATTTGAAATGCTATTGATATAATTCGGATTCTTATATTGATGTAATATAGACTATTAATATTTTTATTCAATTCGAGGAACACTTTTAATTATCGTTTGATGGATGTAATTTGTTTGTTGTAAATAGACTGTAATTAATTAATTGTTGTAACACAGACTGTTATATATTTTATCTGCATTGACAAATCCTTTTAATTGCCACATGATTAATTGTGTTTCTTAATTAGGTGTACTCAGATTGTATTAGTTCTCGAAGATGAGATTTATGGATGCATTCTATTTATTTACTGCTCTTAGGTGTTAATTTGATCTGATGCAAGGGAAAAAGCTTAAGTTACCTCATAATTTATTTATTCGTTCTTTAATTAATCTCGTTTAGTTTTATAATTCATGAATTAAAGTTTGTTGAAAATGTGGAGAATTACATTAACCGAGGATAGCTTGGTTTACATTCAAGAGCTACATCGTCAAGTATCGGTGGGTTTCTTTTCTCGAGATTAATTTGTGTGTCATCTTGTTTAAGAAATTAACCATTAATAAGCCTAGTTTGGTCTCTGTGTTTTTGGCAATTGCTCTTGAACTAGCTCGATTAAATAAATCGGTGCTCCTATTGGTTTCTATTTCTAACTTTTGCATAGAAAAGCTAAAAGCTAATATGAACATCCGGTTTTTCAAAGCGTTTCTCCACTTCTTTCGTTTCCATCTCGCTCCAAGGATAAGGCAAGATGTTACGAACGCATCACGTACCCTACACCTCTCGCTCTTATTCGTGCACGCATCTCTTCCTTATTTTCTCCACCGCTCGTCTCCTTCTAAAAGACACTTTTTTCAGCTACTCCTATTTTTTTAGCCAAAAACTATTAATCATAACCAAAATATATCAACTATAGCCGATACAAACACTCCAAAACAGAGTGCAAAAATCACCCTAGAGCGGTAAGCCAGCAACACAGCGCCACGAGCTGCACGTTTTGCGCTCCTGCCGTCAAAAGCAGGCGGCGCAGATGCTACACATGCCTGCCAACGGGCATGTTTTCCATGTGGCACAGGCAAGCTGCGGACTATCAGTCAACGATTCTCTTCCCATCAGACATGTGCACAGACTCCTATTCATCTCAGGATCATGGATCCATCTGCGTGTTATTTTCCGCCCTATAGTACAGTTTTTTCTCTCTCTTTCGGGCACAATTCCACATCATCGGAATGTCCAAACTAGGACAGGAAGAGCCGGCCACAACTGCAACTCATGCTTGGTTGGGAAGATTACCGCAGTTTGCACCTAGGTACTGTTCATTTCGATTTGAGTTTCTTACTTATTTTTTATTATTTGTAAATTTCGTTTTTTTGAATGTTTAGCTTTTTTAGTTTGTTTTACCAGTTTTTTTTCGTATTCATTTGTATTGTCCGTGATGAGCTAACCTATTTTTTTTTATTTTTAAATTTTTTTAAATTTAATTACGCCAAATAAGCTATCTTCAGCTACAGTATAATTTCAGCCAGCTATAGTACAATTTTTGTTATAAATCACTATTTTTAGCCCAATCGAACGGAGACTCACAGACGTAATGGCCTACCCATAAACATGTTTTCCGTCAATGGCGACCTCTTGTTTTCAATACATAGACCATGCGGGCAATTGCATCGAAAGCCGACTGATAGTCGTTCAACTTTTAAAGGACGATCCTGTAAAAGTTATTAACTGTGACAATCGTGTCTTTACTAAGGGGTAATAATCTAGTCAATCGATTATTATTTATCTATTCGGTAAAACACCAATCCAACAAATAATAAGCTCATTAAAGTGTTGCAACAAAATAATAGCCGAGACAAGATAACATTATTACAATATCATTACCACGCAGGCTACTGTCCAAAATAGGGCATAACAAGTTTTGTCCGAATATTACAATAATTGAAAAACTAATAATTATACAAAGACGAAGACAAGTAGATAGCTACACACTAATATACTCGGGTTTACATAAACGGCTAATGGCTACCTTCTACTGATCCCAACCTCTATACGAGGCTTCGACTTGTGCATGTCATACTCTGATCGAGCTCGCTTCCTTCGATAGTTGTCCTTAGAGTAGACCTCCGATAGCCATGTATATCATCATATCGACTCACCTCTAACAAGGAGGATTAACAGTAAGGGTGAGTACAAAATATTCAACAAGCGGTAATAACAATTATACAATCTTATGCTGAACATCATCATATCAACATTCATATCCTTCTCATCCTCATTCTTAAACCAAATTTTTAGGTTTTGAAAATGTTAGGCTTTTAGTTTGTAAAGCTACTAGTCACTCATATTCAGATAAAAGACCCTCTGTAGGTTTCTGTAGCCTCCCGTCCAGGATAGAGTGTATAATACGTATATCCAAATAGAGTGTATAATAAATTTTGCTAGAGTAACATATTCTATCCGTCCTAAATGGGACCATGGTTGATACAATAATACGACTCATACACGAGTGAAAGTTAGTTGGTCTTTTTAATTCAAGTGGTACGGGTTAATCTCATAATTGTACGAGTGAAAGCAAGCTGGTTTTTAATTTCTTCTTTTGTTTGATCTTTTTTGGTTTTTTAATATTTACTTTTCCCATCATTAAAACTGCAGGTTATTCTTGTAATTCTGCTTAATTGTATTTGATGCCAAAAATGAGCTCAATTGTAATTTAAATCCTGTAATTTCTGATTAATTGTAATTGTGTTGTAATTATTTATATTTTCGAGATAGTTATTTTGGTTGAGATCGAGAATTGTGAATTGATGTAATTTGAAATGCTATTGATATAATTCGATTCTTATATTGATGTAATATAGACTATTAATATTTTTATTCAATTCGAGAACACTTTTAATTATCGTTTGATGGATGTAATTTGTTTGTTGTAAATAGACTGTAATTAATTAATTGTTGTAACACAGACTGTTATATATTTTATCTGCATTGACAAATGCTTTTAATTGCCACATGATTAATTGTGTTTCTTAATTAGGTGTACTCAGATTGTATTAGTTCTCGAAGATGAGATTTATGGATGCATTCTATTTATTTACTGCTCTTAGGTGTTAATTTGATCTGATGCAAGAGAAAAAGCTTAAGTTACCTCATAATTTATTTATTCGTTCTTTAATTAATCTCGTTTAGTTTTATAATTCATGAATTAAAGTTTGTTGAAAATGTGGAGCATTACATTAACCGAGGATAGCTTGGTTTACATTCAAGAGCTACATCGTCAAGTATCGGTGGGTTTCTTTTCTCGAGATTAATTTGTGTGTCATCTTGTTTAAGAAATTAACCATTAATAAGCCTAGTTTGGTCTCTGTGTTTTTGGCAATTGCTCTTGAACCAGCTCGATTAAATAAATCGGTGCTCCTATTGATTTCTATTTCTAACTTTTGTATAGAAAAGCTAAAAGCTAATGTGAACATCCGGTTTTTCAAAGCGTTTCTCCACTTCTTTCGTTTCTATCTCGCTCCAAAGATAAGACAAGAGGTTACGAACGCATCACGTACCCTACACCTCTCGCTCTTATATCGTGCACGCATCTCTTCCTCACTTTCTCCATCGTTCGTCTCTTTCTTCTAAAAGACATTTTTTTCAGTTACTCTTATTTTTTCAACCAAAAACTATTAATCATAACCAAAATACATCAACTATAGGCAATACAAACACTCCAAAACAGAGTGCAAAAACCACCCCTAGAGCGGTAAGCCAGCAACACAGCGCCACGAGCTGCACGTTTTGCTCTCCTGCCGTCAAAAGCTGGCGGCGCAGATGCTACACATGCCTGCCAACGGGCATGTTTTCCATGTGGCACAGGCAAGCTGCGGACTATCAGTCAACGATTCTCTTCCCATCAGACATGTGCACAGACTCCTATTCATCTCAGGATCATGGATCCATCTGCGTGTTATTTTCCGCCCTATAGTACAGTTTTTTCTCTCTCTTTCGGGCACAATTCCACATCATCGGCATGTCCAAACTAGGACAGGAAGAGCCGGCCGCAACTGCAACCCATGCTTCGTTGGGAAGATTACTGCAGTTTGCACTTAGGCGCACTTATTTTGGTTTGAGTTTCTAACTTATTTTTTATTATTTATGAATTTTGTTTTTTTGAACTTTTGGTTTTTTAGTTTGTTTTGCTAGTTCTTTTTTTTGTATTCATTTGTATTGTCCGTGATGAGATAACATATTTTTTTTCTATTTTTAAATTTTTTAAAATTTAATTACGCCAAATAAGCTATTTTCAGCTACAGTATAATTTTAGTCAGCTATAATACAATTTTTGTTATAAATCACTATTTTTTAGCCCAATCGAACGGAGACTCACAGACGTAATGGCCTCTGTGACAGCGAGAAGGATGGCTAAGAGGTAGAACCACCTGGAAAAAAAATGTAATGGGGCACGTTGGTGTTGTGGAATTGAGTAGGAAGTACTGATAGGAAGGAAAAGGGCAGGGGTAGGTGTGAGACCAATTGCATAAGGGCCTGCTTTTTGGTACGTGGCTTGTGGCTTTGGCTGTGGTTGTGGTTTTAATTGTTTGTATGAGATTACAAAGTAATAGAAACTCACATGCGGTTTTGGCCAATATAAATGAAGTCAATAAAGTATGTACTACAATTAATTAGTAGACTCTATCTTGAAAAAATACTTCATTTAAAAGCTAGTTACTGTAGAAAAGTCGAAAAGCAGCTTTTAAAAGCTGAAAAAAATAGGGCCAATGGCAGTGCCCTAAAGGCTTTATGAGTGTTCTTTAATGGTTTTTAAAAGTGAATTTTGGTTTTTTTTATAGTATTTAACTTTTAAATTAAATATTTTTTTAAGATAGGGTCTATAAATTAATTGTAGCACACGTTAAAAGCCCAACATATGTATCAACCAAAATCTTAAGCGAGTATCTCTCTCGTAATCTCTATCGTAAACAGTTAAAATTCAAAATTTTCAATCAAAAGATATAAGCCGCAACTATATCAAATAGGTCCTATAAATTTAGACTTCTAACTTTTTTTGTATTGTAGCACCTAAAAATATACTTTTTTAAAAAAATAGTTAAGTTCCTTCAGAAATAGAAAAAAAAATTCCGCGTTCCAAATAAGCCTCAACCGGGATTAATCGCCCTCTCCGAGGACCTGATTTTTCCACGATACCTGCCATCTCGATCCGACGGCCCAGAAATTAGATTCTCAGATGACAGCCAATTAACTTTGTTTCCCCATCCGGACTAAAATCCTATGTGCCTCACAAGGAGGAAAGCATCCGTGCCACCTCTCCTCCACTTGGTCCTTGATGCGATGCACCTGTCCTTCCTTCCTTCCCTCCCTCCCTCTCTCTGTAGGCTTCCACAGATAAAATGGCTGCCTTCCCATCATGCTCATGCTGCTCCTCCTCGCAATCACCACCCACATCACAGCGAAGGGGCATGCTGCAACTTCTGCCTGCTGCACAAGCATACCTGCCTGCTCCAGCATCAGAAGCCTCCATTCAATCCTGCCATCTTGTGCTGCTGGCACACTTGGCAGTTAAAGAAACGCCATTTGTTCCATCTTTCTTCCACTGGTCAAATGTATCTAACTCCCCCTCATATCCTCCTACCATTTGGAAGATCCTAGCTGCCATTCTTCATTTGTGTTCTTGATCCTCTTGGGTGGTATTGTCTTGGTCCCAATAGCAGATTGGGGGAAATCAAGAGAAGGAAGAACCGGTTGGGAAGGCCGACAATGCTAGCCACAAGATCAGAGGTACCTTTTCTTCATGTGTAATCTTGGTTCTTTTGACATGTTTAACCCCAAATCCTCAATATGTTGAGTTGTTCTTGGTTTCTTGCATCTTGTCTGGCCAAGCCTTTTCTGCTCTGTCACTTCATTATATCTTGAATCTGTGGAGACAATACCCTCAAGTATGATACCTCTTTTTTCAAAACAAAAAAACCCTCAAATATGAGACATCTGATATTTTTCATGTTAGAAATCAATCTAATGTTCTTTGTATTTCCTCCTCACAGATAGTGTTGCTGCAAATCCTCCAAACCAGGCGATGAGTATTGGATAGTACAATCAGAGAGCAAAGGATTTCTGGTCAGAAGATTCACAATCTTCAGAAACCAAAAGAGCAAACTCAGATTTGACAACATTTTGGCATCTTGATAAAGAGAAACAAGAAACCTGTTAGCTTTTACATGCTGCTTGAGTTGCTCATGACAATGGAGACACGGCTGCTCAGAGACCAGACAAGGCAGAGCAGGCCGAATGCCGCGAAGGAACAAGAGCAGCAGCAGCAACTGAATGTGGGTGACGGCGGCAAGGCCTCGCCGCCGTCCGGCTACTTCAGCACCAAGGCGCTCCTCGTGCTGGCCTGCGTCACTGTGTCGCTGCTTGTACTCCCGCTGATCCTGCCGCCATTGCCGCCGCCGCCGTCGCTGCTGCTGCTGGTGCCGGTGTGCCTGCTCATGCTCCTGGTGGTGCTGGCGTTCATGCCTTCTGATAGGAGCATGGCTTCCTACTTGTAGCTAGGCACTGAGTTTTTAGCGTATATAGCATTATTTACACTCGTATTTACGAAAATAATAGTATATCAATTGTATTTGTAAAAATGGTGCTTTTATCGTCCGATGGCCAGATGGCTATGCTGCAAAGCTGGTGCGTGGGCTAGCTACCGGTGGTAGGCAGCCTGCCGCCTAGCCACCAGAAGGTAGGGCTTGCCGCCCCATGGGCAGACTGTAGGTAGCTGGTTTAATTACCTGTCTTATTTTTGCATTCTATTTATTTTAATTTTTAAATATAACAAATAATCTTGAAAAATTACGAAATTTTATGTCCAGTCTTCCAACACAATGTACTTGGCTGTGTAATTGTTTTGGCAATTTTATCCACTGTGAATATTACTCAAAAATTAATATGATTATCAAGTAATGTTCAAATTTTTAAATATAGCAAATAAGCTTAAAAATTATAAACCTTTATGTGCAGCCTCTCACGATAACGTACTTAATTGTGTAATTTTTTGACAATTTTATCCACTATAAATGTTGCTCAAAAATTCGTACAATTACTAGGTGATTAGTAGATGCGGCAGAGGTGGGTCATTTTATTTTCTTTGCTTGTTTAATCAGCGGTATCTTATGTACAGCATCCTGACACAGTTAGTTATTATCTTTTTTGAGAATTTTATACATTATGAATATTTGTAGAAGTACATGTAATAGTAAAAAACGTATCGCACATGATGCGTTATAGCTCACCCATCTGAGCCACTGCTATATGCTCGCCACGTCTGCCTCCCATGTGTGGCCTTGTCTTCCATTGAGCACGAACATGTCTCGTGGGGTACATCAACTGGTCTGAACCTTGCGTATCGGTTCGGAGGAGGTATAGAGACCGTTTCATTTGTTCAGTGACCGGCGGTGGTTCAGTAGACTGAGATACAACAGGTTGGGTCTGGTAAGCGTCGATATCTTCTAGCTGAGATATACCGAACTGTGGGCCACCAGCAAGCATCACACAACCCTCGATATGTGGCGCACAGGACGAATGATCCTCAGCCGTCTGCCCATGGGGCGGCAGGCTCCTACCGTCTAATAGCGAGGCGGCAGATTGCTTGCCACCAACGGCCCACCCATGATTAGCTTTGCGGCGTGGCCACTCGGTCACAAGACGATAAAAGCACTATTTTTGTAAATATGATCGGCGTATTGCCATTTTCGTAAATACGGATACAAACAGTGATATATATGCCAAAAAAAATCCTAGGCATTAGGCAGTATATACACAGAATTTTTTTCTCAATTCTTTCTTTTGGTTTTAGCTTTGTTTGTGTATGGCATAAATGAGTGCAAGAAAAGAATTTTTTGTTTTTTCAGAGACTAGAAGACCAGTAGACAGATCAGAATGGTAATATGGTATTTGCATTTTATTGTATTGCTTCAACCAAGTTGTGTACTGTAGATTTGTATGCTCATCTCAAAAAGAAAGAAAAAAATTAAAAAAGATGTGTATTTTAGGCCACGTTAATACAAGGAGATAAGGACATGAATAGTAGGTAAATTTGATTTGATGTCTATTTGATTATTGACAGAATTACTCGAAAAGATTGTGTTATTTAGCTAAATGCTTTTGTCTGACCTGGTGGGTGTATGTTTACATTTTTTTTCAGATGTAAGATGTTGATCGGCGAACAAAACACTTCTAATTCACCAACTTTCAATTTTGTGAGGAAATTGAAACTAGTAGAAAAATCGATTTTTCAAGTCCCCTCCGATCTCAATGAACCGTCACTTTCCAAGAAGCACCTGACTGACAAAAACCCAAACTTTAGCACCAAGTTTTTCTACCAAGTGGAAGCTTAAAGGTGGTTTTTTTTCGAGAACACTTGAAGGCGGCTTTTTAACCGTTCCATTTTACTACTAGACAGTTTGGATTGGTTTGATACAGTTCCTTTTTTAGACATGTGCAAGATGCTTATATATAAATGCTTAAAGAGAGAAAATATAGCCACATCATCAAGTACCCATATAAAAATTACTTTCTCCAATGTAAGCATCTCTTCCGTATGTGCTTAGATATTATATTATCTTTTAATTAGATATAGTTATACACATAAACACCTGTTAAGCACCGATGCATCGATGCTTCAAAATAAGAGACTTACCTATCCTATGGAGCAAGAAAAATCAATTTTTAATTGCTAAACATCTCTCTAAAAGTTTGTATTGTACGTGCTCTTAATCATATGAGGGCCGTTCATTCCTGTTTTTTTAGCATGTTCTAGTTTTCGGCTTTTGGTTAAATTTACATTGTATCGACTGTTAATTTTTTCTTAATCATACAATTAAAGAAAAAATAAAGAAAAGCGAGCAAAAAAATGGAAAATACTATTATAACTCTAGAGACAATGCAAAGAAAATAGAAGAAAAAAAGTCAAAAAAACTAACATTAAAAAATCAACATGTTCATTCCGATTTCTGACTTCTAAAAGCTAGAAGACAGAAACTAAAGTTGGAATGAATAGTGCTTTAAACGGTCTTAACAAACTTCCATCCTAGAAAAAGGTTCCTATTAAAAAGTTTCGCCTCTGGATGGTTTTCCATCTTAGAAAGAATTGCGGCGGCTAATTAGGCGATAATAGCTCAGCTCTCGATCCGGAGCCTAAACAGATTTGCACCCCTGGCTGAAATGCCTTGTTTCAACCACTTTTTTTTTTTTGTGTATAGACAGCTTGGACCACATCTGCACCGTCCGTTTCTGACTCGACGGCTTAAATGCTCCTTACGTTTCCACCTAAGAAAAGCTTCCCATTTAAGCGGTGTCCCTATGGATGGTTTTCCATCTACAAAGAATTGCGGCGGCTAATTAAGCGATAACTCGACACGAGAGGAGACGACAATCACTTAGGGCACGTTTGGTTTAGAGTTAAGGGGTGGATTAGGAATTTAACCCGTCAAACATCTTTAGATTAGGGAGGATTAATACAGTCAAAAACATCTTAACTTCCTAACATAGGATTAAGCTAACCTACCAAATCTGTGGAATAAATTAATCCAGCATAACTAACCCTCCTAAATTTTATTTTTCTAGTGCTAAACAGGTAGTTCACCTAATCTAGCCAAACAGTTATTTAGATTAACAACATTTGTTGCCAAACATAAAATTTAAATTAAGCTAATATAGTTGGGTTAAAATTAACTAATCCGGTTATTTTAAGTTCAAACCAAACCCAGCCTTCCAGACTGGTTAACAACTTCTGAAGATAATTGGAACCTGGGGTTGGAGGATAGCATGGAGGAGCAGTTTTGATCACTTCACAGGTGACAGATAATATCTGAAAGCGTAGAGTGAAGCCTTGTTTTCTTGTAAACAACTTCATTTTGGTTCAGATAATTCTATCTGTTGAAAGAATCACTAGGCAACTAGGTGTGTTAGCCAAAATTTAGCTAGTACTCCAATAAAAGTTGGGTTAGCAAATGCGAAAGATTTCCATATGCTTTAACTGAAATGTTCTTGAGAGACTATGTGAAGGTCTAGAATATGTTTGTGAT
This sequence comes from Bonia amplexicaulis, assembly GCA_036346245.1. Lineage (NCBI taxonomy): Eukaryota > Viridiplantae > Streptophyta > Magnoliopsida > Poales > Poaceae > Bonia > Bonia amplexicaulis. The sequence continues at coordinate 3,551,162 of CM070768.1, read as the reverse complement.
GAACAATTGATACTTTGGTTGAATTGAATTTGAATTTTGTAAAAATTTCAGAAAATTCAATTTTGGAGTTGTTGCGTGTCAAGGGGGGTTTCATTGTCCGGGATTGGCGGTTTGGCCACCGGTCGCGTGTGACCGGACTCAGGTTGGCAGTCCGAATGTTGGTGCGGTGTGACTAGATTCTGGGCCTGTTCTTTTCAACTTTTAAAAGCTATTTTTTGGATTTTCTACAGTAACTAGCTTTCAAACAATATATCTTTTTAAGACGGGGTCTACAAGTTGATTGTAGTACACTATAGTGACTTCATTTATATCAGCTCAAAATCACGCAAGTTTCTATTATTCTGTATTCTCTCTCGCAAACAACCCAAAAGCCATAAGTTGTAGCCATAAACCAAAGCAAAAAAGAATAGGCTCTAGTTGGCAGCTGCTTTCTTTCAGAAAGCATGATTTAGAATTGGGCACATGCAGTCCGACTAGCCATTGTTGGCAATTGGACTGGAATCAACTTGGACGATTTGACCAGCATTAAAGATGCGATCACACCATGGGCTAGTTTGATCGGTGTTGGTTGGCGGTCTGATCGGTCTGCCCAACCTCCATAGAGAGTGTAGTCAGACCAGTGGATGCAGCTAGAGAACAATGAAAAATGGTTTTTGAGTTGGATGAATATGTGCACGACATGATAAAGAATCTAGACCAGTCATTATGAGTTAATGATATATTTTAGTAATTAGTGACAATTATATTGTGAAACTAATATTTTCTATGAGTTAGATGAATAGGTTATGTCCAATGATGATGACTTTGGATGGCATCATGTAACATCCTAGTTTTGGTACCTTTTAAAAGCTTTTTAAAATAAAAATAACCATGTGGATTTTTGAATTAATTAAAGCTTAATTATAATTTTTTTAAAATTAAAATGATTTAATATGAATAAAATAAACATCAATTTTTGGGGTTCCTTATGTTGCAAGGAATTTTAATGAAATTTTTGGAGTTTATTTTCTATTTATTTGAGCTCAATTCAATTTATTTTCTTTTCTAAAAATTAGATATCCTTGAAATTCCGGAAATACTCTGTGGGCCGAATTCTTCTTAGCTGGTCCATCTTCTCTTCTTTTCGGTCCAACCTTTTTCCTCCATGTCGGCCCACCGACTTTCTCCGCTGTCCACCTTCTCCTGCCTCAGCCCAGTGCGCGAGCCCATCATGCCTCACCTCCATGTGTCACGCAGTCGCCAACAGGTGGGGCATGTGTGTCAGGTTGTCTTCATCTCCAAGTCGGTCTCTGAGTCTGTGTCCTTCCCGATCGCATGTTGCCTCATGTCCTCCATGTTAGAGCCACGCTAGCCAAATTTCAGATCGGTTCGGTGGACTCAGTCCACCGTGGACCGAACTAATGACATGTCTATCCCCACTATTAGATTTTCCTTTTCTTTTAATTCTGAAGGGAATATTCTAGAGAATATTCTTTTTTGTCTCTTAATTTCCAATATTTTTCGTTCTCATCAAATCTTTCGAGAGCTCGTTCTCCTTCATACGAGCTCCAATTGACCTGATTATTCTTCCTAAATTCATATAAAATTGAGCTCTATCTTTCAATTCTTGTTTTGTAAATTTTTAATTTTATTTTCATTTATTTGTGTTTCATTTGCTTTCTCTCTCGTTTAGATAACGACCTCAAAGAAATAGGAGCAGGATTTGAGGCGTAAGGAGTGGTAACTGAGCAAGACCAAGGCAAGTCATGATCTTTGATCATGTTAAACCTATTATTTCAAATTTAAATATTTTATTGTTTTAAATTATTATGTATTGGTAATTTTTTATAAACCACTGTACTCGGTAGTTATCAACGAATTTTGATTAAATTCCTCCTTTGATAATTTAAGTGGCATGATTCCATTATCATCATATGATGGTTAATTATCTAATAATACAATATTAGTATCCACTTAGGTTGTAGGTCTAGTATGCCTAGCCATGCTTATTGATATGTTGGTCTCATCATTACATTGATCAATCAATTAATTTTTAACTTAATGAGATATTGAATCATGGTGGTTACCCACAGTTCTAAAATTTATGCACCATGATATGAGTAGTATCATTTGTCTTGGTTAAACAAAATAGTTTTTACTTAGGTAAGTGATCGTGCAGTAAAGAGGGTGCAGTTAGCACATATGGGATATGGATATCACGCTTGGGTAATAATTAAAGACTTAACTTTGTGTGTCATTGATCTAAGCCTTATCATGCAACCATAAGTCAAGTATGGGGTAAACCTGATTAATTAATTGTGATATTTCAAGTTTTGATTTCGCCATTGCGACGAATGTGGGTGTTGGTTAGACATTTTCACGTGGCGCAAGAGGAGACTTTCTGGCTAGGTGATTAGCCTACTCAGTAGTGAAACCTTAGCGGGCAGAATCGAGTAGAAATTGAGCATTAAAGGCCTTGTGATGATCACTTAACCACACGGCTAAGAAAGCGTGTAATGGCATGATGATTATCTCTTGTAGGTAAAGTTGTACAATCTCTGCAGAGTGTAAAACTCACTAATACAAATATGGGCTTTTAATGATGATCAGAAATTATCACGGAACATCACTTTTTTGTCATCAAAAATATTTTATGACAAAAATGTGGTGTCATGACCATCGTCACAGAAAGTGCGTCATAGATTGTATCTAGTGACACAACAAAGCTTTTGCGTCATAAACCTAATGACGAAAATATTACTGTCACAAATGTATCAATTAGATCGTGAAGATGCAAGTTGGTGCATGTGGTGCATTAAGTGACAAGGCCGATGCATGTAAAGACGGTTTGGGGATGTCTGAATGTGTGAAAATGTGATGACTAGTAATTGGGCATTACGGGTTGTGTCAAAAACATGTAGAGATACTTTGAGGTGAAGGTGAAGACGGAGTTAAGGAAAGGTACTCAGAAACTTCGTCGAGGGTATTTTGGTAGTGGCCCAATACCGAGTTGGTGCCTTAATCAAAACCGCGGTGTACGGAGGTGCAATGGTAGTAGCCAAATACCGAGGCAGTGTCTTAATCAAAACCACAGTGCAAGGGAGGCGCAAAGGAGAGGTGATTTAGGTCAAGGAAAGCTGAAATTAACAAGTAGATCAATTGCTAAAGGGTTAGCGGGGTAAGTCTTGTAAATGCTTTGAGAAGCAGACGTGAGTGTGTAAAATCTGTGTTAGTAGGGTTGATGGATTTTGCCAGAAGGCTTAATGGGATGGACCCATTTGGCTTGTTGCTAGTTATTAACGGGGAAGAGAGGCGATGGTAGATTCAAGAATTCTAGGGTTTCGGTTTTTGTTGTACCACTTTGTCCTCTTTCATGGTTGTGTAGAGAAAAATTGAGAGAGAGGAAAGAGTGGTGCTTTAGCTACACCTTGTAATTATCTATGAGTATGTAAACTTCATCCTCCGCTAGAAATAAATCAAAATTTTATCTCAATTATATTCTTATTTGGACTCTTACTTGGTTTTGCTTGTTCTTGACCTCGATTTGTTATTTTGTGTTTGTGGGAGTTCTAACTTGATCTCTTACTTAAATTACTTTGGTAGGATATGTGAGAATAGATCTGGAAGACCTTATGCTTTAGATCATCACGAGTAAGAAGTAGTTTGAGTTTTAGAGTTTTTGTGTTCTTGTGACATAGATTCAATTCTCTTCAATTTAGTGAACTTGAGCCTAGTAACCCTATGATTCTTGATTAGTTTAGGTTTCTAATGCCTTGAACAAGTCTTATACAAAATTTGAAAGTATTTGGATGAGATTTGAACAAGTTTGTAATATCTGAGTTTTGTCCCGATAGAGTTTTAGTTTGGGAACAGGGGATCGGTCAGACCAGCCCCACCGGTCCGGCCGGTCTTATGCCTACGGTCTGACCAACCTTAGGCTGAAGGGTGTTGATTTTGTTGACTTTGGTCTCTAACCTTGTTTTGTAAAGTATAGTTGGAGCAATCTGAACTTTGTGACTGTTATAGTCACTTGAGTGAAGATTTTGAATACCATTTGAGGGAAAAGTTTGAACAATTATTCACCTCGCTCTGATTGCCGGCTTGGTCCTATAGTTCTATACCTTAGAGAATTTTTTAATGTTAAACTCTTAGAATTAAGTAATATTGATTAGCTAGCTTTTATATTGTAACTAGTACAACATTTGCAAGATGCTGCTGCAAACGTTGGCTCAGGCAAAATCGTGTAACCCGACGACGTAGACGAAAGAAGATGGAAGAGAGATATCCAAAATAGATCTTCAAAAAAAAAGGAAAAAAACTTCATGATTTTTCTATAAAGCAAGATAACTCTATGACTTTTTTTAAAAGCAAAAGAACTCCACGACTTGAATCCACTGCAGTCACCAGCCATACCATCGATAAACCTAGAAATGCACAAACTGTTATCCACCCAATCGACGGTTCAGATCAAACTACCATATATTTTCCTGCCAAGATCAATCCAGACCGTCGATTCTCGATCCAAAGCCTACGCATGTTTGCAGTAGCTACACGGCCGCAGCAGATTCATATCCTCTTCTGAATGCTCCCACTGACATCACAAAACACCGCTGTCGACTGTTAACATCAAGACCGAGAATAATTGAACTCCCTCTTAATATCTACAGCAATTAAGTAATGCTCAAACGGCCGACAACAGATGGCAGCAAAAATAGACCAGATCTCTTATTTGGCCAATATAACCTGCAATATCAACAAACTGGAAATTTCTTGAAGGATGGTTTTACCTGTTTATTAGGGTAACAACCTGCTAAAATAATACGAAAAGATCTAGGCATATTTCAGCCGAACCACTTGCTAACATCTACAGGTTTGATGGACATATACAGTTTCTGAAAATTCTGTGCTTCGAGGCTAACAGACCAACAGCAATCTTTGCTCCCACACTTTTAGTTTGCAAGACATAAACATTAACCTGAAAACCTGGAGATTCGAGCACGTTTTACAACCTACCCACCTCTAGTGGAGATGCACATTCAATATTTGCTAGACTAAGAATCTTATGCAGAAGGGTGATACTCAAAAATTTATGTAGATGACCTCTCTCTGAATGAGACCTGGAAATTAGCCCAGTGCTAGATCAGCATATGTGGGCTTATTTAAGCAATATCTAACCTGAAGCCAGACAAAACCTCAACTCTCCAGTTGATCTTTTTTTTTTTAAACAACCGATCAGTTTAAGCAAGAGGAAATTTATTCAAATAAAAATATGAACGGGGCGGTATGCAGAAACTGTGATGGATTAGCTTTATCTGAAGGCAGTGTTAGACCATGTAACTTGATCTAAAATATTTTAGTGATGAATAATTGACACTAAAATATTTTAGTGATGAATAATTGACAATGGTTAATTTGTGATGAATAATTGATTATGTTACTAACTGTTACTTGAGGTGTGTGACGTGTGTGTAGACTGATGGTGGTCAAGTTAGAACGAATTTATATCAGAAAAATGTTCTTTGGTCTTTGTATGTGCAGGCTGAGCATGAAGGCGACATGGTCAGTGACGAGGTGGACCGGGACTAGGATGGAAGATCCAAGGTTCAAACGGTCAAGGAGATCATGAGATGGTCGGGCTCGTGCTTGGACACATGAATATCAGAGATGGATGATATATGTTGGAGGTACGGAGGTACGGTCCGGAGGCTACATCCACGTGCATGGTCTGTTGCTTGGCGAAGGACAGCAGTGCATACAAAGAAAATGCCAATGCAGTAAGAGAAACTTACAGCATACTATTCATCAACCACTTGCCAATTTCGCTGGCAATGCTGAGTGATGGATGGAGTAGAGTTAGGAATGCAGGGAAGCCTTGGACCCCTTCAATCAGATATCGCGACCTCGTCTGGGAAGAGTCACGAAGATGTCGAATCAAATCCCCAAGCCACCACTTCCACCGCTACCTTCGATGAGAGATTTCACCACCGCCGGTGAGTCCCAAGCTCCGTCGTCGCCTCCTTCAGGATCACGTTGTCGAGTCCTACCCCACCGTGCCGTTGGCTTCACCAAAAGCCCACCACCGACCTAACCTCGACATGAACCAAATTGCGCCATTGCCTTTTCTTAGTGACTATGTGACTGTTATAGTCACTTGAGTGAAGATTTTGAATACTATTTGACGAAAAAGTTTGAACAATCATTCACCTTACTCTGATTACCGGCATGATCCTACAGTTCTATACCTTAGAGAATTTTTTAATGTTAAACTCTAGAATTAAGTAATATTGATTAGCTAGCTTTTATATTGTAACTAGTACAACAGTTGCAAGATGCTGCTGCAAACGTTGGCTCAGGCAAAATCGTGTAACCCAACGACGTAGACGAAAGAAGATGGAAGAGAGATATCCAAAATAGATATTTTAAAAAAGGAAAAAAGTTCATGATTTTTCTATAAAGCAAGATAACTCTATGATATTTTTTTAAAAAGCAAAAGAACTCCATGACTTGAATCCACTGCAGTCACCAGCCATACCATCGATAAACCTAGAAATGCACAAACTGTTATCCACCCAATCGACGGTTCAGATCAAACTACCATATATTTTCCTGCCAAGATCAATCCAGACCGTCGATTCTCGATCCAAAGCCTACGCATGTTTGCAGTAGCTACACGGCCGCAGCAGATTCAGATCCTCTTCTGAATGCTCCCACTGACATCGCAAAACACCGAGCAGGGTTGCGCGCTCTGCCTTGTCAGCTGTTTCATCAGGTGTTTGAAGAGCACAAAAGGGACTTGCGCGCTTCTGAATGCTCCCACTGGCTTTATGCATAAATAGCACACAATCTACAGGTTTGATGCACAACCATCTAATCCCTCACCTCTACAGGTTCGCCACTGCTAGGATTGCAAGTGGGGAAATATGTGAATAGAGCAATGGATTGATGCAAATAAAGAACTTTAAATCAGGAAATGTACAGATAGATCAGGGAGTAACTGTTATAGCAGTTTCTACGGTGGAAGGAAAAGAAGGAGACGCCTGATTGATAAGGATAAACACAGATCCTAAAAGGCTTGCATAAACTATTTGAAGCGTGTGAAATGTAGTTTATGTCTGGTCATAAGGCATGGAAACGAAGTAGAGAAAACGGGAGGCAAAAATCGAGGAGTGCATCAAACACAAACAAACAAACAAACACCGCTGTCGACTGTTAACATCAAGACCGAGAATAATTGAACTCCCTCTTAATATCTACAGCAATTAAGTAATGCTCAAACGGCCGACAACAGATGGCAGCAAAAATAGGCCAGATCTATTATTTGGCCAATACAACATACACTATCAACAAACTGGAAATTTCTTGAAGGACGATTTTACCTGTTTAGGGTAACAACCTGCATATTTCAGCCGAGCCACTTGCTCACAATTGTCAGACAGCGACAATCACTGTGCTAAATACACATTAATCTGTCCAACATTAGGTCAAGTAAAGCATGAAAAAAATGAACGGATATAAAAGGTACTTCTGAACAAGGCAAGATATGCCACACTGGATAAATGATAGGCTGCCGCAGAGTGGCTAGAGGTGGCAGCTCAATGCGGTGACACGAAGGGGCCGGAGAAATACAGCACGATCTGGAACCATCAGCTTCCTAACATCTACAGGTTTGATGGACATATACAGTTTCTGAAAATTCTGTGCTTCGAGGCTAACAGACCAACAGCAATCTTCGTTCCCACACTTTTAGTTTGCAAGACATAAGCATTAACCTGAAAACCTGGAGATTCGAGCACGTTTTATAACCTACCCACCTCTAGTGGAGATGCACATTCAATATTTGCTAGACTAAGAATCTTATGCAGAAGGGTGATACTCAAAAATTTATGTAGATGACCTCTCTCTGAATGAGACCTGGAAATTAGCCCACTGCTAGATCAGCATATGTGGGCTTATTTAGGCAATATCTAACCTGAAGCCAGCCAAAACCTCAACTCTCCAGTTGATCTTTTTTTTTTTTGAAACAACCGATCGGTTTAAGCAAGAGGAAATTTATTCAAATAAAATATGAACGGGGCGATATGCAGAAACTGTGATGGATTAGCTTTATCTGAAGGCAGTGTTAGACCATGTAACTTGATCTAAAATATTTTAATGATGAATAATTGACAATGATTAATTTGTGATGAATAATTAATTATGTTACTTACTGTTACTTGAGGTGTGTGACGTGTGTGTAGACTGATGGTGGTCAAGTTAGAACGAATTTATATCAGAAAAATGTTCTTTGATCTTTGTATATGCAGGCTGAGCATGAAGGCGACATGGTCAGTGATAAGGTGGACCGGGACTAGGATGGGAGATCCAAGGTTCAAACGGTCAAGGAGATCATGAGATGGTCGGGCTCATGCTTGAACGCATGAATATCATAGATGGATGATATATGTTGGAGGTACGGAGGTGCGGTCCGGAGGCTACATCCACGTGCATGGTCTGTTGCTTGGCGAAGGACAGCAGTGCATACAAAGAAAAACCGAGAAGAATAGTAACAGAGAGCACAAGGTATTTTGGCTTTTAATATTAATTTTTGTTGTTTTTTTCTTGCTGTGATTAGCAGGTTGGATGGTTAGAAAATAGCAGGGGTGAAAAAAAGGCTTCCGCTAGGTACTGCAATTATTCATCCCTCTTCTAATTGCCATCGACGATCCTACAGACGGTTTATTGAAAGAAAACAAAATGGCACAGAGAAGGAGCCAGGATGCCTAGATCAATAAACCAACACATAAAGAGAATATAAAGGAAGATATAAAGAATATAGTTACCTCAACTTGCTTTATGGAAGGCACCGTCTGTATTCCATGACGTTATGAATATGCAAGAAGCTATAATAGTTATGAGCACAATATGGTATACCCATTTGTGCGCTCTCCTGGTTTTGCTCAAGCAAACCATGAAATGCCAATGCAGTAAGAGAAACTTACAGCATACTATTCATCAACCACTTGCCAATTTCACTGACAATGCTGAGTGATGAATGGAGAAGAGTTAGTAATGCAGGGAAGCCTTGGGCCCCTTCAATCAGATATCGCAACCTCGTTAGAAAAGACGACAAAACAATTATCTTTTTTAGCACTGGATCGCTAGGCAGCAACGTCAATATGAATCGCAGAGAGGCAACAACAAATATTTGTTTCTAGCTGTATTACTTTTATATCAAATTATGCTGGCACACATTGCAGAATAGATGTTCAGGCAAAAGGGAATTCATCTAAAGAAAATATGAATGGGATAATGTAGATAGATCAACCACCACATACAGATATTGTAAGGGAAGTTATGAAGAATGTAGCATAGAATGAAGAATCTAGATATCAACCGAAGACTTTCTTAATTTGATGATGATCTCTAGGAAAAATAACACAATTATAGTTGAGTGATCTTACATAAGGCGGTTACTGTCAATACAACCATGAATAGTGCATGCACTACTGGATGTCTTAGCAATAGTCAAATGTGGATCGCTGAAGGAAATATTTCTCACCGGCCATCGTATAGAGAAATAAAGAAGAATCGTCGCTGTACGGCATTATGTAGACAATGTCTAGCAGGGCTTCCAGTAAAAAAAACAATTTCTGGCAGGACATAGATGCAGCTGCAGAGCTATAATAGAACAATGCAAAATTGATCCATTTTCACCAATATCATTAGCAAACAACTTTTTTCCAATGCCCTTCAACTTCCAATAGTAGTCCTCGCAGACAACTTCCATGACAAAGAGAAAATCACAAAAGTAGTAGTCCTCGCAGACAACTCCCATGACAAAGAGAAAATCACAAAAGGGAATCTGCAAGCTTAAGCATAAACACCAAGATTACCTACGGGTAGTCAAATTCCTGCTTAGATGTAAACTCAAAGTTCAAAAGAGCTCATTGTTTCAATGGCATCATGAGTTCAAATTCCTCCCAATCAGCATCTCCACCTATGAGGCACGAGGATCGGCGATGGCGAGCCTAGGGAGATAACCTGGTGGAACTCGCCCGCCACCACTGACCTCCATGGCAAGCCGCCGAGAAAACAACTCTCCTCTTCTGCCTTGATGGCGACTGGAGGCTCACCGTCTCCGCCTCTGACCTCGCCTCCCGTCTCACTTCCTTCCGCCGTCGTCTCCTCTCTCCTCCATCGCCCCTCACTCCGGCAAGCCTCGGTAGGAGCCCGAAACGGGGAACTGAACTCAATTGCATCAACGGCTCAGATGCAACGATACCCTTTCGTTGATATCCGAAGGCTGAGAAGGGAACCGGGGCTTTTAAGAAGATCGCAAGGTTGGGAAAGAGTTGTAGCATTTCGCTCAGATCCTACGGTTGCAATTTAATTGCTCACTGTTGTTTACATCTGCACGCAGTTAAACCCACTGCTTCTTTTCCTGTGTATCGGCTGGCGTATTCTATATAAGCCGCAGTCCTCGGTTGGCCTGTATCCAGATATTGAAACCCTAGCTTGTGTCTATGCTATTTAGTTTCCCCAATTTACCTACTGCATTTACTTGTTCTTTCGATTCTTGCAATTGGCTTGAGATTCGGATTCTATCCCTGAGTCCTAACAGCCCTCTCCGCTAGAGGCATTATTTGGCGAGAACGTGCCTAGTTCAAAACTCGAAGGATAACAGGAGCGAGCCACGAATGGTTATGGCTAATGAGAACCAGGTTCAAAAACCTGGCAGCTACCAACGGTAACAGTCGGTTACCGATTCTACCAGTGGGAACCGGTAACCGAAACAACCATCCGAATTTAAATTTTGATTTTTAAATTTTAACCAAGGTTTTCCAGTTACCTGCCGCCAGGCGGGTTTCTCTTGGCTCCGAGATTTGTATCATTGAGAACTACACTCAAATATGCAATTCCAACTTGCACGGAGATGGCACATCTTTCATATCATCATCGAGATTATGATCCCAACATATACGCAACACGGGCCTCGACAACGCAAGGCGCAGCAGCTGCCCAAATCTACACGCTCCCGGAACAGCACATCTGCGAGAGTCGAATCAACATGAACCTTCTTCTAGAACATGATGCCTCCACAGGGATACGACGGCAGCGGAATACATCGAAGATGGCGCGCAGCTCTCATTCCGTTCCTTCTTCTAGTCGCCAATCTGGCTGCAGATGCCCACTGCTCACCACTTCTGTCTGGAGCATGAACTGCGGCAGGTGGTGCTCCAAGATGGCCAAGAGCTCCCCGCCTTGGCTCGTCGTCCGGTTCATCGACCAGCCCTCAAGCCTGCCTGCAGCCTCCACAAGCTGCCCTCTCAGCCTCTGTGGCAACAACCGACCACCTGCCTCGACGCACTCTCTATACAGAGGCAGGTAGGCCATGGCAATCACCAGCGGCAGTGGGAGGTCACTCAGTTGAATGGGGGACGCGCCTCTTTCCAGTATCCTCATCAGGTTAATAAAGTGGTCCTGTGCCGATGTCAAACCCTCAGAGAAGGCTGCCTCTGACCAATGCTCAAGCAGAAAAGCTCGAAGCTTCGGATCCACGGCCTCATCTGTGGAATTTGCAATGCTGTCCGCCACAGCATATGTTGCAGCCGCATCACCGAGAAAGTCCGAGCGGAGAAGAAAATCTACACCATCCAAAGAACCTGTGCTCCTCTCACCAGCGGCCTTGACAATCTCCATACTGAGGGCGGCTAGAACATGATGTGGGACAAGAGGCAGGAGATATGCAGCAACAGCAACCTGACTGCCAGAGGTGGCTGCTGTAAGAGCTAGGCAAAGCTCCATGTCGCGACATCCGCGGTTAACAAACCATTGGACAACTTGGAGGCACCCACACTCAGCTGCCCGCATCAAAGGGCCAAGAAAGGCGACAGTATTACCTTCTTCAACCAAGCAATCCATGGTTCCAATCTTTACATAGTGGGCGGCGAAGCCAAGGGCAAGATCCACATCAATGTCCAAGCTATTACGTTGAGCAATCTGAAACAAAATCACAAACACTACATGTTAGCTCAACAGCTTGTAGATATTACTTCCATATGTATTTTTTCTAAGAAAGCAGAAATTTTCATATAGGAGAGCCAAGGGCCCAAAAAGCTGAAGACCAAATTGCACACATTGATATAGGTTCACAAAGATCACGGTACTTAGATAGACAGCAAGCAACGTAATTTCTATCTATGGGCTAGGGCAGTACCAAACTAAAGAAATCAATCAACATAGGATTAGTAATGGCATCGTCAGTTCGTCACACCCAGTGACACTGTGAAGCTTCATCTGATGTTTTGACAGCTAATGACATGGTGCTCCTACATACCAGGTTTCAGAGTGGCAACCAGGCAAAATGAATCCACCAGCATTTTAAATAGTAGACAACCAAGGCTGTTGACACTAGACTAGTCCCCTGTAGGTGAACTCTTTGTGCATTCACAGGCTTGAACAATAACACAGAATTATCAGTGTGCTATGTTGCAATAGATCCCCAAATCCATAATGAAACTGCTTTCAAAATGAAAAGATAATCAGAGAATTAAATGTTTCAGTTTTAATGTGGTCTCGTATTGAATCTCTCGAGTCTTAGACAGATGGACCAAATCACCAGAACATGCTGGCCAATCTATTATGTCTTGCATCTGAAGGTAAAAATGTATTTGATCATTCCTACACATGAAGATAAACAACAGGTAACATGCAACCAATTGACTAATCCATCTATCCTGGGTGAGAAATGTGTGTTTTGAAATTGCCTATTCCACCTATCCTTTGATTAGCATTGGCAGACCAACATGGTAAATCCTAAATCAGGTGTTGTTTAGGTAAGGATGGAACCTCATGCCTGAATTTTCAATAATATAGACACCGCGTAGTAATTTATCTGATTAATAATGATGGGTAGTCAGCATGCAGTCCTGACAAGTGACAACTCTTCCGTAAGAATAAGGATGACATTCATCTTGCATAAGAATGTAAACTTGGAAGCAACCATGCATGAAGACTAGAGTAGTTCTACGACAAAAACACCTCACACACAATTATAAGGCAATCGGTTGCTTGTGGGACCACAGTAATATTAGCAACCAAATGGCATTTCTATTGTTAAGCCACACAGTTTCCCTGCTCGCTAGAGGCTATTAACACAAATGCATGACACCTCTTTGTTACTATTACCTGTAATAAGATGCGCACAAGTTCAGTGCTTCCGTAATGTGCAGCTTCAAGAAAGCATTGGTTGACATTGTCTGCACCTCCCTCTACCAACATCTCTAACAGCCCTTGTATTGCAGCTGCTGAAATCCCTGATGCCCATCCTTGATCAAATGAGCTTGAGAAGAGCGTAAGAGGGAAGCACGCAGCATCAAAAGCTTCGGTGAAATCCTTCCCTGTAAGATGATTATCTGCAAGGTCTAGAAATGTCTTAAAAGCAGACAGCTTAAGTTGGACCTCAATAATCGTTCCTTGATTTCCTCTGCCCCCGTTTACTCGCACATGTGAATGCAGTCCAATGCACTTTAGAGCCCATTCTGTGAATTTTTGTACCTTTGCACTCGCTTCTGCCTTCAAGACCTCGTTACCATGGCATTCTTGAAGGCGTTCATGCAACCTGACAAACAAAGAGTTGACTTATTTGCAGTTTTCACATCGTGTGAAGCTGTATACGCATAAATTCCATGTTGAAGGATCAAATGATTGCAGGTGTAGAGAAAGGTTAACGAAACCGACGCAACTTTCAGAGATTGCAACTCAAGCAGTGCAAACAAATATGCACATAGGAAACAAATGTTCTCATCAGACTTACTTCAGTCCCATGAAATTCACAGCATCTGCAAGGCTGGTTGTGTGACCACGGCATGCCGAGACACACGATGCTAGGAACGATGTCCGGAGCGCTGCCCGCGTGAAATCACTGGCCCCTCCAGACACAATCCTCCTGATCAACCCCACGACCTCGTGCAGCTCCTCCCGGTCGTCCAAGAACCAGATGGCATCCACCGCCACGCAGAGCACATCATTGAGGCCCTGCACGTCGGCCGTCTGGACCAGCCCCTCAGCCCTCTCCCAGTCGTGCAGGCTCACCGCTCGCTGGAACGACCGGCTCAGCTCCAGGCGGTCCTGCCTCGACAGCTTCCTCTCCTGATGCCTGCCACTCTCACTCCCCCTGTCACCATCGCCAAACTCCAAATCCTGCTCTCCCGCAGAGTCGGAGCTCACCGATCTCGGCTTCTTGGCCACACAACCCTTGGTGTTCTTGCAATCCTTGGATGGCAAAGGACACTCCATGGGGCCGCCATTGGTGGAATCCACCATGCCGCTACAGGAAACTGCCCTCTGATCCATGTCCATCTCCGAGGAGGCCAAGGGCTCCTCCATAAACATGTCCTTACTCTCCACCTCCATTTCTTTGGATCCAACCTTCTTTGAAGCAAATAAAACCACACCTTATTTACGCATCTAACCGGAACATGGAACTAAAAGGGAACAACCCAATGCAAAGTTTTCTTGTGGATTTAATCACCATTACCTCTATATTCTTCTTCTTCTACTTCTTGTCCCCCTCCACCTCTATCTCCTCTCCTGGATCCAACCTGTGCAAGATCAAACAACAGCAACAAGAGCGAGACGATTACACGAACGAATCAAGAAACAGGTATAGAAACCAACCAAGAGAAGCGCACGCAGCCAATCGAAGCTCACCTCAAGAAACTGCAGGGAAGATTCAGAGCAATCTGAACTCCGCATCAGCGAACCCGCTCCCTGCGCCCATCAAGAACCCGCCACCGCCGCCTGAAGCAACAAATCCAGGGGAGAAGCAGCCTCTTGGAAGCCGGATTCCCGATTGGGAACAGGAAGAGGAAACAAAGCAGAGATGGCAATGATACCTTTTTATTTTTTTTTTGGAGGGAATTTAGGGAGAATATTTAAGGAAAGGAGGGAGGTGGTGATGAGGTGAGGTTCCTCTGCCTCGCACCCCGAGACTCTGGAACTCCCCCATACTGTCTCGACAAATGCAAACGAGCTCTTTCGGGTGCAAACGGTTCAGATAATTTTCGTTTGATCAAGGCTTATGAGATAAATATAAAAAGATAAATAGATATCTAATGTTATATGTATCTGACTTTAACTCTAAAAAATATGAAATAAGTATTATCCGTCTGTATATGGGGGTGTTCGGCAGTGAAGAAGCCGGTTGGCTTCTCGCAGCTACTACAGTACCTAACTTTTAAATGGAGTATTTTTTCAAGATAGGATCTACAAGTTAAATGTAGTACACGTTAAAAGCTTAATATCCGTATCACCAAAATCGCAAGTGACTATCGATCTCTCCGTAATCAGACAGTGAACCGCTAAAATTCAAAATTTCACCAAAAGCCATGTTGGCCATGACCAAAAAGAATAGCCCTATTTATTGTCAAGTGATACGAGTAAATTTATTATGACTTCATTTAGTAACAAGATAATAGATAAACGAATTGATGCATCTAAATAAGCAGAGAATACTGAGTTGTGTTTCTTTGACATCTCGGTGGTTAATCTGTTCTTGATCACTCTGATTGCATCTCTACTGTTTAATGTCCTGTGTAGAGATGCAAAAGAAACAGATAATTTATGTTCGACAGACCGTCTAAAAGTTTATGGACCGAATACAGAATAGAAAAATAAGTATTCGATAAAATCTTGACTCAGAAAAAATATATAAAATACAGAACAAGCATATCCCTCCCTATCCATCTGAATTGCGCCCCTAGCGCGCTCCCTGCAAACACATCTCTCTCTCCACCTTAGGTTCCGCTCGTTTGAGCAGTTTAAACACGCTTATTTTTCACTATTCATAATTTTGTCTTTTCTCGAACTTTTGGTTTTTAGCTTTTGCGGTTCTTTTTTCCTGTATTCGTTTGCTTTGTCTGTGATGGGCTAACATATTTTTATATTTTTAATTTTTTAAATTTAATTATGTTAAATAAGCCTCTGTCACCACTGAGTTTTTTCGGTACATTCTGATGCATTTCAGCCATAAGTCACTAAAAATAAGTCATAATGAACACCACCTTTGTTTTCTTGTCCTTTTTTACCGTTGGAAATGCTTAGATTCTGCTCTCTGCATTTTTCTACGTGCTATCGTCAGGGCCAGTACATTGTACGATGTTAAATTGAATCAACATTTGTTTGTTTCAAAACCGAATAAATTTGATTTGTTTTCTTGCTGGACTTTTTTTGGTTTTTCTTGCTTAGAGTGTCGAATTGAAATAAAGCAGTGAAATGCAAGTACCAAGAAAAGTAGTTTAATTTTCTTCTTCTTCTACTACTACTACCGCGGTTTCCATTGAAGTAATAGCATAATTTTTCAGTCTTCCTAAAACATAAGACGTGTGTCTAAAGGCATGTTCTTTTCCTTCGAAACTGATGATTTTTGGTTTTTGCTATAGTACATAACTTTCAAACGGGGTATTTTCTCAAGACAAGGTCTACAAACTAAACGATCTACACGTTAAAAGCTCAATATCTGTACCAGCTAAAATCGTAAATTAGTATCTGCCTCCGTAATCAGATCAGAATGTACCAAAATTCAAAAATTTCAGCCAAAAGTCATAAGTCGCAGCCGTTGCCAAACAGACCCTAAGTTATACGATGCTTTTCTACTTTGTCTTCTTATTTGTCTTCCCACTCTCTTCAACATCTGCATTTTAACAAAGATTCATATGAATTGTTCTCCTATTTCCAAGACATTTTATACGAGAGATGTGACGATCAATTGGTTCAATTTTTTAATTGTTCACTCGGTCTTGTAATCTCCCTTAATCTACATGTTCACGAACAGATTACGCCGTACATATGAAAAAGACCTGACGGAGAACAAATAAATTTGCATTGCTGGGTGGCCCGAGCAAATTTGTTGGAGATCGATGACACTGAGTTGCTCAATTAGAATACAACAGGAATGACGATATCAGAATACAACATGAATGATTTCGACGTAATAGACCTCGCTAATAATATTTATCTGTTTGGCTGTCTCAATAGAGTGTATTAGTTTTTTTTCAGTAGAAAAGTTGGTAACAACGTGTACCTGAATTTTGTTCTACGTTGATGTCGCCATAGCTCTGGTTTTGGGTTGGACAAGGTTATATTGGATGTCAAACTAGTTGGACAGTCGTTGCAACTCGATAGCAAAGAGTATAATTACTTGGCGTCTGTTCATAGTGACCTCCTCCTTAGTAATTCGGAAAAATCAAAGACCTTTTTCGCAAAAAAAATTGAGAACCATAAAGATTTGTACGTAACTAAATGAGAACCCGTACGCAATTTTGAAAAACCACAGGATGCTATCCTGCAAAGGATTCGGATGAGATGAGATACGTATTGGTGATGTCAAAATGTTTCAATTATCCCATCTAATTAATCCTGACAGATCAAGTAAGTGTGAGTTTGGTCCTACATGGTTTTCTCGTGTAGTAAAGAGGGAAGAAAATAGACTCACATATTACGTCTTAACAGTTGATACACTAGCTAGTAAGGTAATCATGTGGGACGGTCGTCCAATTCTTTTTAACTTATGATTTCTCTCGAACAAACAAATCAGATTGTTTCTCTGTCGTCGTCTCGAAACGGTTTATCAGAACAGTGTTTTCGAACCGACTTCTCGGCATTCGGTGTAATCATACAAATACTCATACTAAAACCAAAAACATCAATCGCAACCGTAAATCATCAGTCGTAACCGAAAAACAACGCACCGAATGTCAGATCAATTATTACTTGGGCTAGTGTAACCATCTTGGAGACTTGGACTAGGTGATCGCGTTGCTGCTCTCTCTCTCTCTTCATGTGTATGGTAACCATTGGATTTTCAGAAGAAGAAGAAAAGGTTTGGGAAGCAAAGATGGATTAGAACGAATGGGCTGCTTGGGGTGGTGAATGGCGATGGGGGTGTTTTCGTTCTTGCTTTATATCACTCTCATGAAAGTGAGGGACAACCTATCTCTCCGGAGGCCACCACCATCGAACACGTACCCCTTCGTGGGGCCCACCCCCTTCTCGAGCCCCTACGGCCCACTCAGATTAGTACTATTCCTGTACATATACTCTCAATTCGATATCCATCATCTTCTATGCTGTATGCAGTATGTGCTCCCCTATGTGATCGGAGAGGAACGATTCTTTTTGGAAGTTTTTATTTTTGGGAAAGGGGAATGATGAATGAAAGATATAATACATAGGGCATGTTTGGCAACGGTTACGGTTTATGGCTTTTAGTTGAAATTTTTGAATTTTGGTTGTTTACGGTACAGATTACGGAGAGAGATACTTACTTGCGATTTTGGATGGTACAAATGTTGGGCTTTTAACGTGTACATCGTTTAACTTGTAAACCCCGTCTTGAGAAAATACTCCGTTTGAAAGTTAGATACTATAATAAAAATTAAAAACCATCAATTTCGAAAGAAAAGAACATGCCATAGTTTACCAATCGTGGATCAAAGAATTTAACTCAGCCGTTGCCATCAAAGACAGATAGAATTAGTTGTCTAATACGTAGCCAAACCACAAAAATGGCGCGCCCTCCGCCTTCCATTTTGGCACGAGATTATATGCAGTATGTGCTCCTCTAGTAGTACAGCCTATCGGCTACTTACGTGCGTATCCGGTGAAGGATACAACTAATCTTATATTTTAACTAATTATTTAATTAATGGTAATTAAACCTTCAATAATAATATGTCATGACCTTCCCAGCAATACGAAATCTAAGATTAATACGATTAATTAAAATTATACATATAACGTGTAGAACCCGCACCGTAATCCTCAAATAATAATATTTAGTAAATAATACCCAACACACCGTGTAAGCCCTTGTATCAGTCTGAGGTCTCACCTAACTCATATAGCTTCCTTGATAAATAGAAGATAATAAAGAGATCATTAATTTAACTCCTTGATAAATAAAAAATAATAAAGAGATCATTAATTTAGGTTCAAGCAATAGTAGCCTCCGGTCAGCTATGTCTAATCGCCTTTGAATCCGAAGTGAAATATTCCCGTGAATATTCATTCATCCTCCTTGATCCTCCGTTGATGTTCTCCTAGGCAGATTTCCTCCGTGCCATTTTCCCTCACTCAAACTTCGTTTGACCCTGTCTACATCTCGCACTCAACAAAATCTTGCCTCATGTCACCAACTTAATCATAATAAAATTTAATTGAGTTCATCAGGATTTGTTTGGATTTTTGGAGTTATTTGTATTTATTTGGATTCGGTTGTTTTTCGCGTAAATAGAATTTGGAGTCTCGAAGAAGCAACGGTTTGAGCGTTATCAAGATCCAAATAAAGACCAAGACCAAGACTTAGAGAAAGAACAAGACCCGTAACAAATTGAGCGAGGCAAGTTATCACTTTGATTATATTGATGTTGTCCTACCTTTTGAATGCAAATTATATTGTGTTAAATTATTAAATCATATGCTTATTTTATTAAGCAAATTATATTACCGCTAAGTAGTAGTTAACGCCTTATTAATAATTATGCTAGTAAATTCCATTTCTTGACTTTGGACATAATCCCCTATCGCCGTAAAATTAATGGTGTACATACTAGATGATAAGTTTGTATCTAAGTGCCATAGTTAATATTGCCTAGATATAAATGAGCATTAATTTGTCATGACATCATTTCAATTATGAAAACTTGGTTTAGGCAGCCACGAGAGGAAGTGCCTGGTATTTAAACTAGAAATGATATTTTGGAATTCAAAACTCTAAACTTACTTCTGCTGTAATTGGTATATAGGTTTCTACTGTGATTATTCTGGGAGTGACCCATGCTGGTCACCCTATGTGGATTTTTTTTAAAACGTGAAGGACGGTAGACTCTCTAACATTAGTGGTCCCTTATTGAAAACATAGTCCTTAACGGTTGTGTTCTAAGGGTGACTCGTAATGGTCACTATCCCAGTGTTGAGGGGTCTCACATCTGCTGTGGGAGAAAGTATCAGGGCTAAGCATTGTAAAAATTTTGTTATGATTTTCTCAGTAACACATCTACAGAAGCGTGTTAATCATATCTTATAGGTAAAGTTATACAACCTCTGCAGAGTGTTAAAAATCTATTCGAATAATTGTGCCCCCAGTCATGGACATATTGTAGAGGGGCAACACTTATGTAGTTTTTATAAAATAATGGTTGTTGGTTAATGGTAGTTATATATGAAAGTATGAGAAAATGGTTATGGTATTTTGGATTAAAAGTGGAACTAGTCTGGTATATATGGAATGGAAATGGATAACAAAAGCAAAGGGTTGACTTAAATTGGACACTTTGGTTTTAATTAAAAATAGCCAAATCATAGGTTTAAAAATTAATGATGGTATTTGCAGTGAAACCTGCTTTCCGCTAAAAGAACCCTGTAACCTTTCATTGGCAAACCCGCAACTACACATACATGCATTTGACATAGGAACTTGCTTGAGTACTTTTATACTCATGGTTGCTTAATATGTGGACGTAGATGACAGAAGCAATGACCTAGTATATAGATACTTTCATGCCTTCGGCTATGACGTTGAAGATGATGGCCAGGACTAAGTTTAACCCTAGTCGATTGCCTGTGGCAAATCATAGAGGCTATTTTGGTTTAGTTACTTTCTGCTGCTTTATGTGAATAAACTTATTGGTTTATCGATTCGTTCTGTAAAACTTAAAGATCTATTTATGACTATCTATATAATATTAGTACTCATTTTTACTTATACGCATATATAGATATGATATTTGCCATTATTATATTATGCGAGCTAGTTAATGACATAGAAACTAGCTCAAAATATACAGAAAATTCGGATTACCAAATCCGGATCGGTATATACTAACAACTTGTAAAGCATTTGTGGGCTACAGAGTACACAGTAATTTGCGTGCAAGCAGAGCACACTCAATTTTTTGTTCGATTTTAGTGGTAATAACAAAACATAAAATTTTGTAAGTACAAAGAGGACTTACACACAAGCACACGCACACACCTTACATGCATACTCTGCGTCGACTAGCATACGGATTTCGACCATATTTTACGAACTCAATAAGAGGAGGCAGAAAACAGAAGAAAGATAAATGGGCTGTTGCAATCGGGTGACCAGGGAGAGCTGAGGCAGAAAAGTTTTCTGCTAGTAGCCTATTTCCGCTTTTGCCCCTGTGCACGTCACATGAGTGAGGTGGGCCCGGCGGTGGGGTCCGATTAGAATGGCTGAGCTGTCAATCATTGAGCCTGCGATGGATCTGCCAACCAATGGCAAGAGCCGTCCCCATCAAACCAACCAATAGAAATCGACCCTGTGGGCACACGTGGCGACCTTTTCATGGTGGTTCAGAAAAGAGACTCAAAACACAGCTGGTCTGGCTAGCCGAAAGGCAATGGGAGGAAGCTTTCTGTCCCCCAATTCTAGGTCCGCTCAGTTGAGTTAAAAAACAGTGATTTATAGCTAAAATTGTAGTTAGTTAAAATTATACTGTACTGTAGATGTCTTATTTGACGTAATTAAATTTAAAAAATTAAAAATAAAAAAAATATGTTAGATCATCACGGACAGCGAAAACGAATACGAAAAAAAGAACCGGCAAAAAAACTCAAAAAAGACAAAAGTTCAGAAAAAGACGAAATTTATGAATAATGAAAAATAAGTCAAAAAACAGAAGCTCAAACCGAAATGAGCGAAACGCTAAGCTGTTTGAATTTCTAATTCCTATCTAGAGAAATTAAATTTGAAGCTTCTTTCGTGTCACTGTTTCGGGCACTTTCTTTTGTTAAAGGGACACTGCTTTGGAGACCGCAGAAGCATCAAAGAAAAATAGGAACAAAGCCTATTAGTGCTATAATTATTACATGTTGTACTTCATCTTTTTGGTGACATGTCTGTTTTATTAAGCAATAGGAATGGGCCAGTTGGGTGGGCATATGACATATATTCTACTTTTGGCAACCATTTCATTCTTGTCAATTGCAATGGTGTCATATTAGCTCTCTATAATTATTAATTATATATAGCACAATGTCTTAGCTCTCCAACCAATTTCAGGTACCTTCAAGAAAAAAAATTGGAGCCCTAATGTATTTCAACCTTTTTTTAAATAATGTATTTCAACCAGTTAACACGGTTGGTGTGCATGGGACGATTTTTTGAGACCATTTTTTCCGTTTCTTTAATTTGGCCTTTGGTAGGGTTGTAGTTAACTCCTTCTGTAACCTAAGTATATATTATTTACACATAACTACAGTAGGCTCTCCCGTACCAACCTCCTTCAAAACCAATTTAACAAATATTAGTAGTTCTCGACGTAACTATACAGTATTGATTATCACGGGAGGGGTGGATCAACAAAAAGTTGTTCTGAAAAATCAGAATGGTTGGGAATAGTTGGCAAGATTTTCTCTTAGGAAAACGTAAGCTTCAGAAAAGAATGTCAGATATATACCAGAACCTTGTTAATCAGTTCAGAACTGCTAACCTTGGTCTGTGGTCTCCAACACTCGGGAATTTCAAACCAGCTCAGAAGATGTCTGCATGTAAGTACGTATACGGTATGTGACAGAAGCTTCATCGAGCAGCGTCGAAACTGAGCTGACCTATATGTAGACCTGGATGCCTGTGCTGTTCTTGGTTCTCACCGTAGGATCAACGTTTAAACTTGCGCTGCCGTTTGATAGTTAGACCGAGATTTCGTCCAGATGCAATGTGTCTCCGCTGCGCGTACGCGTAATTAATCCGTGGCGTGCAGAACAATGCCAAGTCCCTAGCTTCTCTTGGGTATTGGCGCCCCGTCCTGGACGTGCTTCCATCCGGATGCATGCATCCATCCATCCCACGAGCTGCTCCTGAATCTATCTCTGTTTTGATTCGGAATTTACTTTAGAAGAAGCGTAATCCAGCGGATTCACGTGATATATAGCTTTCAAATGAGATCCAAAAACTTTCCAAATGGGCTACCATATTGAGTATTCTGAATACTCAATACGAGATTCTGAAAACTTTCCGACTGGGCAGAAGAACTCTCAAATGAGATTTCAGAACTTTCAGATTCAGGCACCTTTCAGCTATAACTGAGCACTTTCCGCTTTCATTTTAGGTTGAAAAAGAGTTCCCTATCCACAACTCTTACTTTGAAAATTTTCATCTTATTTTGGAGAGAGCTTTCGCCCCATGATTGTGCACTTCAAGTCTTCAACAATGGCGTGGCCCCCTCCCAGACGGCGACGGCGGCAGCAGTGGCGAAGAGAAGGGGGGCTGCCGGGGGCATGGCCCCCCCAAGAAATTTGCAAGCCTGTAATTAAGCTGCACTTGAAAGCCCAAACCCCTTCACGCACAACCAATAGCCGGCCGCTGCACTGATCTAGGTCATGTCTTACTGGTAATTAGTCATAAACTAGGAAGTCAAAACATCTTTCTAATTTCCGGCATCGCCGCAACAACGTCTCGGCTGCCCGGCGAGGCAGCAAGCAGCATGGCCTGTTAGTAATCTTAACGATCAGCAAATCATTGAAAATTAATGATCTTGATTAGTATTTCAATATTTCTCGTTCTTAGCTCTACTTGACACATTATATATAGTATACATTATAATGTTTTTTTAGAAGTAATCCATATTTTATTCGAAATAACATAAATATACATACACGAATTTTTTTTAACATAAATGGGCTCTAGTTGCCGAACTATCGGACGACTGGAACTAATCGTCCAACGGCCACGCGACACGCAAACAATCCGCTAG
This sequence comes from Bonia amplexicaulis, assembly GCA_036346245.1. Lineage (NCBI taxonomy): Eukaryota > Viridiplantae > Streptophyta > Magnoliopsida > Poales > Poaceae > Bonia > Bonia amplexicaulis. Next base: position 3,527,424 of record CM070768.1, on the reverse strand, counting down.
CCGTTGGGCGAAATAATTGCAGTCGCCGAACTGCCGGGCGACTTCCTCTAGTCGCCATCTGTTAGGCGACTGCATATCCAGTCGCCGAAGGGTTGGACGACTGGAAGCGTATATAAAAGCACCGTGCGGCTGAGTCGTGCGGAGAACAAACAGAGGGGAAAGAAGAGAAGAGGAGAGGTGAGCAGAGGGAGAGGAAGAAGTAGAGGTTTTGTGACTTTTAGTGTTAGTATCCGTAGAAAATTATAGATATAGAAAAGAATAGTATAACTTTTGTATAGAAAATTTTGTCAATGTAGTTATAGAAAATTAGTAACCGTAGTAACCTGTAGTTGTAGAAAGTTTAGTGAACGTAGTTATAGAAAATTAGCACTCTTAGCAAATTAGCATGCGTACAAAATTATAATTGTAGAAATTTAGTCAATGTTATGTAGAAATTAAGTCTCTGTAGAAATTTATAGTTATTCAAAATTCAGTCAATATTTTTGTAAGAATTTAATAATTAGCTTTGTAGAAAAAACATAACATTTATGATTAATTACGAATGAATGTAATGTCGTTAGTACATTGAAAAATCATGTGTGTCGTTATAACTGGTATATTGGCATTTAAATCGATATGTCATGTAAATTGTCGAAACCCATTAGGAATTATTTGCAGTAGGAGAGAGTTCAAGTAGTGAGACAAGAGCGGCGTCGGTGTGCGGTATGCCGATAGGGAGTTAATGCTACGAGAGTAGTGCAGTTGGTTATGATAGGCGAACGGTCATTGAAATGTAAATTACAGTACATCAATATTTTCGTAATGTGTGATACGATTTGACTAGTTTCAAAATTGAAAATATATTTGCAGGCAGACACCAGTAATGTCGATAGCAGTACATTGAAAGTGTATTACAGTGTTGGCACCGTTCGTGAAGGTCCGAACGGTGTTGACTTGAGTGGTTTTGTGCAAGTCACTCTGATACACCTGGACGGCGAGAATGCTCGAATCGTAGATATGATGCACTGGCTCATCCGTAGTTTTTCCCTAAACCCCAAGTGTGCAGCGTCGTCATACAAGGGCTTTGAAGCCGGTCTCCCATAGACATCAGATGGGGATTGAGAACGTTGATGCACACTGTTTTGTGGAAGGGGTTTATGCAAGAATGCCGATGCTGTGGATACGAGTGTGTGATGGTTGTGCAACCATACTAAATAGAAGTTGTGCAAGGTCATGCGGATGACCATCATCCGGGAGGTGTGAGTAGCTTGGGCGTCCGCATGTTGGTGAAGAGAAGGAAGTTACTCGTGACGAGACCGATGCCAAAGAAAAATGACAGCCAAGGCAAAAGAGGCTACGGAGGAGTTCAATGCCGAGCTCGTAAGGAAGAGAAAATGACCCTGGTCAACGTAGTAGGTTGGACCGTCCCGCACTAACTACTCCTCCGAAGGTCGAATTTAGTTCCATTCCAAAAAGACGCATATGTATCGTAGGAGTAGTTCAGTTTGTTGCATCGTATATGATGCATTTTGCTATGCATCTAATCAAACCCTATGCGCCGTGTTACTCCCAACAGTACTATGAAGTCTATTTTAATTCGGTCAAGCATATTTCCTCTTTTTTCGCATTCAATTATTCACGTAGCAAGTTATCCAACAACATTATATTAACAAACCAGTTCTCCTCCGTGTACGAATTCCCGGTTACATTATGATATCACTTGCTTTCATACTTACCGATCGTTGTTATTTCAATCATTCTTTAAAAAAATGTACGAAATTTCTTGCACTACAACAATATACAATGATCATAAACTCTTATTACGAATCTAACAGATTATCTACCAATCATAATATATGAAAATCATAAATAGATTAACCGATACGTATAGAGGGTTAGATTTGTAAAAACCGATGTCGAAGATTAAATTTATAAAAAAGTTACAACAGTATCATTTATGTGAACAGTTCACAAAACATGCAAGCATATATATGTATACAAAGTACAAACTGAAAATTATGTATCATTTGATTAACCAACTCCTAATTTATCCGTTACCTAATCCTTAAATCAAGAGACTAACACGAACCAAAATTTACACAGATATGTACAATGTACCATATAAATTCAACTCACATCAACACTGCACATCAGCATATATGCATGCATGCAGCTGCAGGCGTTTCGCTTCACTTGGGCTCCACCCTCAACGACGGCAGCCCGCCGCCGCTATAGTCGGACGGGCTGTCGCCGCCGTACGGGTGGCGCGGCGTGCGGCTGGCGTAGCTCATGGAGTCGGACGCCGACTCGGTGGGGCCGTGGCCGGCGCCGGCCATCCTCATGACTCGCTCGATCTCGCCGACCGCCTCGCCCATCGACGGCCGGTCGGCGCCGGCCTCCTCCACGCAGCGCAGTGCCAGGTCGACGTACTGCTCCAGCCCGCCCAGCGACGACGACGCGCCCAGCACCGGGTCCAGCAGCTCGTGCAACCCGTACAGGTCCTTGCTCCGGTCCACCGCCGCCTTCACCTCCCGCACGATGTACCGTCCGCGCTCCAGCGGCTTCTTCGCCGTGATCACCTCCAGCAGCAGCACCCAAAGCTGTACACGTCGCTCTTCTCGGTCAGCTGCTGCGTCATGTAGTACTCAGGGTCCAGGTACCCCTGCCACATAACAAAGAACAAACATCGTCACGTGTCAAATGGATGCGTTATCGGTTCGTATTTACTTAACAGCTTAAGCTTTTAAACGAACAGGTGTATAACTCGACGCATGATGCTCGGCCATAGCTAAGAAGTACGAAGTTATTACAAGAGAAATTAAAATTGACGTTGTATTTGTGAATGTGAACTGACCATCGTGCCCTTCACTTGGGTGGTGACTTGGCCCCTGCCGTCCTCGCCTAGAGGTTTGGAGAGGCCAAAGTCGGAGACCTTGGCGTTGAGGCGCTCGTCGAGGAGAACGTTGCTTGACTTTATGTCGCGGTGGACGATCGGAGGGTCGGCGAGCTCGTGCAGGTACGCGATGCCCTTCGCCGCGCCGAGGACGACTCGGAGCCTCCGTTTCCAGTCCAGCCGCACGCCGGACTTCCCTGAAGAAATTGTTCGAGGCACCATGAGAATTAGAGAGTAGAAAAAACATTGGTGTTTACCTCATCATGAACAATGAAAAATTTAACTGACACCGCGTTGGTCTACGAGCAAGAAAATTCACCTGTGAGGCTCTCTTTGAGCGTGCCATTTGGGACGTACTCGTAGACCAGCATCTGCTCACCCTGATCGAAGCAGAAACCGACGAGGCTGACGACGTTCTTGTGGTGAACCCTGGACAGGAGCTCGATTTCAGTTCTGAATTCCAGGGTCCCCTGCAGGGAGCCTTCCTGGGATCTCTTGACAGCAACCAGTTGCCCATTGGGAAGTGTTCCCCTGTACACCTGCATGCAGCAAGGAGCAAGAACTCTGAACATTCATAAATTCTGTTAGACTACGTCGATAGTTATAAATAAAATGATGATGAATAATTAATGTTTGGATTGCTTTGGATTTTGTGTTTGTAAAAGTTTCAGTCAATCGCAGTCGAAGGTTTCAAGTTCGAGTGGTTCTTGTTTCATCCGAGTGGTTTTCCTCTGCTCCGAGTGGTTTCAGTCGGCTCTGAGTGGTTTTGGTCGTCCCGAGTGGTTTGCTTAAGTTCGAGTGGTTTTGCTTTGTTTCGAGTGGTTTTGCTTTGCTGTAAGTGCTTTCGGATGAGTCCAAGTGACACCAGGAGATCGAGCGATGTTCGAGTGCTATTGGAGTATCGGACGGTGTCCGAGTAACATCGGAGGTTCGGACAAGTCCGAGTAACATCAGAGCATCGGACAGCTTTCGAGTAGCAATGGACGATGGGACGGTGTTCGAGTGCCACCAAATGATTAGTTGGCTTTTGAGTGGCACAGATGCATCGGACGACGTTCAAGTACCAACGGAAGATCGGATGGCCTTCGAGCGGCATGACTAAAGATTCAGAGCACGGATCGGTCAAAGCTACATGTTGTTTTTATGGTCGAAGCTATAGTGATCTGGTCAAAACTATACGGTCGAAAGAACAGTACTCGGAGGTGAACTATGATTCAGTTGGTACTCAGAAGAGTACTGTAGCAGAGCTTGGCTTTACAACCACGTCCAATTCTACCACAACCGACTTCAACCGTGTCTAAACGACCACGACATTTCGACTACATCTGGCTTCGACCATGGCAACTTGACTACAGCATTTCGACCACGACAGAGTGACCACTGAAGGCAATCGTAGCTATATTACTGTTTCATGGTCATAGCAACAGCTCCTAGTCGGTACTCGATAGTTGAAGATTTTACTGGTCGATAATCGATGGCTTTGTAGTTGATAGTCGTAGACTTTGTGATCGATAGTTGTAAATTTTACTAGTCGATAGTCATAGACTTTGCGGACTGCTGCTATAGTCGTAGACTTCGCAGTCTTGTTTTCATAGTCATAGACTTTGCAGTCTGCTATCATTGTCTCCGGTAGTCGAAGGCTTTGCGATCAGTTGCCGTAGGCTTCATGGTCGGTACTTGAAGACTTCATGTTTGGTACTTGTGCTTCACTTCCTGTGATCTGTGAGTACTTCGAGTACTCATGTTTGGCCAGTGGGATGACTGGCTAGTGCTCGGTAGTCGAAAAGACTCGGAACTCGATGGTTGTGGTTTTTGCGATAGGTGTTGTGATCGGTTGTCGGAGACTTATGGTATATGATCGGTACTCGGTAGTCGGTACTCGATGACTCTGGTCAGTAGCGATGCTTGTTATTCCTGAGTGTTTTGATCGGAGCGATAGTATTTCCTAAGTACTTGTGGTTTTCGAGTACTACATGAACTAGCGGTGTAATAAGTGATTTGAGGCATATTTCTAGAAAGCGATGGAATGTGTGGTCATGGATGACCTGGTTGACGGTCATAGATGGTTTTGTTCTTGTCTATGGATGGACAAGGGTGGTGTGAGTTTCTTTGGTCTTTGCATGTGCATGTGAGCGTGAGACGATCATGGTTGGTGACGAGGACCGGGATTAGAAGGGGGTAATCTGAGGTCCAGGCGGTCGGAATGTCACGTGAGGTAGTCAGACTCATGCTAGAGCATGTGGAGATCGAAGGTGGATGATGTGTGGAGGTGTGGAGATGGTTACAGTCGGTGACGAGGAGGATCGGGACTAGGAGGGGTAATCTGAGGTCCATGCGGTCGAGATGTCACGCGAGATGATCGAGTTCATGCTAGAGCATGTGATGATGCGTGGAGAAGCTATATGAGGTGCTGTTCTAGAGGCTTCGACATGGGAGTTGGTGATGCGTGATGGAGATACAGGAGGTGCGTCTTGGAGGCTTCGTCATATGGTGAGATTGGAGACGTTATGGAAGGAGTCCATAATGAGAAGCTTTAGAGATGTGGTAAAACCCATATTAGAAAGGGTTTCGCGTCCCTTGATTTGAGGAAGAGATAGAGTTGTGTATTCGTAATTGAGGCGGACACAATTTGGACGTTAGCCTATAAAAATAGAGAGAGCCTAAGGGCTAACGTGTGTGGTTTTATAGGGCTTTCATCCAGAGAGCTTTAGGGGTGATGTAGGGTACTTTGTAACCACATCCATGATACAGAAATAATAGATCAGATCTATTCCAAGAAAAGTTTGCTAGCATCGATGACGTTTTTCTGAGCATCATTTTTCTTCTCTCTGGCTTGTACTCGTTCGAGCGACCGAAGTGTTCGAGCGACTTAAGTCTTCGAGCGGAGGGATATTACGACTACATACATCGACGGTCGTAGCGAGCGATTGAAAGGAGCGGTCAGACGATCAAAGCGTTTATCGAACACATGCGAGCGAATCAGCGTCTTGCAGTCGTAATCTACATCCGGTAATTTAGATTTTTTTCCTGCTTTTAATTTTAGTTTTAGGTGTTAAAAAGCGAAATCAATCATTCACCTCTCTCTGGTTATGCCTACGATCCTACAAATTCTGAGATGATTATAGTTAACCGTATGAATGTTATGCAAGATTAGCAGGTCTACTTCACCTTGCCATAGCCGCCGTTTCCGATGTCGTTGGCCTCGGAGAAATTATTGGTGATTTTCTTCAGTTCATCGAATGCGAACATCCGCGCGCCTCGTAGCTGCGGGACACTGGTGCTGGTGCTCTTGATGTCCCAAGAAACTGCAGATGGTTGTACTACCTCAGTGAGTAATCAGTATGCAATGCAATGGTCAAAGGAGATGTTGATCAATGCTAACCAAAAGACTGGCTTCTCTCTTCATTCTGCTTTGGTTTCCTCTTCCTTCTGGTGATGACAACGATAAGAACAAGCACTACTGCAGCAAGAACTGCACCACCAACTGAAACTCCGACGATAAGCGGTAAGTGGTTCATCTTCGATTTAGACGGTGCCACCCCTGTACTCATGGAAAATTGTTTCAACACACACATCAGATGCAATGCTGAGCTTATGTCACTATAAAAGGAGATGCTATTTAAAGTACAGTTTCTGAATCAGTGATCTTACCATTGGCAAAAGTGTATTGCTGTCCAATGAAATAGTATGGACCGAATATACCCGGCGGTTTATATGTCTGATTGCTCAGAATGAACCCAATGTCTGAAATGTCTTGCTCACCAAACTGAATCTTGCTGCTGGGGAAAACCTCCAAGCTCATCTCCAAGTTGTTGTTCACATCAATGAAGGGATCATGGAGAGCAATGGAGTCCACTGGGAGAGAGAATTCCAAGAACTTGGTTCTCATGCTCTGCTCTAGCTGAAGATAGTATGAGCCATTGCTCAGGTCAGAAAATGCTGGTGATCTGAAGAATAGGGTGCCTCTGTATGGCACAGCACAGGTGCAGCTTGGGCTCAGAAGCTGGCTTGAGAGGCATGGGGGTGGCAGCGCCATGCAGTTCTTCGCAGTACTATACGACGGTGTTGTCGGGTTAGATTGTCCGGTGGTTTTACAGTATTGATCGTCGCCCCCTTGGTTGCAAAACGGATTTCCTGAAAGTCTGTGGCAAGAGAATTTATGTGAGCAGTGTATCTGTCAGAGATTGTAAGTTGTGACACAACCCTTACATGAGTTTCTTTTTGTATTGTGATCCCCCAACAGTGATCTCTGTGATCTGATTGTCCTGCAAATCTATTAGTTGGAGCTGAGTACCGAAGTCTGATCCGATTGCTAGTGTGCCATTGAAACGGTTGCCCCGAAGCCTCCTGATATTGTCAGGCGGTAAACAATTGAATTGAACATGAATTGTATGAGTATCTGTTTGTACATTCTTCTTCACTTAATCAGCTAGTAGGGAACACTAGAGCTGTGCTGTAAACTAGTAAGTAGTAACCACTCACAGTGTCTGAATTGCAGGAAGGCTGAAGAGAGGTTGCGGGAGCTCCCCACCGATGCGCAGATTTTCAAGGTATCTGCAGTCAATGAAAATTCAGACAAATGTGCCTGATGAAGTAGCACTAGAGATGACAGAAGAGAGGGTTAAAAACTTACAATGAAGTCAAAGACGGCAAAGCAGTGAACCAGGATGGAGCATCAGATGCATTGAAGCTGTTGTTGCTCATGTCCCTGTAACAAAGATGCAAATGATTCAGAAGTTATATACTATGATTTAATCCCTACTCAAGTCTTATTTTCAGAAAGGAAAGGTGAACTCATCACTTACACAAAGCTGAGTGAACTCATTCCTGTCAGGTCTGGCAGTGGACCAGTGAGCTGATTGTTTGCTAGATGGCTAGTGTCAAATGAAAAGACAATAGAGGGGAGTAAGCTCCTTATGTAGAATTGATACTGACCAAAAAGCATACACACATAGGATACTCACAATTCAGCAAGCTTGGTGAGGTTGTTGATGTTGGTGGGAACTGGCCCAGTTAATTGGTAATTGTTATCAAACGCCTGCATCGATAAAACTTGATGATCAGAATCAACATGTGGATGCTAGTATTATAATGTGTAGATAAATGTACTTACAGAACTTCCAGATTGTTAAGAAGACCTAAAGTAGGGGAATGCTACCAGAGAAGTTGTTATTGTCAAGAAGCCTGGAAAGGTGGGACAAATCACTGAATCATTTTCACAACAGAATTCAGGCAGCTATGAGTTGAAGATTTGTGTTATTCTTACAGATGTATCAGCTTCATGTTTGAGTTGAAAATCTGTCTTGGTATGGTGCCAGAGAGTTGATTGATCCCAAAGTGGCTGCGAAAACATGGTGTACAGATGAGGAGATGCAAAATCTTCAGATATCAAGAAAGATCATTTCGAGAATGTACTTACAAGTGCTTTGTACTAGTCAGATTATCCAACCCAGGATTTGTCCCATCGAATATGGGAAGTCCTCCGGTGAGCTTATTGTCAGCCAGATCAAACCAGTACAGCTTTGAGAGGCCACCAAGTGATGACGGTATGGGACCGGTGAACCTGTTGCTGTTCAAAGATCTGCAGGCAGAGTGCAATGAACAATCTTATTATACTGAAACTAAGTGCAGAGATATCACGGGGACCGATGACTAGGTGAAAGCCTGATACATAAACACACAACTGGTCTAAAGGTTGCGTCTTGCTAGGTTGAAAGTAGCATATATGATGGCAATTCCATTGAGATATTTCAGCAAGCATAACAAGTCCAGAACTTTACACAGTTGGCAACAATAACGCCCAAATCCAATAATCCACCTTGTTATTGAGAAGAAGCATACCAGATCTCAAAATATCCAGTCTTTTTAAAAAAATATATATCAAAATATTCATAAACTTTACTTGAAAATCCGAAACAGAACACTTCAGCTGTATCAGGCATAGTGCTCCTGATCTTTGTGTAAAAGTTGTTACAAGCCAATATATCTGCATGTGTTAACAATATGAATGAACCCAATGTCTGAAATGTCTTGCTCACCAAACTGAATCTTGCTGCTGGGGAAAACCTCCAAGCTCATCTCCAAGTTGTTGTTCACATCAATGAAGGGATCATGGAGAGCAATGGAGTCCACTGGGAGAGAATTCCAAGAACTTGGTTCTCATGCTCTGCTCTAGCTGAAGATAGTATGAGCCATTGCTCAGGTCAGAAAATGCTGGTGATCTGAAGAATAGGGTGCCTCTGTATGGCACAGCACAGGTGCAGCTTGGGCTCAGAAGCTGGCTTGAGAGGCATGGGGGTGGCAGCGCCATGCAGTTCTTCGCAGTACTATACGACGGTGTTGTCGGGTTAGATTGTCCGGTGGTTTTACAGTATTGATCGTCGCCCCCTTGGTTGCAAAACGGATTTCCTGAAAGTCTGTGGCAAGAGAATTTATGTGAGCAGTGTATCTGTCAGAGATTGTAAGTTGTGACACAACCCTTACATGAGTTTCTTTTTGTATTGTGATCCCCCAACAGTGATCTCTGTGATCTGATTGTCCTGCAAATCTATTAGTTGGAGCTGAGTACCGAAGTCTGATCCGATTGCTAGTGTGCCATTGAAACGGTTGCCCCGAAGCCTCCTGATATTGTCAGGCGGTAAACAATTGAATTGAACATGAATTGTATGAGTATCTGTTTGTACATTCTTCTTCACTTAATCAGCTAGTAGGGAACACTAGAACTGTGCTGTAAACTAGTAAGTAGTAACCACTCACAGTGTCTGAATTGCAGGAAGGCTGAAGAGAGGTTGCGGGAGCTCCCCACCGATGCGCAGATTTTCAAGGTATCTGCAGTCAATGAAAATTCAGACAAATGTGCCTGATGAAGTAGCACTAGAGATGACAGAAGAGAGGGTTAAAAACTTACAATGAAGTCAAAGACGGCAAAGCAGTGAACCAGGATGGAGCATCAGATGCATTGAAGCTGTTGTTGCTCATGTCCCTGTAACAAAGATGCAAATGATTCAGAAGTTATATACTATGATTTAATCCCTACTCAAGTCTTATTTTCAGAAAGGAAAGGTGAACTCATCACTTACACAAAGCTGAGTGAACTCATTCCTGTCAGGTCTGGCAGTGGACCAGTGAGCTGATTGTTTGCTAGATGGCTAGTGTCAAATGAAAAGACAATACAGGGGAGTAAGCTCCTTATGTAGAATTGATACTGACCAAAAAGCATACACACATAGGATACTCACAATTCAGCAAGCTTGGTGAGGTTGTTGATGTTGGTGGGAACTGGCCCAGTTAATTGGTAATTGTTATCGAAACGTCTGCATCGATAAAACTTGATGATCAGAATCAACATGTGGATGCTAGTATTATAATGTGTAGATAAATGTACTTACAGAACTTCCAGATTGTTAAGAAGACCTAAAGTAGGGGGAATGCTACCAGAGAAGTTGTTATTGTCAAGAAGCCTGGAAAAGGTGGGACAAATCACTGAATCATTTTCACAACAGAATTCAGGCAGCTATGAGTTGAAGATTTGTGTTATTCTTACAGATGTATCAGCTTCATGTTTGAGTTGAAAATCTGTCTTGGTATGGTGCCAGAGAGTTGATTGATCCCAAAGTGGCTGCGAAAACATGGTGTACAGATGAGGAGATGCAAAATCTTCAGATATCAAGAAAGATCATTTCGGAGAATGTACTTACAAGTGCTTTGTACTAGTCAGATTATCCAACCCAGGATTTGTCCCATCGAATATGGGAAGTCCTCCGGTGAGCTTATTGTCAGCCAGATCAAACCAGTACAGCTTTGAGAGGCCACCAAGTGATGACGGTATGGGACCGGTGAACCTGTTGCTGTTCAAAGATCTGCAGGCAGAGTGCAATGAACAATCTTATTATACTGAAACTAAGTGCAGAGATATCACGGGGACCGATGACTAGGTGAAAGCCTGATACATAAACACACAACTGGTCTAAAGGTTGCGTCTTGCTAGGTTGAAAGTAGCATATATGATGGCAATTCCATTGAGATATTTCAGCAAGCATAACAAGTCCAGAACTTTACACAGTTGGCAACAATAACGCCCAAATCCAATAATCCACCTTGTTATTGAGAAGAAGCATACCAGATCTCAAAATATCCAGTCTTTTTAAAAAAATATATATCAAAATATTCATAAACTTTACTTGAAAATCCGAAACAGAACACTTCAGCTGTATCAGGCATAGTGCTCCTGATCTTTGTGTAAAAGTTGTTACAAGCCAATATATCTGCATGTGTTAACAATATGAATTACTAATTTTTTCATTGTATCCACTTAATTTCGATCAAGTCAAAATACAAATAAAAATCTAAGGCTTGATGGACCAATTCAGTGATTGGTGGAGGGAACGTGATCGTTTGGTTAATGATAATATTATTCTAGAAATGGGACCCAGCACCCAGTTATGACAGTTGGAAGGTCTCATGATAGATAGATGGGGCCAAACTACGCTTTTCTGTTCAAGAGAAGTTTGAAATTGCAGAAATGTCCTCACGTATGGCAAATTAACAAGCAAAGGTCTGAAATGTTAGATGTAAATATTAGTTTGAACTCCTTACAGAAATATCAGTTTTGAGAGCTGGCCAATCTCTTTAGGTATTTCACCAGAAAAGCCGCAGCCAACAAGAATTCTGCAGAGAAATGAGAAAGTAAATAAACCAAAGAAGAATCCATGCACTGCAATTCTGAAGCTAATGAACCAACTGAATTACTCCAAGTTTAGCTACTCACAAGTTTTGCAGGTTACTCAAGGTTCCAATGGATGAAGGAACAGGGCCTCCCAAGTTCTTGTTGTAGGATAAGTCCCTGAAACAGAAGGAAACAAATACCTCATAAGTTTGCATGCCATGTGAAATTCAAATTATATGCATTTTTAGATCTGATTCTGAAGTTCTTGATTAAACTTTGGTGAAAATACCAATTTAGTCGAACAGAAAAGAATCCAAATTCGTGATTGAGTAATATGTTTTCCTAAAAGTGTTCTTTTGCTTCTTTTTTTTTAAAAGAAAGTCGAGCAATCTAAAGTGCTGAAACTACAGTAGAGAAGAAATTACATACAAGTACTGCAATTCAGACAAAGATTGAATGTCCCCTGAAAGAGTCCCGGACAATCCGACACTTGACAGTCTTCTGCAAAACATCCACCAAAGGCGAACAACACAACCATGAGTGATCATTGTTCATCTAGCTAATAGACTAAGAGGGGGAAAAACTCCATGGTCATATAAATCTCTGATGCTGATACTAACATAGACGTGACCCGGTTCGTGGTGCAAATTATCCCAACCCACTTGTCGCCACATGGATCATTACCAACCCAATTTGAAGGCTTGGTGTTCCAAGAGGCTGCAATTCCAGTGAGGCCAGCAGCTGCACACAGAGACAAGGACAGCAATGAGAAATTAGCATTGCATTAAGAAAGATATTGAAGGGAGAACTGAAACAATACATACTGTCCTGCGCATTCGTTTGGGCCAAAATGACAGAAGCTTGCACAAGAACACTGAACAAGAAGATGAGCCATGGAGAAAGCTCCATGTTTGGACAGTTTCTTGAGATGTCTCTGAAATGCTTTTAGTTGCTCATCTCTTGCAAGGTCAGAAGCTCTGATTGCATTGCAATAGGCCAGATTAGTTGTTATGTAAAGGACACATCAATTGCATATTCATCATGAACTGGTCAAGATGGTGATATGCATAATTCATCCCCTATGAATTAACTTGACCCGTCCTCTCAGCTCATCCAACAAGTAGCCAACGTACCAACTCCTCGGAGAAAAATTGAGCGAAAGAAATGGGGAGAAGAATAGATTGATTCAATGGGTGTGCAACTTGCAGTTGAAAAATGGCAAGAGGTGCGTTGTTTAAGCCCTTAATTTAGTGATTTGGGTGCCACATCGCAATTGCCTAATCTGACAAGATAGTTTATGAAGGAGCAATGGTTGTAGAGCATGTGCTTGCAAGACTTTGACCCAAACAAAAAAAACTAAGAGGAAAATTGCAGGTACACGCAAGTGCAGTGCGTAAAATAAAATGGAGGAAATTTGGATATCGTAGCTGTTCCATATTTAGTTGTTTTATTTTTTTGTTTGATGTAGAACATTTCAGTTGTTTATCATCAACATGAGCTCAACCTACCATAGGCCAGCTCATACCCAACACAATTACAAGAACTAAGCCTCCAAGTATGTTGTAGTTCTTAATTAAATGATAGATGCACTTACCTGAAACTTATGTAGGATCGGGTAAGACAAGTTAGAGAGGGGTGAATAACTTGTTAAAATCATCCCCCCGATATTATCAACACAATATAGCAGAAAATACAAGCCTACAAGTTTTATCAAAGCCATGAGCCAAAGATCACAAAATCACCCGAGACACTAAGTCTCACTAATCTGACTGCCAGCCAATAGGGCAGTCGGACCGCTCAACCGATCTAACCGCAAGTGTCACCAGTCTGATCGGGCTGGGCAGTCTGACCACTCGGGTCATAGCGGTCTAATGGTCCGTTGAATAGAGGCAAAATTCAGCACTACTCATGACAAAAAAATGGCTAATTCTTAAACCACAGATTCCAAACATGATGAAACTTGGGACAAATCCTTCCTAGGATGTTAGGAACCTATTCCAATCATAGATCATAAGAATCAATGCCAAAGTTCCGACCTTTATCCAAAACAAGAAAAATTGTACCAAAACAGGCAAAAGAGAGAAACTTCGATCTGCACTTGCTTGTGAGTTTTTGATGATCTAGATGACCTTGAATGATTCTCACATGTTGTAGGATTGAAAATGACAACAGAGAGGGGTGAATAGTATCAGAAAATTTTCTCCCAAGTATTCACCAATCTTTCATTTCAATAGCTAAAAAACTATGAAGATTAACAATAAACAATAATTGCGGTAGTACCGCGGTATTACTGCTTGCTACAGTAAAATCGGTACTACTGCTACATTGCCATGTATTACCGCTGCTACAGTAAAATCAGCATAGGAATAGTAAAATCAACGCGATTTCAAAAACTAAAAACAATGAAACTTTTGATCCGTAGATCCAAATGATATGAAAATTTACAAGGTCTTCTCTAGGATATCATGAACATATCCCAACAAAGGATAGTGAAAATCATTGCAAAAGTTGAGACCTTTTCAGTTTGAAGACAGATTGCAGCAAAACCGATTAAAAAAGGAAAATCTTGATCTACTCTTGCTCGTGAGTGATTGATGATCAAGATGACCTCAGATAGGTTCTAACATATCGTAGCAAGCTAGATCATAGCACGAACTCAAGCCAAAACTTTCATAACACCAAAACCCCAAAATCACCCCTCTTGAGCCAAAACTGGGCAGACACAAGAACTTACAAATACAAGTGCTTAGATGGATGAGTTCTGGTCCCCAAGACACATCTTCATCACTTACACATCCTGGGAATACAAAGAAGATCAAGCGGGGGCGGAGCTACGGGTGGTCCTCAGGGCGTGGACCACCTGCGCAGCAACAGAACGCCTAGCCCCTTCGGCCTTCCCATGGGGCATAACGCCGCCAGCGCCAGACGGCGAGCCACCGCCGGGCTGGGCTGAAGCAATGAACAAAAACGGCAAAAGTTGGGCTAATAAAGCATTACAACAAAATTGGGCCGCAAAGCCCACCAAGAAATACCCTCCCACATCAACATTCAACAGCACACATCGTTCGTTCATCCCCTTTCCAGAATCCAGATCCACCAACACCAAGGAGGCAAGGACGAGCAGGAGTAGCCGAGCTGCCGAGGCCGCCGCCGCCAGATCTCGAGATCTCGCCGTCGTCGCCGAGGCCGCCGCGAGATCTCGTCGTCGTCGGCGGGAGGTCGCCGCCCGCCTCCGCCGCGCCGGATCTGCCGGCCGGCCGCCAGCCCAGATCTGAGGCGTCGGCCGCTGCGGCCGGCGGCTCCGCCGTCACGCCACGCTGTCGCCGAGCAAATGACCGGCCGGTGGCCGCTGCGAGGAGGGAGGCAGGCGAGGAGAGGAGGCCCGGTCGGTGGGAGCCTGGGCCGGGGGAGGGCTGGGGCCGGGCCGGACTAGGAGTCCCGGTCGGCCGAGGCGGAGGCGCAGGCCTTGGCCAGCAGGCGCGAGACGGCGGGCGAAGAAGGGAGAAGCGAGCTCTCGCCGTGGGAGAGCGGGAGAAGTGGAGAACGGGAGAAGGCGAGGCCGAAGGCCCAAGGCGTGGCCGCGTGAGTGCGCTTGCAGAGTGGGGACCGGACCGGCGAGTTTTTATCGGACGGTGGGTGAATCGAGTGATTCCACATTCCAATGAATGAATGGTACCGTCTGCGACAAAGTTGTTTGTTTATTTATTCGAGATTAAAAGTCTTGTATTGTAGCACAAGAATTTTGATTTTTTTGTTCATAAAACTCACTTTAGTTTATTTTATAATCAATCTTGCTTTGTCTTCTTCAGCAGGCCAGTTCGTTGAGGAAAATCAGAGAACATTGTCTTCTTATAAAACATGAAGAGGAGTGGTGATATTGCCTCTCTTTTTCAGAAATATACATCAAAGAAGAAGGCTTCTTCTCCATCTCCTTCCGTGGCTGCAGCTATTACAGAAGAGCAAATTGAAGAACAAGAAGGTGGATCGGATCAAG
The DNA here is from genome assembly GCA_036346245.1 of Bonia amplexicaulis. Taxonomy (NCBI): domain Eukaryota; kingdom Viridiplantae; phylum Streptophyta; class Magnoliopsida; order Poales; family Poaceae; genus Bonia; species Bonia amplexicaulis. Next base: position 3,511,893 of record CM070768.1, on the reverse strand, counting down.
ATAGAGTGATTGAAGAAAATGTGACTCAACTCCAATGCATCCAAGTCCACCTCCGATCATTGAAAAGAACCGGTTTATGATATCGATCGGCTTCCACTTGATCCGTGGGAGGCAATCCATTGCAAATTATCCGTCAATGATCAAGATGCGCTCGACGATCATGAAAGCACTTGAGTGTGGTATACTAGAATCTGGAAGTGGGTTAAATCAAGAGATGGGGCTGCCTAGACCTGGTGAGACTCGGTGGGGCTCTCATTATAAAACTGTGGTCAACATGATTGCTATGTATCCCACAATTTGTGATGTACTCATAGCTCTTGGAGAAGATACATCACAAAGGGGTGAATGGCCAAAAATACATACTATGGTTGGAGTGTTTGAGTCATTTGATTTTATTTTCGATGCTCATTTGATGCTTGAGATTCTTGGACACACAAATGAATTGTCGAGTGTTTGCAAAGAAGAGACCAAGATATTCTTAATGCAATGTCACTTGTCAGTTTGGCAAAGAGTAAAATGCAGCAAATGAGGTCTGAATGGTGGGTTTCATTTCTTCAAAGTGTTACAATATTTTGCAACAAACATGGCATTCAAGTTCCTGCAATGCAACATAATTATGTGCCGTATGGAAGATCAGCACGTTTTGCTCAGAACCAAACAAATGATGATCACTTGAGAAGTATATATTGGGTCATTGATAAAATTAGTCAAGAGCTTGACAATCGGTTTGATGAGGTAAATATGGAGTTGCTTACTTGTATGATCGCTTTGAATCCAGTGAATTCCTTCGCTTCTTTTGATGCAAACAAGGTACATAGACTTGTTTGAATTCTATCCTAATGATTTTTCAAGCTCGACTTGCTAAGACTCAACTTGCAACTTGATACCTTTATTGATGACATGAGAAAAGATGAAATGTTCAAAGGCCTAAACAATCTTGTTGACCTCTCAAGAAAACTTGTTGAAACAAAGAGATAAAGTTTATCATTGGGTCTATTTACTTATCAAATTGGTATTGCTTCTACCGTGGCTACCGCAAGTGTTGAAAGAATATTTTCGCAATGACCTTTATCAAGAATAAGTTGAGAAATAAGATGGGTGATAGCCTTACGGATGATTGTCTAGTCACTTTTATTGAGCGGGACATCTTCTTACAATTGAGTGAAGAAGAGATCATCAACACTTTCATGGCTATTAGAAGACGCAGGCCTGACAAGAAGAAGTAGTGACGTACTGTTCTTCAACTATTATGGGTATGTAATATTTCAATTCTATGTTAAGAAAGCTATATTCGTCTATTTTATGAAGTTTATATGTCCTTTTTACCTTAATTGTATTTCGTAATTTATATACTTGTGTACCGACATGTTAAATTTATAGCGGTTAAATAAATTTTAGACAACGGACCACCATAACTACAAATCCTGGCTACGCCACTGAGATCAAGGGGAGAAGACGAAACACAAAAAACCAAGCCAAATCAAGATTTCATCACTTGAGCACAAGAGGGAAAAACAAGGACAAATTTTGATCTCTATTGGTACCAGGAGTTAAATGTTTACCGCTAGTCTCTAGCCAGCACAAAGCCTAAAGATGATAAAAAGCTCAGTCACAAGAGCCTCTCACATCTCACACAGGATTCTCTCTAAGAATCTTAACTCCTCTCTACTTGGTATGGATGGCTTTATCCTAAACCACCCTTCTCTACCCTTTTACAGTGGAGGCATATGAGAAACCCTAACTAGCCGGTCTAGTTGGGTTTCATCTACTTATATGGGCTAACTCGTTAAACCAACACAATTTCGAGTTTTACACTTACACAAACACGCTTTTCAAAGCGCACACACCCATTAACCCATTAGTGAATCAACACTTGATCCACTTCACATTTTCAGCACAACCAAGACATAAACCACTTAGGCCACGCCAAGGTTTCGCACACCACCACTTTTCTGATATTGAAAAATTTACCAAAATGTCCCTCTACCGCCTTCCTCGAAGCTTCCTACTTTCTTTGCCACGAAGCATCACCCATGCTTCGCCACCTTCTATATGGCCCCAATGACTTGCCACCAATCCTCTCACACGTCCGGATTCCATCAAACCATCCTCGCTTGCAAACGACCCAAGTCACTTGGTGCACCATATGTCTCTCCTTGCACATGACAGCACTCGACTTTCTTGACCTTATAGGACCTCGGCTCCTCCCTGAGCCTAGTCCCGATTCACCTTATTGGTGCTCGTCATGTCCTCCACTGGTAACTTCCGCTCCAACTCCTCATTGTCTCGGCTTATAACCATCCCGCAAGCCTCGATCATCTTCGGCGGCTCCTTGATCGTTTGGACCTCGGCTCCTCCTGAGCATAGTCCCGATCCCTTGGCTGCTTTGGAACTATGCTCGCTAGCTTAGTCCTGGTACCGTCTACTTAGTCCCGGTACCGTCCGCCTTACCATGACGTAGCTCTAGAATCCTACAACCAATACAAACAAGCAAACCGTCACATAACTATGCACAATACACAAAGTCATCAATTGACACAATTCATCCGTACAATGCACCATACAAAATGTATGCAACCAAACCACGAATCCTAAATCTAGGACAAAACCTTAAACCTCTGTGCACACAAACAACGACACCCATGCCGTGCCCACACTCAACCAACTCAACTCAACTCAAACCAATAAGAGTCGGTATGACCGCAGCACCCATGCCGGTCATACCGCACTTCGATTGTACCACGATTACAATGCCGGTACTACCGCACTAGGTCTCAACTCAAAAACTCCAAAAAGACATCCTTTGGAAAATAGCTACCAGTAACTACAGGCCGATACTACTACTTCGGCCGGTCATACCACTCCTTCAACATCGATACTACCGCCAACCGGTAGTACCGCGACTTCAACGCCGGTACTACCGCTAGCCGGTCATACCACAACTTCAACGCCGATCATACCGCCAGCAACCAAAGCAACTGAAAAAATTTTAAACTTTGAAAAACCAAACTCAAACTCCGCAAACTTTCTAAATCAAAAATCAAATACTCATCACAACCATAGGGTGACTTCCATATGGTCTCACACATGTCATAGCAAGTTAGATCATTGAACGAACTTAAACCAAAATGTTCTCAAGACTAAAACTTGAAAATCACCTCTCTTGAGCAAAACAGGGCAATCACAAGAACTTTCCATAGAAGTGCATGGATGAATGAGATCTGATTTCCAAGAGATATATCCACCTTTTACACATCCTTGGCACCAAGAAAGATCAGGAGGAGATAAAATCTAAACAAGAAAACCAAGCAAATCAAAAGTATAAGAAGAAATCCATGGTACTACTCACTTGGACTAAATTTGGATATTCATTTCAGTTTGAGAGAAATATTTTACAGCCACTCCCTCTTGGAGGATAGAGCTCTAAACCTAAAACACACACACAGAGCTTCCAACATAAGGAAACCCTAACCTCTCTCTCCAAGCACTAGAGATCCTCAATCAAATAGCCAACATTTAGTGGATACAACCACTTATAAATAAGGAAACTTAGTAAGCCACATACAAATGGGTTTAATAGCTTGCATATAGTGGAGACTAAGAGGCTCCATCCTCACCGTCACACCAAACCCTAACAAATAGCCAACATTTAGTGGATACAACCACTTATAAATAAGGAAACTTAGTAAGCCACATATAAATGGGTTTTTGATGAATTAGATTCAAACGTTTGAATTTGAGGCTTAATTGAGTTTTTGATGACAGGCAGTTATCAGTGGGTAAATCACTAGTTAAATGTTATCAGTTACCAGTGAATAATTGAGTAGTTACTAGTGAATTATTTCAGTTCAATAGGGCAGTTATTAGAGAGTAATTTGCATATCTATATATACCTGGAGATGTCCAAGGTATAACAGAAGAGAATCCCTCACTATGTGCATCATTTATCATCAACTTGTCTTTGTTGTACTACTTGTCGAACTTCGCCAACAATTTTTCCCGACGTGCACCTAGAAAGAGGGAGAGCGACTATCTTCGAACCGTTGACGCAGAGAGTTCCTGCACAGGGCGGCAATAAGGTTTCTGGGCAGCGCACATCTGCGTGACCGCTCACTGCACTGTGTCATCTACGTTATGCACTGCGTTAAGCCTGCGTTGCTTCCTTTTCTTTATCAGGCAAAAAGTAAGTCCTTCGCGCATTCGTTCGACTTTGTTACTATATTTTCTTACGTATATTCTGAAGTATGATGAGTAGCCTGCTATTAGTAGTAAGTTTTGCATCACTGGTTTATTGTATTTGCCTCCTAGTAAAATTTAGAATTAAAATATTGCCTACACTTTCAACATTCCAGAAACTTTATTGTGAATTTTGTTGCAATTAGCAATGGCTAGTGCTTCTGATGCGATGAAACCTAAGAGGTTTTCTGGTTAGAACTTTCGTAGATAGCAGACTAGAGCTAAATCTTGGCTCATGTCTTTGGGGATGTGGTGGGTTATCCACCCATAGTATCCATTTACGATTGATCAATTCATGCAGTTTGAAAATGCAAACAATACTGCTCTTGGCTGCATTCTGACTATTCTGGTAGATCAGCACTATGATGTGTACATGAACTTCAAGTCCGCCACAGAGTTGTGGGATGTACTAGAGCACAAATATGCAGAGGCAGAGGCAGGCCGCTGGCTCTACATGTGTGAGCAACATTTCGACTTTAGCATGGATGAGGCTAAGTCCATAGTTGGACAAGCTCATGATCTCCAGCTACTAGTCGGTGAGATCGCGCACCTGGGTTGTGTGTTGCTTCCAAAGTTTGTGGCTGCGGGCATTGTTGCTAAACTCTCTACCTCTTGGCGGATTTTGCTACTATCTTGAAACATAAGAGGGAAGAGATTTCTGTTGAGAATCTCATTGCAGCCCTCGATGTGGAAGAAAAACCAAGAGCAAAAGATGCACTTAGCACCTTTGACCAAAACAATGCAAATGTCATACAGAAAAAGACTATTGTAAAGAAGTACAAATCCAACAAACCGAACAAGACAACTAGCTTTGAGAAGAAAACTGAGAAAAAGGATTTGAGGGACATCACCTGCTTTGTATGCGGAAAAGACGGTCATATGGCGAAGGACTGTTGCTTCCGCAAGATCAGGGATGGTGAACAGCCAAAGAAGAAGGTTGTTAACGTGACCATAGGTGAGGCCTCGACTTCAGGAGGGTATGGTAATCCACCTGTTGTCTTTTCAGTATGTCAATCTACTGATTGGTGGGTTGATACTGATGCTAATGTTCACGTATGTTCTGATATTTTCTTATTTTTTTTCTTACCAGGCAGCAGGGGTTTCCTCCATCGTAATGGGAAATGGGTCGCATGCTTCTGTTCTTAGTGTTGGCATGATGTATCTGAAGCTTAGTTCAGGAAAGACTGTCCATTTGAAGAACGTGCAGCATGCTCCTACAATAAACAAGAACCTCGCTAGTGGTTCTCTCCTATGCAGGGATGGTTATAAGCTAGTTTTTGAGTCAAATAAAATTGTAATATCTAAGTTCAAACAAATTGTTGGTAAAGGTTATGAGAGCGGAGGCTTGTTCCGCCTAAGTATTTTAGAGGCTTGTTATAATCTAAATATTGCAACTGACTTAAATAAATGTGAGGCAAATATTTGGCATTCTTGTTTCTGTCATATTGGTTTTGATAGTATTGCTAGAATGTCCAGATTAGATTTAATTCCAAAATGTGAAATTGTCAAAGGATCAAAGTGCTAGTTATGTGTGAAAGCAAAGCAACCTCAAAAACCCTTTAAGGGGTTAGAGGATGAAAAGAACTAGGCACCTTTAGATCTTATTCATTCAGATTTGTGTGAAATGAATGGATTATTGACAAAAGGAGGCAAAATATATTTTTTAACTTTTATTGATGATGCAACACGCTATTGCTACGTGTATTTGCTGAAAACTAAGGATGAAGTTTTAAACTACTTTAAAACTTATAAGGCCGAGGTTGAGAACCAACTAGAAAAGAAAATAAAAAGATTGAGGTTGATCATGGAGGAGAGTATGTCTCTCATGAATTCTCTCAATTCTGTTCTGAGCATGAAATATTCCATGAATTTACACCACCATATTCGCCCCAATCAAATGGGGTAGCTGAGAGGAAAAACCGGACACTAACAGATTTGGTTAATGCCATGTTAGAGTGCCGGTATGCCTAAGCCATGGTGGGGGAAGCTATTCTAACAACAACTTTCGTTCTAAACAGAGTAATCACTAAAAAGAGTGAGATTACTTCGTATGAGGGACGAAAGGGAGAAAACATAATGTTAATTTTCTGCGAACTTGGGGTTTGGTAAAAGTCAATATACCATTGCAGAAAAAGAGAAAACTTGGACTAAAAACAGTCGATGGTATTTTTTTAGGATATGCTAAAAATAGCACGGCCTATAGATTTTTAGTAGTTAAATCAAAACTCCTGAGATTATTGCTAATACAATAATGGAGTCTAGAGGTGCTTCATTTTTTGAGAATATCTTTCCTATGAGAACAACAGGCAGTACTTCACGAACAGAGAATGTTCAAACTGATAACATTGAAAGTGAGAATAATCCACCTTCTGAACTTCCCACCATTTTCTGAACCAATATGTGATATCCCTGAGTATGATAACAATCTAGTCACAGAAGCTCCTCGCAGGAGTAAGAGACAAAGGGTTGAGAAAACTTTGGTGACGATTTTATTGTATACCTCGTGGATGATGTGCCAAAAATTCTTTCTAAGGCTTATGCATCTTCTGATGCTGAGTATTGGAAAGAGGCAGTCCATAGCGAGATGGACTCTATCATGGCTAATGGGACTTAAGAGATCACAGATCGTCCTATCGGTGTAAACATGTAGGATGTAAGTGGTTCTTTAAAAAAACTAAGGCCTGATGGAACTATTGAGAAGTACAAGGCAAGACTTATGGTTAAGGGTTACACCCAGAGAGAGGGAGAAGATTTCGTTGATACATATTCTCCTGTTGCGAGACTAACTACTATCAGAGTGCTCCTTGCGTCAACATCTTCCTATGGTCTACATGTTCATCAAATGGATGTGAAGACAGCTTTCCTTAATGGAGAGTTGGAGGAAGAAATCTATATGGATCAACCGGATGGTTTTGTGATTTCTAGACAGGAAAATAAAGTATGCAGATTATTGAAATCTTTGTATGGCCTAAAACAAGCACCTAAACAATGGCACGAGAAGTTTGACAAAACTTTGACATCCACTGGTTTTGTTGTGAATGAAGCTGATAAATGTGTGTATTATCGTTATGGTGGGGTTAAGGAGTTATCTTATGTCTGTATGTAGATGACATAGTTATATTTGAGACAAACACTACCGTAATTGACGAGGTCAAATCTTTCTTATCTCGGTGTTTTGATATGAAAGACTTGGGAGAGGCAGATGTCATTCTGAATATTAAATTGATCAAAAGTAAGGATGTGATTACTTTAAATCAATCCCATTATGCTGAGCAAATATTGAGTTGGTTCGGTTTTAAAATTGTAAAGTTTCTCCAACACCCTATGATCCGAGCATTAAGCTTCGGAAGAACCAGGGGTTAGGAAAAGATCAATTAAGATATTCACAAATTATTGGGTCACTTATGTATTTAGCTGGTGCCACAAGACCTGACATTTCATTTGCTATGAGCAAATTAAGTCGGTTTACTTCTAACCCATGAGATGATCACTGGGAGGCACTTGAAAGAGTGTTGCGCTACTTGAGAGGCACAACATCTTTTGGAATATATTGTACTCAACACCCTTCTGTATTAGAAGGATACAATGACTCTAATTGGATCTCTAATGCGGATGAGATCAAAGCTACAAGTGGTTATGTATTCACTTTAGTTGGTGTTGCAGTTTCGTGGACGTCTTGCAAACAGACCATATTGACGAGGTCAACCATGAAAGTAGAACTTATAGCACTTGACATAGCCAAATTTGAGGTTGAATGGCTAAGAGTGTTTTTATTGGACTTACCATTGGTTGAGAAACCAATACCTACATTCCTGATGTACTATGATAATCAAACAGTGTTGCCAAAGTCACAAGTACAAAGGATAATATGAAGTCTTCTAGATATGTGAAACATAGGCTTAAATCTGTCAGAAAACTGAGAAAGTCCGGAGTGATCACTGTGAACTATATTCACACTGAAAAAAAATCTGATAGACCATTTTATAAAGGGGTTAGCACGGAAAGCGATTTCTGTTGCATCTGTGGATATGTGAGGCCCATTTAAGTTACATCACAATGGTGACCCATACCTTCTTGATCGGAGATCCCGTGACTTAGGCAATGAGAAAAATAAATTGATGTTGTAACAGGAGAGTACATATTTATTGTACTCATGTCCTAATAAACAATGTACTTTCGACTGTATGGAAGGTTGGTATAAAGCCTTAATGTATTCTATTGTCCAAATGAGGAAGATGTATTAGCCTGCAGGATACCTAGAAAGAATATACCTACTTGAGCTTAACTATGTGGTCGTAGTTCACGAGAACGGGCATTCTCTAGAAAGCTCATGAGAAGATAAGGGGGCATGACCATATAACGCTCCGTTTAGGCGTGGTTCATTGGCAGCCTAATACTAGTTGAGATTTCAAGTGAAATCTGATCACGAAAAGCTGTGAATTCAAGGCATAGTCCATTCATCAGCCGTGAGAAGATGAATCTTGTCATTCAAGGTGCAAGTTCAACCCGTACGGGACCTACACTAAAAGATTGGTATATTAACAGCACTTCAACACAATATCTTTATCATATGTTTACTTCTTGCTTTGGAATTGGTGGAAGATTGTTAGAAATTGGTCCATTTGAGTATGGCCCATTTTATTAATTCCAAAGCATGCATGATTTAGTACCATATTGCTAAGGCAAGGTGAGAAATACCGATTTATAAGGTGGAGTCCTCACCACTCCTTGAATATGGATAGAGATGGTATGAGGAGGGTTCTATCTAGTCACACATGCGCGCACGCACGTGCGCACGTATTCGCGTATTTTCGCGTGACTTGTGACTTGTGACTTGCGACGCACGACCGTGACGTGACGTGGCGCGCCACTTGGCAGACCAAGTCCATCTTTATTTTTGCTAAACCCTGCACCTCACTCTCTCTGTTTGAATGAGATTCAAACATTTGAATTTGAGGCTTAATTGAGTTTTTGATGACAAGCAGTTATCAGTGGGTAAATCATTGGTTAAATGTTATCAGTTACCAGTGAATAATTGAGTAGTTACAAGTGAATTATTTCAGTTCAATTGGGCAGTTACTAGAGAGTAATTTGCATATCTATATATACCTGGAGATATCCAAGGTATAACAGAAGAGAATCCCTCACTATCTGCATCACTTACTTCTGTCAACTTGTGCTGTTGTACTGCGCCATCTGAACTTCGCCTACCTTTCTTCCCGGCGTGCACTTGGAAGGAGGGAAAGCGACTATCTCCAAACCGTTGCCGTAGAGAGTTCCTGCACGGGCGGCAATAAGGTTTCTGGGCAGCGCACATCTGCGCGACCGCTCACTGCACTATGTCATCTACGTTCTGCACTGCGTCAAGCCTGCGCTGCTTCCTTTCCTTCATCAGGTGAAAAAGTAAGTCGTTCGCACGTTCGTTCGACTTTGTTACTATATTGTCTTGCATATATTCTGAAGTATGATGAGTAGCCTGCTGTTAGTAGTAGGTTTTGAATCACTGGTTTATTGTATTTTCCTCCAAGGAAAATTTGGAATTAAAATATTGCCCACACTTCCAACACCACCCACCGACCTTCACAGTGCTTGTCATCGAAGTAACCACCACAACGAAGTCCATGATGCCCAATGACTTGTCGTCAAGATCGTACGCCTGCTTCGAGGACCATCACCACTTGGAACGACTATGTCCAAGGCACACCACATGCATGCACTTGCCTCATCACGATACTTCTCCGCTTGAAATGATGCTCCACTCGGAGTTATGCAACCCTCTATTGGTTCAGGGCACCTCCCCTAGTCTCGATTTTGCCGTTAACTGCAACAATCATCAAGCGTCCTGCACATCAAAGAACAAACAACCATTCCAAGCATAAGTGATATTCACTTGACTCCCATCAACAAAACCGATGCAGACATGCACCACTTGACACCCATGTCAAGATTCCCACAATGCATGGACTCCCGCCATGACTAATATAACCGAAACCGAACCCAACTTACTCAATTTCCTAGAGGCCGGTCAGACCGCTAACCAATGGCCGGTCTGTCTGCCGAGAACCGACTTAAAATCTCTCGGTAACAAGAGACCAGTCTGACCTCGGCAACCATGCCGGTCAGACCATAATTACATGGCCGGTCATACCATTCTTAAAAACTCTGTGCAACGCACCGAGCAACTCTCTGGAATAAGCATACTGCCAACTAGAAATCGGTCACACCGTGTTTTCGATCGAACTGCTTTCACGGCCGGTCACACCAGATGCCAATCAGACCGTCGTTACACGACCAGTTAGACTGCACACGCACAGCGGTCAAACTACCATTGCTGGCCAGTTAGACCACTGTCTACCTGACAACAAAAACTAGAGAACAAATGACACAAAATCAAATTTAAACTTCAACTCCGAAGCACAAACAAAATCAAATACTCATCGCACACATGGGGTTGACATCACATGGTCTTACAACTTATTATATCTAATTTATAGTGGAAGACAAGTTAACACAGTCCTAGTTGAATGGATTAATTCCATGCATTCAATCCTAAGAGGGATATGTGTCATTCTCTAACAGTTTAGTTTTTGGCATCTTAAAAAAATAGAAACTGCCAAGTTTTCAGAGGCACTTGTAGTCTGTAGTCTGTCGATGCATGAATTCAATTTATATTGGGACCAGGGTTTCCTAGGTTCAAGTCATCAAGACCTGTTTCACTGAATCAAAATCACAATCATCCATTTCTGATAAAACAATCGCATTTAGAACCGATTTCTGATCGAATGATCGTGTCCAGAACGGTGTGACATGCCATGTGACCAGAGTGTATTGTCAATTTGCCATTCCTCCGGTACAGATTTCTTCCATAGTCCATTCATATGCAATCTCATTCCAACATCAGCATGGTAATTGCCTACGTAATTTACCCCGTTAATGTTTCATGCGATGAACTGAAAGTCAATACACAAGATCTTTGTCATGCCGACCATGTCAGTTCTGACAAGAGATTACTCCAATAGTTGACGTTGGAGCACTACACCAGGTCCTGTGCTTGAGATGGATTGATTAAGTAAGAAGAAGTCATTATCTAGTTGAATCCTGCAAGATAACTATGTATATACACAGCACGATCCTCTCCTACTGTCTTTTTCTCAAAGAAAGGAAAGATAACTATGTTATCCAGTAAGATTTGTCAAAGCATTAGAGTAATAGTACTTTGAGCATTTGTTGTCAATGTCTTTCTGTGCACTCTATTTGCTTCTTATCTCCTCTTGTAATTCTTTGAAAATCTGGGAATTCGCAAACTTGAGATCAGAAGTGCAATATTGCATGGTGAAGTCAGCTTAAACATTGTTTTCAATTAATGTATGTTTGTTTATATTGGTTTGTTACAATGTCACCATACACAAATGGTTTAGGTGTAAACAAGGATTAAATATCGTGGTCATCCGATGACTGCAAGCTGCAGCCACTGAATGCTACGATGCCATTCGATTGCAAAATCGATGGCTAAGATCAAGATGTTACTGAGAAGCTGCATATCTGCAATCCAAGATTCCAAGTGCGATTGGGTTTTTCAATATATTCCACTCCTGATGCCGTAGTTCAGTGAACCACAATTTCACACATATGTAACAGATCTTAGCACTTCTCTTCCATATTCAAAATGAACAACATTTAGAGTTCACCCAAAGTGTATACATTATTAGAGGTAAGCCACACTCTCACACAATAACCCTCTTTTATAAGAGCAAGCTGATCTTGCACACTATGGTGTTGCAGCCTGCACGGAGCAATGACCACCTTCCAAATTATTATTGAAATTGCATGCATATCGATGTAGCTCGCTCGAAATCTTGATTATTAGGATGAAGCTGCATCTGACTGATTTTGAGGAAGTGAAGCTTGAAATGTTGGAATATCCATGTATGCGTCATGAAGTCTTGCCAAAATTGGGTACTTTGTCTACAAGAAAAGAAAAGCTTATCGCTCATAGATTCTGAATAATAAGTGTGAGAACACTTCCTCATTAGCAGACATTTTTACGGAAAGAAATCAAGAAGAGAACAGAAAAGTTAGGTACCATGTCAATTTGAAAGCGATTTATGACAGAATGGATCTGTGGTGCTAGGAACACATCTCCCTGTCGATGAACACAAAATAGACAACATAAGATTAGTTCAAATTACATTGCAGAGGCAACATGAAAAGTGGCACATTGTACTTTGGCTTACTAATAATGTGAAATACAGGTGAGATGCCAGATTCAGAATGTGGGATGAGGAAGAAATTAAATAAGGAACTTTTAAATATACTTAGGAGAAAACTGCATGTATGATGGAGCTGATGGTGCAGCTTTGAAGCTCATTTCTATGTGATTGATCAAGGGAAAGCAACATGTATCAATAAAGAAAGTTGGGTTAGAAAAACAAACCAATTGGACATCATCTCCAGTAGCATATTTACTTTCTTATCCTTCCAAAAGCTTTTCAATCGCCGAAACAAAGAGTAAGGGCAAACGATGAGTTATGTTGTCAGTAATACTGAACGAAAAAACAAACAGCAGCAGCAGACATGAAGTACATTTATTTATATTTTGGTACCAGATGTCACATTTGCATTCCAATTTACAATAACAACTTTAAATACTACTCCATCTGCAAGAAGTCTGGATGATGAGGTCAGAACTCATAACAGCACAATGATACTAGATGTCTTGTAATAACAAATATGGATGACCAATTCCGCTCTGGCTGATATCAAGAAAAAGGAAAGGCAATCTTGAACATTTATTTATATTTTGGTACCAGATGTCACATTTGCATTCCAATTTACAATAACAACTTTAAATACTACTCCATCTGCAAGAAGTCTGGATGATGAGGTCAGAACTCATAACAGCACAATGATACTAGATGTCTTGTAATAACAAATATGGATGACCAATTCCGCTCTGGCTGATATCAAGAAAAAGGAAAGGCAATCTTGAACAAGAAAATGTTTCTAAATTGCATTTAGTTTAGCACTCTAGGTACACTGAGAAGAAATTATATAGCAAATCAATAGGTGTGGAAGAAATCACACCTCTGAAGCCCTTGTCAATGTAATGCTGAACCACATGAAGGCTCTCATTGGGGCCCAACCTACCCTCATGCAAACCCTGCAACGTAGTTCTGTAAATTAAACTAGTACTGAAATGAATGGAAAAGACAAAATCTTGTTAGTGCTGTTGGCAAAAGTCACAATGACAGCGTAGGCCTGAAGTGTAACACCCCAACTTGATATGAGCGCATAATATCACCACTAACTCAGTTCCTTCCCAAATTAAACAATCTTTCACAAACTATTAACATCAATACATTGACTAAGTTTTCACAAAATACTTACTTAAGCATAAACATGACGATATCGAATAAAACAAATCTTAACATTGAATTGAAGCTGTTAAATATGTATTATATAGCTATGTATTTACCTTGTTGTGTAAGAGGTTTCCTACATATATGTCATACATGTACATGTATATATATTAGCCTATTGGCCTCATAATGAATACAAGCGCTATTTATAGCATGGTAGCAGAGCTATACCTAGGGTTTCGCCTGGCCACCGCTTCACCGTTGCTTGTCACCGCCCCTGCTTGGTCCTTCTTCATTGCCTGGACCGTCAGCTGGTTTCTCTGCTAGTGCTCATGATCCTACTCTTTTTATTCACACTTGGTCTCGTGGCCGGACGCTTCTTCTTTTGTATGTTGATGATATGATCATATTGGCGATGATTCTCAGTACATAACTTTTATCAAGAAGCGTCTTCATGAGCAGTTTCTCATGTTTGATCTTAGTCCTCTTCACTACTTTCTTAGGATTGAGGTTATTTTTACTCTTGAGGGTTTCTATCTATCCCAAGAAAAGTATATTCAGGATCTTCTTGATCATGCCTCTCTTACTGATCAGCGCATAGCTGAGACTTCTATGGAGCTTAATGTTCATCTTCATCCCACTGATGGTGAGGCTCTTACTCATCCTACTCGCTATCGTCATCTTATTAAAAGTCTTGTTTATCTTGGTGTCAATCGTTCTGACATTTCGTACTATGTGCATATCTTGAGTCAGATTATTTCTGCTCCCACTCAGCTCCACTATAGTCATCTTCTTCGAGTTCTACGATACCTTCGTGGAACTATCTCTCATTGTCTCTTTTCCCTCGCTCCAGCTCTTTACAGCTCTAGACATATTCTGATGCCACCTAGGCTAGTGATCCCTCTGATCGCCAGTCTCTCTCTACTTATTGTGTTTTTCTTAGTGGTTCTATCATCGTTTGGAAGACTAAGAAGCAGACAATAATTTCTCATTCGAGTGCTGAGATTGAGTTGCGAGCTATGGCTTTGTTCACTGCAGGGGTTACTTGGCTACGGTGGTTACTTCTGTTCAGTAAAGGGGTTACCTGATTGATGAACTAGCAAAGGGAAGGATCTTGGGTCGTTACCCTAAACCCGAGCATTGTCGATGGCAAGAGGACCGAGCTCGATCATCTTCTGTTCTCATTTCTACCTTGTTTCTTTCCTGCCTGCCTTCTTTCTTTCCGACCTTCCTTCTTTCAGCTCTCTGCCTCCTCATCCTCCTTATCCTAGTGTGGTAGCACCAACACCAATCGGCGACAGCAGTACCAGAAGCGGCAGCATACGCATGCAGTAGCGACAACACACGCATGCCGGCATGCATTGGCGGCCATGCACAGAACCCGGGGGGGGCTACAACAGAAAGCAGCAGCAGCAGCAACTTGGCACATATCAGTAGGGGTGCAAACGGATCGGATTCGGACGGATATTGTTGTTACCATATCCTAACCCATATTTTTTTTCGGATTCGGTACCAATCGGATTCGGTGCCGGATCGGTCGGGATTAACCCAAGCCATTTGCACCCCTACTTGTTTGTAAGGAATACATGTAGTACAACAAATGGAGTAGGATGACGTACTGTCAAGAACTTGATGTTACTACTTAATAGCTGATGTGGAAGATTTTATTTTACCATTGCAAAACAAAATGAAACGTCAAATAGTAGCACTAACTTGAAATCAAACTTGAAGACGTATCGGATTCGGGACGGATATTGCTGTTACCATATCCTAACCCATATTTTTTTCCCGGATTCGGTACCAATCGGATTCGGTGCCGGATCGGTCGGGATTAACCCAACCCGTTTGCACCCCTACATATCAGCCACGGTGCAGTAGCAAGGGAGCGGTGGTGATGGCTTGAATTGGCAGCTAGTTGTAATACCCTGTCCATTCTCTGAACCTGAAGTGCTACCATCATTGCATTACAATACCATTTTAAAACAAAAACATCTGCTAATCATTTTAAGCAAAACCTACTTTTATTCATGAAGCTGTGACCACTTATACCATATCATTTTTAAGCAACTATTCTAACTTACTAGAGGAGTTAAACCTACTACAAAAGCTGGGTATGTGAAGTGCTGCAAGGACGTGGAGTTTTCATGTGCTACACCCACCCGTGTATGACGTCCTCAACGGTCACCTAGAAATAAAACAACAAAACAAGGGTGAGTCCAAAGACTCAGCAAAAACATGATAGGACGATAAACACTATCAAAACACGAAAGCAATTTAACCAACCATAACATACTCTGCATGCATTGTCATGCTAATACCATCATTCTCACGGTTTCACATTAACCATAACCTGCTCCACACGTATTTTCATGTTTCAACATTATCATATCATCAATGCAATGCAATACTCCTCTACATGCACATTTGCTCATCACATTGCAAATACCAGTATTGCCGAGTGAACACCCGTCGATGTTGACCCATAATATTGGGCCCGCCCATATCGGCATGGGAATCTCTTCACTCCCGTGGAGGCCTACCAAAGTAGGTCTTACTCAAGAGCACTCCGGATTAGTCCGCTAACTTTACTCGTAGCTAGGGACTTTCTCACTGCCCTCACTCTTGAGTGCACATAATGCAAATGCATATGCCCATTGTCATTATCATTGTCATCCATAAATAAGCATCATGTCATATAATCATCGCATTTCCACATAAACATTATCACATCATGTAAACATCGTGCATCCATAAACTCTATGGTCTACCGCTCTGCCATGCACTTGCCTGTTAACCAAGCGGGGCGAAGCGACGTAGGGACGACATCGACTCAAGACCTCCACCTGAACAAGCAATAAATCCAACTTAACATATCATATCGAAATTAATGCTTAAGCAAGCGACGACAACCCTACACATATAACCCGCTCTTGGCATAAAAACGCCCAGGGTTAAGGATCTATCACGCAGGTACCAAAACCCCCTTCTTTTTTTCCTTTCTTCTTTTTTTCTCCTCTTCTCTTTTCCTTTTTATTTCTTTTTTCTTTCTTCTTTACCCGGTCCCTTCCTCTTCTTTTTTTCCTTTCCTTTTTCTTTTCTCTTCCCTTCACCCGAGCCCCCTCTCCCTCCTCATTTCCTTCGGCCAAACCGGCCTCCCCCACTCACTCCCTCTCGGCCGCCACCGGCAGCCTCGGACGGTGCGGCGTGGCGTGGTCGAGCTCGGCTCGCGGCCCTAGGCCACCACCGCCGGCCTCCGCACCCCTTTCTCGTCGACTTCGCCCGAGGGCTCCTCCAGCGGCGCGGTGGCGCACGGCACGGCATAGGGGCTCGCCGGCCTCGTGCTCACCACCTTCCCCTCCTCCTCCACGCCTCTCCCACTCTCCCTCTCTTTCTCCCGGGATCCGGTCGGCCACGGCCAGATCTGGCGCCAACTCCCCAAGCTCCGGCCACCTCCTCGTACTTCGCCTCGGATCCGGCCGACCAGGACCGGATCCGCCATCCCCGATGCGTGCGGCGGCGGCGGCGGCGCCGCCGCCGACGGCTGGCACAGCCTCCGACCGTCGCCCTCAGCTCTGACCACGGCCATATGCGCCCCCGACCTTGGCTCCGGCTCCCACATTGCTCGGCCAAAGCCACACTGTGGGTTTGGCCCCCAGGCCGTTGTCGGCTTCCACTACCCACATGGCTCCCCAACCACTGGTGCCGACCCTCGGCACGGATTCACCTTGGTACACTCTGTCCTACTCCCCTCTCTTCTTTACGCATGCTAGTGTGGTGCCAAGACTGCTCAAGAGTTGTGCTTGTGTGACCGTGTTGGATAAACATGGGGGATGGGCAACCTACTTGTTTTGCGGGACTAGAAACGGCGTCGTCTGAGCTCCGTTGGGATCCCTTCTCCTAGCCCTTCTCTGTCTTGCCTTCTCCTTGCTCTCGATGCCTTCTCTCTTCCTCTCGGCTGAGGGAGGAAAAGTGAATGGGTGGCTTGGTTCTGGCTGTGGCAGAAGTGAAGAAATGGGGAGTGGCTAGATTAGGTGAGTAGGTGAAATGGCTTTTGCATTGTCTTGTCTACTTTAAGAGGCATGGCCACCACTCTCCCTGTGAAATGCCGCTTCTGCCCCTCCCCTTTAGCCTTGGCTGGTTATGCGCATTAAGGTCTTTTTGGTCCAATGGCAGCCCTACGCTGCACTACTACTCTTTTGCAATTTAGTGGTATTACATTCTACCCCCTAATAGAATTTGACCCCGAATTCTGGCGTTCAACAATCTGCACGGAAAAACATAAACATAATAAAACAAGTTGCACATAGCATAACATTAACTCGTACCCGTGGAGAACAAGTCCGGGTACTTCTCGCGCATGTGAGACTCCAACTCCCATGTCGCTTCCCGCTTAGACTGATGTGTCCAAAGCACTTTAACATATTTTATCGTTTTATGCCTCAACACTTTCTCTGATTCCTCCAGAATCCGAACTGGACGGGACTCGAAGGTGAGGCCTTGCTTTATGGACTCCGGTTCTAGCACAATCTTATGCTCTGAATTTCGCAAGTACTTTCTCAACATAGAAACATGGAACACATTATGCACTCCTCGCATGGACTCAGGGAGGTCCAAGCGATATGTCAACTTTCCAATCCGTGCCAGAATTGGAAATGGCCCAATGTACCTCGGGCTAAGCTTCCCTTGGTACCAAATCGCACTATGCCTTCAGTGGGAAATACTCTCAGGAGCACATGATCCCCCACTTCGAACTCTAGTCCTCGCCTCCTGATATCGGCGTCGCTCTTCTGCCTACTCTGGGCAGCCAGCAGATTTTATCTAATTTCTGCTACTCGTTCCACTGTTTGCTGGACCCAATCCGGGCCTAGAACGGACTTCTCACCCACGGCATCCCAACAAAGTGACGATCTACTCGTCCTCCCATACAGAACCTCGAATGACTGATCATAGCAACTGATCCTCCCTCTCTCTCCATTCTGTTTTCCTTAACTCCTTTTCCGTAATAGCAATTAGGTCCTTAGGAACGACTATATTGCAATAGACCGGAATTTAATACTCCATTCGAGCATACCATTGTAGGGTATTGATATGATCGTGTCATAAATACATATGACCATAGCTTTTAGGATTGAATAAAAGGTGAATTTGTTTTTTCAGTTTCACTTTATTTTAAATGAGAATATGATGTTGTCTAACGAAAAATATATATATTTGTGTAGTTATACAAGAAGGATTGCATCAACACTACGCGTTCGTGGTTAGGGCCCACCTAAAGGAAAGTCAACTAGTGCATCAAGACCAAGTTGATGTCTTCCCTGACTCTTTCTTAAGGCCACCGCGTCACTTTGGGTACAAGTCAAGCAAAATTTCAAGTTGGACACGTTCTGAAATCCAATTCAACCTCTGAAGATAATACCAAACTCAAACGTGTATAGAATTTGCATATGAACTCCGTTTGAGGTGTGCGAGTACAGGATAGAAAGCTTAACACGTCCTCTTTCCAACGGATCTGGCTCCACCTCTAAATGTCTTATGTGTGCACCACAATTGCCAAAACAATCCGGCACTGATTCAGCTTGACAAGACCGACTTCAAATACACATAGAATTCACATCCAGAGTCCGTTTGAAATATGTGAGTATAGCATAGAAAACTTATCTCGTCATCTTTCCAATGGATCTAGCCCCATCCCAAAATTCTTTTTGGGCGTGATAGAATCATCAAAATAATCCTTCGATTTTATAATTAGAGATAGAATCTGATATGATTTGATTAGTTTCCACGTGTTGATAAGTTTCCATATGACAACGGCCTGCGTGCTCCTATAAATAGAGGCTAAATTGACCATGTAATGTAAGCTTGTTTAGATTAGTTTTTCACTGTGAAACTTCATCGTGTGTTCTTGTATCAACTAGACCAACAAATGCAATTGCATATCTTAACTCTTTGTGTTCCTCATTGATATTCATAATATTCAAATTGTTCTTTATCTTGTTCTTCGATTGCTCGCAAGAATTGAATCTCGTGTTCAGGTCAACCGTGTTCTTCGCATGGTTGGTAATGATAAGGGTGTGCTGCAAAGATTGCATGACAAATTTGATCGTTTCTGTCAAATAGCCTCGTCGTCAACGTCATATCAATCAATCATGTTATCTTTCTTATCAGAAGATCGGGCCAAATCCCCTCATCAGGTATAAAGATAAAAAGGGGCATTACGTTTTCTTTATTTGAGTACCGTTATATACCTAGGCACGTACACCGTGACAAGAGGAAATATCATGTGCTACCCCCTCTTACGGTGCTATCTCTATGTTACCTACGTATAAAAGTTTTTAAAAATTCCCACAAAAATTCAAATATGTAGAAGAGGGCATATTCTACAGCCATCTAAAATTTTAAGATCAAACTCGATTGTATCTGTGAGATATGAAAAAAGACAAACTCCAAATGAATATGTCAATTTCACTGTTCATCACCATTCATTTTCACTGCTTGTCAATTTCATATGTTTCAAACGCGATAGAGATTGATCTTGAAATTTTATATAGTTGTAGAATATGTCCTCCCATATATCTCTGAAATTTTTTCCTTGACACAATAGTCTATGCCTAGTTTCTTTACATAGGCAGACAGTACAGAGGATATCAAATTATCAATGAAGCAACCATATATCTCTGAAATTTTTTGTAATAATTGAAAACTTTTATGCGTAGCTAACACGGAGTTAACACCGTACGAGACGATAGCACAGGATATTTCCTTGACACAATAGTCTATGTCTAGTTTCTTTACATAGGCAGACAGTACAGAGGATATCAAATTCTCAATGAAGCAACCAGTGTTTAGTGTCTCTTTTTAGAGACTATCCTATTGTCTACGGCTAGTCTAATTCATATGGCATCTATGTCTTGTGGCTAATGGTTATGATTCGAGTTTCACTAAATGATTCGAGTTTCAGTAAATATACATGTTTGGTGGGTTTATTGGTGGATTTTTCGGGATTTGATCTCCAGACCTTTAGTTGTCGAGCATTAAAGATTAACTTCGTTAAGCAATTGCACGCTTCGCAAAAGAAAAAATTACCTCCATTAAATTAGTATATCGGGGAACTGAGAGGAAGGATTGGGGAAGAAGAAGAAGGCCAAGCGGAGGAACCATTCAACGCCAATTCATTTGCGACCCTTACTCACGCACACACTGACACTCCGGACCCACTAATCAGTGTCTGTTCACTGTAGCACCCTGTACCCCTGAAGTGTACATGTGAATAAGTCATCAACTGCACCGTGATATTCTTTTTTCATTTAGGACATTAACTAATTAATTGCATTATGCTCAATTATTCACTGCTACAAAGAGCAAGCTGCTTGCTCCTGCATCCATGGATACAGGAAGAACCAGCAGCTTTATTAATCTGCATGTATATTACTCCAAACAGCATACACTGAAATTACATGCAACTCAGACGTAGCTGCAGCTTCAACGTCAGGTCAGAGGCGCATCTGGCTGGTTCTCAGGACGCGCATCTTGAAACGCAGGAATCCCCATGTAGGACTCGTAAAATCTCGCCAAAAGCGGGTACTTTGACTGCAAGAGAAACAGTAGCTTGATATCACTTGCAACTGAGCAAGCAGTGTAAAATGTTTGCTCAGGAGAAGTGGTTTTAACTCTAAGAATGGCAGATGAAAATTAAAGTTCCGTACCATATCAATTTGGAAGCGCGTCACGCCTGCGTGGATCTGGGGCGCAAGAAACACATCCGCCTATCCATGAGCACAAAACCATACATGTACAACAGCGGACTAGTCAATAACCTTCAATGCGCAGTGCAGTAATTTAAGTATCAAAGCCAATACTAAATGGGAGTGGCTATTGCAAAAGGGGCTGAAATTTTTTTCGCTCATCACTTGAAGTTGCACTTTTAATTAACTAAAATTGCAGTTAATGTTTTTGGAGGAGAGCTGCAACTTCAGTTGATTGAGAGTGCAACTAAGTGTAACTGTAGTTGCACTTTGAATCATCTGAAGTTGTAGCTGTTTTTTAGGGGGCTGTAATTTTAGTTGATTGAGAGTGTAACTTCAAGTGACTGAGAGATAAAAAAATTTCAGTCGCCTTTGCAATAGCAAAACCGATACTAAATTGTTCACCAAATAAAATGCATGCATGAAGCCTATGAACGCTATAACAAAAGGCAGCATAAATGTAGCTTGAAATTTTTGGAAACAATTACAATGAGCAAGTAACTTCAAAAATGTAAAAACATACATATGTAAAGATCATGGTGATCCTAAGATCGATTGCAAGAGTAAATCTTGTCACAAGGTACTTGTCAGGATAAAAGCGATACTTATGAAGAAAAAATTCATAAGAGTTGCAAGCACAAACCAATTGGGCTTCATCTCCAGTAGCATATTTACTGGCACATCCTTCCAAAAGCTTTTCAATTGCTGAGACGAATCCAGCGAAGGGTAAGTCGATCAGCATATAATTCAGCAAGCAATAGGGAAAGCGAGAGGAGTAGGAAATATAGTGAAAGAGGTGAAAGTATGTTAGTTACTACAAGGAACCTCTGTTTGTTATGGTACACTATTATTTCTGGCCAATGTCAAGAAAGATGTACTTGGGGAAACGAAACGGTCTGCCGTGACAAAAAAACCCTCAATAATGAAGTGCCAGAAATCACACCTCTAAATCCCTTGTCAGTGTAATGCTGAACTATCTGAAGGCTCTCACTGGAGCCTAACTTGCCGTCAGCCAAACCCTACACAGGAGTAGCACAAAATAAGCTTTTGCATAGATTATTGCACCGCCAATACTGAAAAATACGACATTTCATCAAAATAGCTGGTTGTAGCCTTGTAGGTCAACCCACAATTACGGCGTAGCATTGAAGAGGTTGTATGCTCGAACACACTATATTTGCAATCTGCAGCAAGTAAGAAACGTTCATTATCTATATGGAGTTCATGATTTACAGACAAAAGTGTACACTGAAATGAATAAACAGTAACCGACATTCTCTACACACAATAGGATTAGGACATTGTTGGTCCCTTGCTCCTTCACAGTGCTATCTGCTAACTATTATGTGCAAAATACAACGTGCAAAACTTATTCAATACTTCAAGGGTCCCGATCTCACATAAAGCCTCTGACATAATATGTACCTGCAAATTAAGAGCTTTCTTTTTGAGATCTTGAGGTAAGAGAGGATGCTGGGGATATTTGTCTTCGAGATACTGCTCAACATAAAGCAAGACTTTTTGTCAATAATGTTAAAGGGATGAATTATTGAAGATCAATTAAGTGATGAAGAATTATAACTCACCAGTATGATTGCCAGAGAGTCAGAAACAATGAAATCGCCATCTACTAATGCTGGGACATACTTAATTGGATTGATCTTTTCATAATCTACAATGTGATCACACTAAGAACAATTGAAGTAATGTATGAACTACATTGTACATAAAAAAAAGAGAAAATGTGTTTCTGGTCTTAATATTAAACAAGTTCCTACTCATGAAAAAGCATAAGTTGTAAGGGAAAGGCCAGCACTTCTGTTTATCCTTCAGCTCTCCCATCTTGTTCAGACTCAATTAGGCACTTGAAGCACCCCCTCCCCCTAATAGCTAGATTCAACCAGGCCTAAAATGTGGATTCAACATCATCCAAGACTAGGGGCCAACAGAAGGAGAGGCCATTACAGTTGTCTCACACAGGACTTTCCAACCACAAACATTTTTCCTTATTAACTGCAAATGCACCAGACAGGTCATGACTGAGTCATGACCCTTTCATACAAGCTGTTTCATGCACTAACCACCTTCGCCGAAAATTTCTTTCAAGGAAAAGTGGATACTTCTACAGTTCTACTTACACTTCGATTCTCCCCCTCGTTTCTAGTATCAAATAACTGCCGACATAATGAAACTACGTTAATTAAGACATATAAACCCTAGAGAATAGCTAAAACAGCCTCTTAAGTGGTTAGTTAATTGTTGAGCATGTTCAGAGAGACAGTTAGAGATGTGTTGCATCACACATTGCTTCCAAAAGTCATGAAAGAGGTGAGGAATAAATTGAATTTTGCTCCATGCAAACTCAGAGAAGCATTTGCTTGGCCTTGGTGCTTGTGTGATGGTTATAGAAGTGGCAAGAAGGCAAGAGCTAAATTGCATGCATATATGCTCATTCTTAACTAATGATTTACTTAGAACAATTGATCAAGCTGATAATTTTATCCATGATGATTGTTTCAATGCTTTCCCCAAAAAAACTGTAGAGGCCATGAAGCAATTGTGATAACTAACAATTAGGTGCAAATCAGCTCTCAGCTGCTCAATGATCTATATAGTTTTCTTTCAGAAAGCACAGAAGCATGTTGTTATATCTGTTACTGTGGAAAGTGATCACATATTTGCAATTACCAAATGATTTTAGGTGGTGAATCGGTGTCCAACACCACCACTAACAAAACTAGGCAACATATGTATCATGTGTTGAAATCACTGTTTATGCGCACTGTTCATGCACATAAACAGTAACATGATACTGTAGCAGACGTGTTTGCCATGATTAGATGAATTAAGATATAGATAAGAATAATTTATTTCCTTATTAGATGGGTTTACTACCTTCTAGATATATTTTATTTATTAGAGATGGGTTTTCTTAGAGACAGTGATTGTTTTTTAGAGGTTAAGTCGAGTTATCCCTATAAAATGGCTAACATGTATCTATTATTAATCAAGCAATGAAGATTAATTAATCTAGTCTTTTCCCAACTTCTATCATCCCAGTTTATAGTCAAATCTCTTATCCCACCAAGCCGACGCCGCACGGCCTTCCTTCCGGTAGTGTTTACCCCGATGAACAAAGGTTCATCATTATTTCTTAGGAGTCAAGTCGGGTCATCTCCATAAAAGGGATAGTATGTATCCATTATCAATAAAAGAAGATGAATAAACAAGTCTCTCGTCCCTAAAGTCCAGCTGTGGTCATTCCCTTGACCGGCTATTCTAGATCTATTCCTCCCCAATCGGTGCTCTCCTTCACCTAGCGTCGTTCTACTTCAAGTCATCACCGTCTGACCTCCCTCCGATGAATGATTACCCCATTGTTGTGCTAGTTCACAACAATTGACATCAGAGTCACTCACCATAGCTTCTGGTGCCGCACCATCTCTCTTAGAGAAGTTGAAAGCTAACAAAGAAGAGTAGAAGGTCTTCAACAGTGGCCACCATCATAGATCGAGGGCGAGCTGCCTCGCCGGGAGGGGTGTAATGTTATGTGCGCGGTTACATATGCATCTGATGTTAATGAACTATCAATCTAGTGTATCATGTATGACAATATATGATTACCGTTTATTTGCTGTATAGTGTCATCCATCACGCTCATTCAGCCAACGAGATGAAGACTGTATAATACAGAAAACTTCTTCTACTAACCTGGATCAGTCCGTGTCACCGCCCTGTACTCATAATCGACACCTTCATTATAGAGAAAATAGTTTAATTAGCTCTTAAGAAAGCAAACACAATGACAATACACAGGAGAATGGAGCATCGAACCCACAGCCTCAACCACACAAACTTGTGCTCAATCACTAATTAGAACATACAAGCATACATTCTCTGGAACTAATTAGATCAGAAAGAGAGAGAGAGAGAGAGAGAGAGAGAGAGAGACCACACTATCCCCATCTCCCAAGGACACGAAATCTGTTTCTTTAGGTACAGATTTGCCAGGCACCATCTCCGGAGGCAGAATTAATCAGTTCAGTGGTGCTTTGCTTCGGTTACCTTTGAGGCTGAGGGCGATACGGACCCGGTAGGAGCAGGAGCTGATCCACGCGCTGTACAGGATAGGCTTCGCTGCCGCCATGGCCAACTCCTCCTGTGAAGCCAAGAAGCGTGCGACGCAGCACGAGAATGCCTTGGGTTCCGTTCAGCTGCGGTAGGAGCAGGCGAAGACGTCGGGTATCAACTCCCGGGCTCTATATAAGTATATTGCCGGGGAAGAGTGAAGGAAGATGGCAATCGGACGTGGATGGATAATAAGAGGAGGAAGACGACGAAGACCACGACAACATGTGAAGGCCGCCCATCGGGATGTCCGAGGGGAAAAACAATATGCGACTATTTTTTTCTCTCCAAAACAGTCAGATTTTTAATTATTAAATAGAGATTCACCACCCCAAATCAATCCATCAAATCATATACATCTCTCTGTCCCTAACCCTAACCTAATCCCTCCCTCCCCCCTTACCCCGTCTCGCCGATGCCATTCCAATGCCAGCTACCATAACGATGTCCAACAAGCAAGTGTTTTTTGCGAGGGGAAAGATTTTTTTTCTGCTGTTATGCTTGATGAAGATTGTCGGACCCCAGATTTTACATCCAGAATCCTCTGTGATTTATTGCACTATTCCCTGGATCAGTAGATAGTGCTCACGACTTCGAAATGAATATCAAATACATATCAAGCGGAAGCATAATTAATATAGTAAACTTACACATGGGCCGATTAGTAGAAATCGAAAAATTACAAGCGGAAGAACGAAGCACACGGTGGAACCCTCGGGACTTGCCCACAGGCAGCCAACTGGAGGTTCGCGACCCAGCCCTTGACATCTTCATCTTCTTTGTCCTCATGAGCTGTAATGTTGCTGATGCGCAGGATTTGATTCCTTGACTCGGATTTGTTGTGAGAGCGAGTGTGAGCACACTAACCACCGTGTTCATGAGCCAATACACGTAATGCAAATAAATAGTATGCATGGCTTATCAAGGAAAGGCTTGGGTGGTTTTATTTGCCGAACTTCTCTTTTGGTAGCATTATCATTATCGGACCCTAGAGTTATAATGACAACCTAGGACTCCACACGGTGATTGCCATAATTGACTTAATCCACCAAAGACATATTTCCTTTACCGAATGATGTCTAAGACTCTAAACAGGTGACATCATTTAGTTAATCCACCGATCATATATTCTCTATATACATACATCTATTCAAATCCACCAATACCTTTATATTCTAGATTCCTAATAATCCGGTCTTGCAATCACTATCACCAACTCTTCATCAATTCTAATGATTCTCTAACATGATTACTTTTCAAACCACTGAATTTATTTGTATCAGAGTATTCTAACCATTCAATCCTTTTGTTAATGATCCAACTCAAAATTCACTTTTCCCACAATTACTCCTTACTTTCCATCATCTCTTCTAACCAATTCATCGGTGATGACTCCACCGAGATTTAATCAAGTTTACATCCCAATTCTTATATCTCAAATTTCCATCAATTCAATTCATCCAACTAGATCAAATCCTATTAATCACATTAATTCCAACAATTACCTTTTTACCCTTCTAATCCTCCAAAATTACTTAAATCATCTATCTAGCCTATCCACCTATTTAGACTCCACCAAACACTGTTATGTATTTACTACAATAGTTATCTTCTTTTCTGACGACTCTATTTATTCTTCCTGGCATCTTATTTTTGGAGAAGTATTGCCATTAATTGCTTTTGAAATATAATACATAGAAACTTCCCGACTTAGCCACTTAAACAAAACATAATGTGACGAAATGCAATAGTAATAGAGGTCCGATTCTATCCACCATTTCATAGTCTCGCACCATATGCTTAACTTTTCAAATTATAACCGCTTACATTACCACCGGACGACACCCAGACAATTCCACTGGACGACACCGGGACAACTCAAATAAGGGCCTTTCTTTGCCTTCCCATAAAGGCCTTTCTCGCCCTTTGTACAGATTTTGAAATGTAACTATATCTAGTCAAGTTCCCATGTCCGCCCATAACCGTGGGCACGACTATTCGAATAGTTCATGACTCTGCAGAGTGTGTACACTTTACCCACACGAGATAGATCTGCTCATTGCCCCACATGATTCCTTAGTCATGCAGTTGAGGAGACTATCACAAGGCTTTTACAGTGCATTTTCCTAGCAGAGTTGCGACCGCTAAGGTTTCCACTTCCTCCGGCACGACCACCCTTCCGAAGCCCCTCTTGCGCCATCACGCCTGAGGATGTGGCCATCCTCACCCGCCCGTGTTCACACCGACGCAACTCATACTAGGTTGATGCAAATTAGTTAGCCCCGCCTACACTTTGCCAAAGATGTGGTTGCACATGTTGTACCGTGGAGGTCATCACAAGATTCGGTCCTTAATGGTTATCTCATGGTTCTACCACGATCCCTTGTGCTATCACGGCACCACTTATCACAAATCTGTGCTATCACGGCACCATTCAACACTCCCACCCTCAACCATCCGCCCAGATAATCAAGCAAGTAGGATTTTTGGGAACATACAATATTCATACCAACATACGCCACTCATCATCACAATGACCGCTCAACCAAATTCTCATATGTTTGAAAGTGATGCTCATGTTCTCACGCCCATGAATATCTAAGCAATACTAAGCATGGCATATAATTACGGACTTATTTTCAAAAGGTTACTATTATACTTTTGCTAGGGTGACAAGGTTCACATAATCAAGTATTCAAGGAGGGGGTAATATTAGTTAGGGAAAACATGGTCATATAACTAGGATCTTAAATTAACATGTATTTGCATATAAAATGATAGCGTGCAATTTGATAATTTAAACAAAAGTAATTTGCCGAAAAGTAGGTTCAACATGATCAAAGTATTGACTCGCCTGGCGCGGTCTACCGCGGCCTTGAGCTCACTCAAAGCGATCTCATTCGAAGGAAGGAGCTTCTGATCTTTATCTCCATTTGCACTTGACCTTACTTGATTCCTCGACTCTTCAGAACTCCAGTTCTAATTACGTGCTAAGCAACTGAATTCAAACAAAGGCAAATAACTCAAAAGATCCAAAATAAACCGAATAACCTTGATTTAGTTTTGTTATGAGTAAGGGTGATCCGGTGGGTTGAGGCAAGGTCGGTGGCGAATCGATGATTCGGTCTTTTATTAATAATCTCTTTTTATTATTTGTATATTTATTTAGGAAATTCCATGAGGTAGGCTAGACTTACGATTCAATGAACGAGATTAGTGTAACATTATTTTATCGAGTGTCGTACTCGTGGCTCATGTTTTATTTAAGCAACACCTACAACGCTTAGCTTTATTTCTAGTTCATATTTCGTTTGTCTAACAAGGCTTGTCTTACAATTTCTTTATGCCATATCACTATTTATCTAAATCTATCATGGGGAGTTATTTAGTCATCTAACTGATGTTTTAATAGTAAACTTTTAGTTTATTCTTATTTACTACTCATTTGCGACTATCAGTCTTTAATATTACTTTATCCATCGACATACTTGCTATCGAGATTATTCCAACGTCCGATGATCCAATGCCCTAACTAATAATTAGTTTTTAAAACATTTGTTCAAACGACATTAATTATTCGCATACGATTTTTAGCCCAAACTTAAATGTTAAACCACCTCTTTTTCTTATATATAACCTAATCAATTGTATTAGCTTTAAATCCCTTTACCAAGGCAAGGTTTGTGTTACATAGGGTCATATTTCAATGTTGCTTTTAATTAACCTTACCATTGAGATTTATTTAATGGCGCCGCGCTAAATACCAAAGCGTACATTTTGATTATAATACAGGGTATCTTTATTAAATTGGACATTTAGCCAAAGTCAGATTTATTTATTATTGCTTTGAATTTAATAATTAACCTTTTTGATATTTGCTCAAACCACATTAGTTAATTATATAAGAACTAATCAAAACTTAAGTCTTTAAACAATCTCTTTTTATATCACAATTAATTTTATTAGATTCTTTACATTATTCTCTAATTTTTCATGATTTTTATTAATTAAAATGAGCTTCACAAATAAAAATAAAAAGTGGGGAAGAAATGCACACGGATTCGAACCCGGACCTCTCTACCAGTGTGTGTGTTAACCGCGATGATAGCCAAGTGGGCCGACCGCCTGGCCGACCGAGGAGGTCGGTAATTCCTTTGTGCCGACGGATGGGGGCAAAAGCAGAGAAGCCGCCACGCATGGCATGCGTTCTTCCATGCGGCGGCCACCGAGGGAGGGCCGGGACCGCCAAAACGGGTTGTGCCGGGACTGGAAGCTAGGGGTGGCGGATTGGCCGGAACGCAATGAGATCAAGGGCCACTGCAGGCTGGCGCGGCCAGGGCGAGTCCGGGCGGCAACAACAATGGGAGAAGGGGCGAGATAGGAGGGTCACGAGTCTGAGGGAGGAGTGGTGAACCCACCACGCGGTTGGTCGGGACTGAGGAAGGCCGGATGAGCCGGTGGCGGAAGCCATGGGCGGCGGCCGGGCCATCATGGCGGGTCCTCCTGGCGACGAGAGGCCCGGCGGCGGTTGGGGAGGTTGAGGACGTCGTGGGATGCTACCACCGCATGGAATTGACGCGAGGTGGGTCGAGGAAGAATTGGCGCGGGCGGCGACTTCGCCGGCGATGGGAAGAAACGGCCGTCAGCAGCCTTCACCTTGGGAGAATCAAATTGGTCGGTGGGAGCTCCTAGAAGGGAAGGGCATGCCGTGACGCTGGATCACGGAGGCTTCACCGGAGCGGCCGGAAATGGCGGCGGCGTGGGAGCCGGGTGAGGCAAAGAGGAAGAGAGAGAGGGCGGGAGCTATGGGGAGGCCGGGAGGCCCTTATAGCCACAGAGGGTCTGGGACTGGCGGCAGGAGGAGACCGGCTCGGGCTCGGCGCATGATGGAGGCCTTGGCGACGGGCGGCAGACAGGCGCAAGGCGCAAGACTCTGGGAGAAGAAAAGAAAGAAAGGAGGAAGGGGGCCTGGACGCCATGAGGAGAGAGAAGAGAAAGGAGGGCCAATGGGCCACACAGGAGAGAAGAGGAGAGGAGAGAGAGAGAAAAGAAAAGGAGGGGCCCACAGGAGAAAATGATAGGTTCAAGCAGATTGGTAAATTTTGATTTTTAATTTAAATTTTTACCTGACAGATTATATCATATATATATTCGGGTTTATTGATGTTAATTTTTGAAGTGCATTTAAGACTTGAATCTTAATCTGCGTTTCGATTATTATTATTGTTTCACCATAGGTGCATATACACATAATTCCTTATACCATTATTTTGTCGGCCCACATAACTTCTTTTGCATAAACACACCCATATACACATGCATTACTTTTATATCGCTAAACTTTTCCTAGCACAATTTGTGTATATCTAAGTATAGGGTTTGCATTTTAGTCACTCACTTTCATTGTTATTTATGTCACTATTCTCAAAATGAGATTTCATATTTTAACTCGTGTTCCTCTTTCCTTTTCTCGATCATCTTTTCAAATTGTATTTAAAATTCTAGTTTTCTATTATTTGCATTTGGGTTTACTCTTTGATATTTAATTTGTATTCCCCAAATTTCAAAAAGACTTCAACCAAATATTCAAAAGAAATTTAAATGCCAACAAAATGTTGGAAAAGATTTTAAAATTCATATTTTGACTAACCCAATTTCGGATGTTACAAACCTACCTCTTTAAATGAATCTCGACCCGAGATTCCTAGAGAATAGCAAGAAAGAATGCGGTGGGATTACTTTAGTTAAGGCTAGCAATAGGTTTCTAGGGGTCATCCGATGTTTAACTCTCCACTTCACGAGAGGGGAAATCGCACGATAAGGGTTAGAACTTGGAGAAGCCAAAAGGGAAGGGAGAAACCTTGTTTTCCGAGATAGGTCGTAAACTCGCAGAGGCTTGCTTCTTAACTTCGTCGTTTCTTCGTCTTGGTAGAGTGGAGTGGTCGATCGCCTATTGGGCGTGATAGTCATAGAATTGCACTATTGGCCTATGCCCTAGGGAGTAGATGGTCCGAGTGATGACTGACGAGGATGGACATTTATATGGTGGTCTTTTGTCCTTACTGTAATCATATTGCTATTCTTTGGCTTTGCCAAACACGGGGATTGGACTTTAGGTGTGGCTCGTAGTCACTACTACTATCAAACTTCTAGCCTTGTAAATTTTCTTGTATTGGTCCGACTAGCTCCGAGTCCAGGTTGTCGCACCTCCAAAACATACGTGGCAGTAGCTCTTCGACATTTTTGTCCCGCAGTGCTACCCCCCTTAAAATGGATACCACTAGTAATTATTCGTCTCTTCGAGCTCCAGGCATGACGGGTCCTATTGGAGGTTCATCTTCAGCTGCTTGATCGACAACAGGGTTTGGAAGTGGTCCTCGGGGTAGGGGTCTTGTCTTCCACAGGGAAAACATATGATCCTGCTGACAGGGCATCCTCCATGTCGACGACCATCTTCGTAGTTGGAGTAGTTCACAGAGCATTGGTATGCGTAACAACGTCGACGTACTGCTTGTCGTTGGATTTACTTGGAGACGATTTGATCTACGGGTCCTGCAGGTGGGTAGGGAGAGAATGTTAGCAGGGCAGAGTTTTGGTCTTTGTACCGGATGAGGCTTTTAGCTGGAAAGCGGTGAAGGCTTCACTTGTCCTTGATTGCCTTGACTTTGATTAGCCACCACTTTGCTTCGGTAGATCTGACTGGGTTTACAGCAACAGGACGAGAGGGAATAGGATGAGGTGAGGA
This sequence comes from Bonia amplexicaulis, assembly GCA_036346245.1. Taxonomy (NCBI): domain Eukaryota; kingdom Viridiplantae; phylum Streptophyta; class Magnoliopsida; order Poales; family Poaceae; genus Bonia; species Bonia amplexicaulis. The sequence continues at coordinate 3,479,683 of CM070768.1, read as the reverse complement.
TTTAGTCGTGGGGATAAGGTGATCTAACCCATTCAAACATTTTTGAAAGAGCATGCCCGAATAACTGGGGCGACACAAAACCATACCAATTTTTTTTTTTTTGAAACAAACTTTTCCCGTGACTGCGAAGTAAGACGCCCGAGGGCAAGAAGGCAGTACACAGGGCCAAAGTGAACTCTTTCGACAATACAACGTCTACTCGGGGTGCATGCAAAAGAGAGTACGTGGTTCATCTGCATAGCCTATTTAAGATAGGACTATCTTATCTTCATGAACATTATCAGCATTTCTAACTTTAAATTTTTGGAGTAAGGTACGAGAAGAGGATTAAAATTTTCCTGCTTGATTAATAAATGTAAGAGGAAAGTATTTGGGGCCTTTGATTGACATCAATAGTCACCATGTGTTAACGTTATTAATATTTTTATTTTAAACGAAACTTTGTGGCAAAATGAAGATTTTTCTTTCAACCAGGGGTAATAAAACCAAACATGGGAAATAGGTTTTTACCAACATACTCTTTCGAAGATAACACCCTAAGGTTAACCCTTAGGCTCTATTGTTTTGAAAGACAAGGTCTTCGTTGAAGAAAGCTTTCGGGAAATCACTTTGTTTTGGAACTATTTGGGAAACCAAGATAAATTTGTGAATAAGTTTTTGGTAAACAGTTGAGCTTACGGAAATTTCTTCAGAAGTTCCAGTCTTGATAAAATGAGTTTGAACTGGATTTGTAAATGATTAGATAATCGGTCCTTCAAGGATAAACAATTTTGAAATCAAGTCTTAAATTTAAACATCGGGTTTCTAACCCTAAATTAGGTTTTCAAAGAGAGTTTATAAACAGTCGGACTTTCATCATTTTAACTTCGGGTAAGAGAGTTCTTGGAGTAAAAGTGGCTAAGGCAAGATGCATATGAGAGGAATCATCTAGAGAGAGGAGACTTGAGCAATATAACTTATATGTTTTGAAATTAAGTATTGAGGAAATACTTCTAATCATGAGATTAACGGCCAGCTAACTAGGTCACGACCGCAATCAATATGCTCGATACCATGCCCTGCTTGGACCCCGTGATTTTACATCCGTAATCCTCGTGATTTATTGCACTATTCCCTGGATCGGAGATAGTGCTCACAACTGTTGAAATGAATATCAAATACATATCAAGCGGAAGCATAATTAATATAGTAAACTTACACATGGGCCGATTAGGTCGAAATCGAAAAATTACAAAGAATGGAAGAACGAAGCACACGGTGGAACCCTCGTGACTTGCCCACAGTGACCAACTAGAGGTTCGCGACCCAGCCCTTGACATCTTCATCTTCTTTGTCCTCATGAGTCGTAATGTTGCCGATGCGCAGGATTTGATTCCTTGACTCGGATTTGTTGTGAGAGCGAGTGTGAGCACACTAACCACCGTGTTCATGAGCCAATACACGTAATGCAAATAAATAGTATGCATGGCTTATCAAGGAAAGGCTTGGGTGGTTTTATTTGCCAACTTCTTCTTTTGGTAGCATTATCATTATCGGACCCTAGAGTTATAATGACAACCTAGGACTCCACACGGTGATTGCCATAATTGACTTAATCCACCAAAGACATATTTCCTTTACCGAATGATGTCTAAGACTCTAAACAGCAGGTGACATCATTTAGTTAATCCACCGATCATATATTCTCTATATACATACATCTATTCAAATCCACCAATACCTTTATATTCCAGATTCCTAATAATCCAGTCTTGCAATCACTAATCACCAACTCTTCACTTCTGAATTCTAATGATTCTCTAACATGATTACTTTTCAAACCATCGAATTTATTTGTATCAGAGTATTCTAACCATTCAATCCTTTTGTTAATGATCCAACTCCGAAATTCACTTTTCCCACAATTACTCCTTACTTTCCATCATCTGTTTCTAACCAATTCATCGGTATGACTCCACCGAGATTTAATCAAGTTTACATCCCAATTCTTATATCTCAAATTTCCATCAATTCAATTCATCCAACTAGATCAAATCCTATTAATCACATTAATTCCAACAATTACCTTTTTACCCTTCTAATCCTCCAAAATTACTTAAATCATCTATCTAGCCTATCCACCTATTTAGACTCCACCAAACAACGTTATGTATTTACTACAATAGTTATCTTCTTTTCGACGACTCTATTTATTCTTCCCGCATCTTATTTTTGGAGAAGTATTGCCATTAATTGCTTTTGAAATATAATACATAGAAACTTCCCGGACTTAGCCACTTAAACAAAACATAATGTGACGTAATGCAATAGTAATAGAGGTCCAGATTCTATCCACCATTTCATAGTCTCTGCACCATATGCTTAACTTTTCAGCGTTATAACCGCTTACATTACCACTGGGACGACACCCAGGACAATTCCACTGGGACGACACCTAGGACAACTCAAATAAGGGCCTTTCTTTGCCTTCCCATAAAGGCCTTTCTCTGCCCTTTTGTACAGATTTTGAAACAGAACTATATCTAGTCAAGTTCCCATGTCCGCCCATAACCGTGGGCACGGCTATTCGAATAGTTCATGACTCTGCAGAGTGTGTACACTTTACCCACACGAGATAGATCTCGCTCATTGCCCCACATGATTCCTTAGTCATGCGGTTGAGGAGACTATCACAAGGCTTTTCAAGGCATTTTCCTAGCGAGTTGCGACCGCTAAGGTTTCCACTTCCTCCTGCACGACCACCCTTCCGTAAGCCCCTCTTGCGCCATCACGCCTGAGGATGTGGCCATCCTCTACCCGCCTGTTTCACACCGACGCAACTCATACTAGGTTGATGCAAATTAGTTAGCCCTGCCTACACTTTGCCAGCATGTGGTTGCACATGTTGTACCGTGGGAGGTCATCACAAGATTCAGTCCTTAATGGTTATCTGGGCGGTTCTACCACGATCCCCTTGTGCTATCACGGCACCACTTATCACAAATCTGTGCTATCACGGCACCATTCAACACTCCCACCCTCAACCATCCGCCCAGATAATCAAGCAAGTAGGATTTTTGGGAACATACAATATTCATACCAACATACGCCATCATCATCACAATGACCGCTCAACCAAATTCTCATATGTTTGAAAGTGATGCTCATGTTCTCACGCCCATGAATATCTAAGCAATACTAAGCATGGCATATAATTACGGACTTATTTTCAAAAGGTTACTATTATACTTTTGCTAGGGTGACAAGGTTCACATAATCAAGTATTCAAGGAGGGGGTAATATTAGTTAAGGAAAACATGGTCATATAACTAGGATCTTAAATTAACATGTATTTGCATATAAAATGATAGCGTGCAATTTGATAATTTAAACAAAAGTAATTTGTCGAAAAGTAGGTTCAACATGATCAAAGTATTGACTACTTTGGCGCAGCTCTATCATGCCTTGAGCTCACTCAAAGCGATCTCATTCAAGGAAGGAGCTTCGATCTTTATCTCCATTTGCACTTGACCTTACTTGATTCCTCGACTCTTCGTAACTCCGTTCTAATTACGTGCTAAGCAACTGAATTCAAACAAAGGCAAATAACTCAAAAGATCCAAAATAAACCGAATAACCTTGATTTAGTTTTGTTATGAGTAAGGGTGATCCGGTGGGTTGAGGCAAGGTCGGTGGCGAATCGATGATTCGGTCTTTTATTAATAATCTCTTTTATTATTTGTATATTTATTTAGGAAATTCCATGAGGTAGGCTAGACTTACGATTCAATGAACTAGATTAGTGTAACATTATTTTATCGAGTCTTGTACTCGTGGCTCATGTTTTATTTAAGCAACACCTACAACGTTTAGCTTTATTTCTAGTTCATATTTCGTTTGTCTAACAAGGCTTGTCTTACAATTTCTTTATGCCATATCACTATTTATCTAAATCTATCATGGGAGTTATTTAGTCATCTAACTCGATGTTTTAATAGTAAACTTTTAGTTTATTCTTATTTACTACTCATTTGCGACTATCGCCTTTAATATTACTTTATCCATCGACACTTGCTATCGAGATTATTCCAACGTCCGATGATCCAATGCCCTAACTAATAATTAGTTTTTAAAACATTTGTTCAAACGACATTAATTATTCGCATACGATTTTAGCCCAAACTTAAATGTTAAACCACCTCTTTTCTTATATATAACCTAATCAATTGTATTAGCTTTAAATCCCTTTACCAAGGCAAGGTTTGTGTTACATAGGGTCATATTTCAATGTTGCTTTTAATTAACCTTACCATTGAGATTTATTTAATGGCGCCGCGCTAAATACCAAAGCGTACATTTTGATTATAATACAGGGTATCTTTATTAAATTGGACATTTAGCCAAAGTCAGATTTATTTATTATTGCTTTGAATTTAATAATTAACCTTTTTGATATTTGCTCAAACCACATTAGTTAATTATATAAGAACTAATCAAAACTTAAGTCTTTAAACAATCTCTTTTTATATCACAATTAATTTTATTAGATTCTTTACATTATTCTCTAATTTTTCATGATTTTTATTAATTAAAATGAGCTTCACAAATAAAAATAAAAAGTGGGGAAGAAATGCAGCCGGCCGGATTCGAACCCGGGACCTCTCGGCTGTGCGTGTGTTAACCGCGCGATGATAGCCAAGTGGGCCGACTGCCTGGGCTGACTGAGGGAGGCTGGTAATTCCTTTGTCTTGACGGATGGGGGCAAACAGAGGAAGCCACCATGAAGCGTTCTTCTTGCCGGCGAAGCGGCCACCTGGAGGGGAGCCGGGGACCGCCAAAACGGGTTGTGCCAGGGACTGGAAGCTAGGGTGGCGGATTGGCCTGAACCAGCACGAGACTAGGCGGGCTGCAGGCGGGCGGCCAAGGGGTGAGTCCGGGCGGCAACAGCAAGTGGAGAAGGGGCGAGATAGGAGGGTCACGAGTCGGAGGAGGAGTGGTGAACCTTACCACGGTTGGTCGGGACGGAGGAAGGCCGGATGAGCCGGCGGAAGCCATGGCGGGCGCCGGGCCATCATGGCGGGTCCGCTCGGGCGACGAGAGGCCGGGCGGCGGTTGGGGAGGTTGAGGACGTCGGGGATGCTACCACCGCATGGAATTGACGCGAGGTGGGTCGAGGAAGAATTGGCGGGCGGCGGCGACTTGGCCGGCGATGGGGAAGAAACGGCCGTCTGTGCAGCTTCACCTTGGGAGAATCAAATTGGTCGGCGGTGGGAGCTCCTAGAAGGAAGGGCATGCCGTGACGCGGTGGATCGGAGGGCTTCACCGAGCGGGGAAATGGCGGCAGGCATGGGGAGCGAGGCAAAGAGGGAAGAGAGGAGAGGCGGGAGCTATGGGGGAGGCGGAGGCTCCTTATAGCCACAGAGGGCGGGGACCCGGCGGCAGGAGGAGACCGGCTCGGGGCTCACAAGATGCGAGGCGCTGAGCGACGTAGGCAGACAGGGCCAGGCCAAGACTCGGGGAGAAGAAAGAAAGAAAGGAGGAAGGGGGGACGCGCCAGGAGGAGAGAGAGAGAGGAGGAGGCGCCAATGTGGGCCAGCCAGAGAGAGAGAAGAGGAGAGAGAGAGAGAAAGAAAAGGAGGGGCCCACAGGAGAAAAATGATAGGTTCAAGCAGAGATTGGTAAATTTTGATTTTAATTTAAATTTTACCCGATGATTATATCATATATATATTCGGGTTTATTGATGTTAATTTTTGAAGTGCATTTTAAGACTTGAATCTTAATCTGCTTTCGATTATTATTATTGTTTCACTCATAGGTGCATATACATAATTCCTTATACCATTATTTTGTTGGCCCACATAACTTCTTTTTGCATAAACACACCCATATACACATGCATTACTTTTTATATCGCTAAACTTTTCCTAGCACAATTTGTGTATATCTAAGTATAGGGTTTGCATTTTAGTCACTCACTTTCATTGTTATTTATGTCACTATTCTCAAAATGAGATTTCATATTTTAACTCAGTTCCTCTTTCCTTTTCGATCATCTTTTCAAATTCATATTTAAAATTTAGTTTTCTATTATTTGCATTTGGGTTTACTCTTTGATATTTAATTTGTATTCCCCAAATTTCAAAAGACTTCAACCAAATATTCAAAAGAATTTAAATGCCAACAAAATGTTGGAAAAGATTTTAAAATTCATATTTTTGGACTAACCCAATTTCGGGATGTTACAAAGATCAAAGCCACAAACCGAGAACAGTGTTCCAAATTGCGCTAGAGCAGAGATGCAGTTCCCACGAACACCATTGCGTCTTGCATTTACTATCCTCGTCACCCCTAGAAGAATAGCCAAATCAACCGCATATAATCATCACATAGAGTAACCAGCAGCCGGAAAAACTCACATACTAGCTAGGTAGGCAGTGCCTGGTTCACAAAAGAAAATAAAATGAAGCCGTTTCATGACAAGGAAACATTTCCATTCCACTTGAATAAGAACTACTTCGTACTCAGGAAAATCATGTCTCACATGCAACAAGCGCACACCAAAAGAAATAATCCAGGATTGCTCACGTTCATGCTCCATCTTAGGATTAATTTGCAGGATTCCAGTCAACTGTAAACCAACTATCGATACACAAGTAACTTGAACAATTGCCATGAAGATTAAAGGGAGTCCAGTGACTGAACATGCACACAGCCGTATTCATCTGTGTATTTCATCACCCCCACGTTATTTCTGGAAAGACATAGAGTATGAGCCTGAGTTTGGGTCTTTAACAGCTTTGAAATTGTCGACACTCATTCCAAAGCGCCCCAGAACAGAGTTCCCCAAATCTTTTAGCTTTCCTGCAACAGATCAAATGAATTCAGATGAGGAAAAGGGTATGCCAAGAAGAAACACAAATGTCAGGATGCAGAACAGGGTGTGACATAAACAACATAAAATGGTTAAGTCCTGATTACAAGAACAGGATATCTAAAGTAATGCTTTTTGTTCAGTGGCTGTATGAGCAATGTAAAACTTTTCAGTATGAAGGACCACGTTGAGAAGGTCCAGATTTATGTTGTGATGAACAATTATAATTTGGGAAGATTGAAAATTTGAAATTGCATTTTGTCGGATTTTTAGAATCACCTGTAGCTCAACCCGACAGCCAGGCCGGTCTGACCAGAGGCACTCAGCGGTCAGACTGGAGCCAATTTCCGGTCAGACCAGCCCCTGTCAGCGGGTTGATCGGCATGGAGGGCCGGTCTGATCGGCTGGCAGGTGAGGCTCTTAGACAGGTTTTGGTTTTGGAGGATTTAAGGTTTGCAATGAGTTTTGTCGGCTTAGGTTAGGATTTATAGGTTGCATGAGGTATGTTATTGCTAATATGAGTCAAGTTGTGAAGAACTTGTGCTCAAAAACGATTTCTTTGTTTTCGAATGTGTAGGGTCGCTTGGAATCAACCATGGTCAACGACGAGAATCGGGGCTACGCTCATGGAGGAACCGAGGCCCAGAACGATCGAGAATGTTGGGTGAGATGGCTGAACTCAAGCATGGCACGTGAAAGGCGGAAAATGTTAAAGGGAAGTTCGAGCGACATGTTGCACCATGTGACTTGGTCGATCCAAGTGAGACATAGTCCAGTGGAACAGGAGCGGGAGAGACTTGCCAACGTGTGGCAAGCCAGTAGCGCACCTACACGTGGCAAACATGGTGATTGTTTGCAATGGAAGGTAAAGACCGGATCAAGAAAATGTATTTTGGTAGTTTAACCAAAATACCGAAAACTATCTCAGATCAAAACCGCGGCGCTTGGGGGAGCAGTTTAGGTCAATGAGAAGCTGAAAAGATCAAGTTGGATCAAGGCTAAGGAGTTAGCGGATTTAGACTTATGCGCTTTGAAAAGCGTGCATAAGTGTAATGTGTGAGTTAAAACCCGTGTGTGGGGGTTATCGGGTTTCCCCCATATGTGCTAAGTGGATAGTATCCACTAAGGGTAGATAGGGCTGACTAGCATATCTATTTAACAGATATGGATGGAGACTTGTAGATAACCATACAACCATCCTCTCATTGCGACTAAGAGTTCTACGGTTAGGGTTTGAAAGAAGTTAAGTCTGTGATATGCTCTCTTATCCTCCAAGTAAAGTGGTTGTAAAACCTTCATGCTCAAGTAGCAATATATCAATCTTTGCTCATCTCCATGGATCTCTTTGTTAATTGATTTGCTCTTGACTTGATTGGTTTTTACTCTTCTCTCTCCCCTTCTTGATCTTGTTGTACCAAAGACGTGTAAGAGACAGAGATGACCTCTGAAAATCAATCTCCGCCCATCTAAAAATTTGGTTGGCAAGTTCATGAATAAACCCGGTTTTGCTTGGAGTTGACCCTCACGAATGATTTTTTGATCAAGTGTTTTTGGCTCGATTTCTTTAATGTTCTTTCTTTTTGTGACATGTGAGAACACATCTAAAGCCAACTTAGCCATCATTCACGTACGAGCAAGTCATATTCACCATTTTTTATGAAACCTTCCTATAAACTGCGAAGGTCATGACTTTGACAACGATTTTCTCGATCATTGGTTGGAATAGGTTTGTGACATCCTACAGAAAGTGCACGCCAATTTCATGTCATTTGAATCTACGGATCAAAAGTTTTATGATTTTTTTGGTTTTGAAATAGTGCTGAAATTATTATTCCCGTACTGAAAACACTGTAGCTCTCGGACAGCTCCTGTTCACCAGCCTGATCAGGGACTGTTCATCCCTGCTGACTGCCGGGCACAGTGAAAGTTATTTTTATCAGTTTTTGGTTAGATTTTTTCGTGTGGTGATTGGTTTCTGATCTTTATAGCTTCTCATAGCTATTGGAGTGAACATCGATGAATACTTGGGAGAAAATTTTCAAATGCACCATTTACCCCTTTTTGTTGCCATATCGGTCTACACAGTATGTTCCTTGCAGATACTATATCTCAAGCACTTTTTATCACTGATTGTGCTGATAAGTAGGTAGCATCATTGGAGACACCACTTTACATATGCCTACAGTTGCATCTTATGCTGAAATCATGAATGCAGATAATGTTGTCCTAAATATTTGAGGAGAAAGAAGATGGCGTATTACCAATCATTTCTTCCTTCATCTTTTCCCTTTTCTCAGCTGCAAGTGGCTCAAGTCGGAACAGTGATCTCTTAGCTTGTTCATTTGAAGGATCTACCTCGATAATTTTTTTCATATCTGTGAAGAGGAATAAATAGACAATACTCAGCACTAGTGAAACTTCAAAAATGGCATGAAAACTAATGTTCATGTGGAATGCAATGATGTGGAATTGATGACCTAAGCACAAAATGATGACAAAATCTAACCAGCAATAGCTTCATCATAGTGTTTGAGCTTTTCATGTGCCTCTCCCCTCCGGAGCAAGGCTTTCAGGTATGAAGGATTCAGATCAAGTGCTTTCGTGCATTCTTTAATTGTTTCGTCGTATTTTCCCTAAATTACACGGAGTCAGTACTGTGGTTTGCTTATAATAAGATATGACTGAAATAAAATAACTATATTTAACAGAATGTGCTCATCCAAATAAATACTTGAGGGAGCAAGATCATGAGCACAAACCATTTGAAATTTAGACTAGTCAAGCATGATATTTAGCAAAACATAAAGAATGCTCAATGATTTCAACAACCAAACACCAAACAAGTCTGGTCTAGTCTAGCAAGTTTATGCAGCATAATTCTTAACAGTGTTTTCTAGCCACTTCATACAAGAAAGTAAGGACATACCTAGTGTATATCAAGAAGGGATAACTATCGTTGTTGTTTTCTTTTTCTTTTTTCTTTTTGAGGAAAAAAGGTAAAGCTCAAGGATAACTATCGTGATGGTAAGGTACCATCTTTCTTTGATGGGAGTAAGGCACCACCTTCATGTAATAAGCATAACTATTACAGCACTATTGCACTTCCATATCAATGAAAAGGAGCAATGATAACAAGAAAATACAGCTATTTTTTCTATATCCTCCAAAGTTACAGACCGATCAGAAAAATGGCTTACCAACTTGAAGAAGCACACAGCACGATTTGAATGGCATGCAGAGCGTATATCTTCGGCAGATTCCAGCTCAGCAGCAATTTGCAAGGCAATCTCATATTGTGATAATGCATCCTCATATTGTGCAGCAGTAAAAAGCTTGTTTCCTTCTGCTTTTGCATCATTTGCTTGGCTTCTAGCTTTCTACAGCAAGTAAAAAAGGGAAATCATATACCAGAATGCAGTAAATCAATCCAACAAGATGCTAGAGAATATCTGATCCCAAACTAATAAAAAGATTCAACAATGTAATGAGATCCAAGATTCCAAATAATAGCTTCCACAAGGCTGTTAAAAGTTGGTGAATCCGATCGCTGTTTACGATGTACTGGGAGTTATTACCAGGCGCCAGCCCAATAATAATGTACCAAAACACCAAATTTGGTTGTTTAATCATTATTAGCACCTAGTTTTGGCGAACTAATAGAAGGGAAAAAGAAAAGTGCGCGGGCACTACCTCCCGCAACTGCTCGTCGGAGAGCGCGTTCTCGAAGGCCTCCTCAACTTCCTCCGCCCTCGCGGGCGGCGGCGGCGACGAGGGGCGCGCCGTCTCCTCGGCCTCAGGCTCCGGCTTGATCAGCACCATCTCTTCTCTTCGATGTGAGGAGGGATTATTCAACTGTCAGAGCTTTTGCTTGCCGATGGCCGCACGGGAAGCATCCACTGAGCGGATTCGGCGGAGGGGGCTGAGAGGAGAAGGTGGGGTGGCCGGCGGAGGGGATCTAAATGGGAGAGAGTCAGCTCCGTCAACGTTTAGAAGTGCTGTAACAAAACAAATTGGCCCTTTCATTTAAGATTAACTTTGGATAATTTTTTAAAATCTACACTAGGAAAGCTTCTCAAAAAATTTACATGGAGGAAAACATGTTAATCTTCCTCAACTTTTATGGAATATTGCTAAAATTTCTTGATGTAAATTTTTTTGTGAATTTTTTTTAAAAAAATTGTTTAGAAGTGGTCCCTTATTTTTTCTGTACCTTCTGTTTTTTACAATATTTTTTAAAATTTCCTTTTTTTTGATATTTTTACATATTTCTTAATGGTCAAACTCTGTTGACTTGATGGAAAACTGGACGGAGTGGCGAAAAACGAAATGTGCACGGATGAAAGGATGGCACAGATAAAATGAGCAGATTTTCGATAGCAAAAGCGATATTGCACATACTTTGAGTAGCTAGAACAAAATTTTCCCTTTTAACTACTTCCATGTTGCTGCCCTGTGCGCCTGCACATTTGCCACTGCCTCCCAAGAGAGAAAAGAAGCTAGGAGATTGCGTTTTTTGAACCGGATTTGGAGGTGGTTAGGGAGATAATTAAAAGATTTGATAGTTGAGAAAGGTGTAGATCCAGTGGAGATTATTTACATGCAAGTTGTGTAATTATATTGTGATTATGCAACTTGCACGGCATGCAAGTTGTACGGTTAGTATTGGTAGTGATGTGTTCATTGTTTAATTATGTTTAATTATGTTTTGATTACTAACATGGTAGAAAAGAAATTTGTGTATGAGATGATACATTTTAGTTTCAAGGTAGGGGACCATAACCATAATTATTATGGAAAAAATATTTGTAGGGGGCCGTGACATTATTTTTATTTCTTGTTAGTGACGATAATGACGTCTTAGTGGAGGGATTTAGATGAACTGATTGAAGAAGTTGCAGATGATGTGAAGACCTTCTAGAAAAGGTAAGCTTGCATGCAAGCTAAGTAATTAATTTTTTTATTGGGTATAATTAGTGTAGTGGTTATTTAATGATCATCATTTCATGTGTTAAGCATGGTAAATGATGTATGTGGTCTTATTTGTACTTCTTGTTAATTACTTGCTATAATGATGTCTTAGTCGATAAAATTCTTACTGTTAAATATCATGTTAGTAGATGTTTAGTGAGCTCCTGTATATTTGAGCATGACCCTGACCAAAGAAGAATCTTGTGGGGCAACACACTATATTGAATAAAACCAATAAAGTGGTGCGTATGTCCATATGCATGTTGATAAAATAATTTGCCAGGAAATAGATAGGGTATTGCAAGTCATCTATGGACTATAGCAAAAGTTAAAAGCCGCCCGGTTTCTTGTCTGCCAAACAGGCCCTAGGTTAGTTGGGTAAAAAATTAGCACTGTACATCTTATATGCAAAGAGCACTTTTGTATAATACCATCTAGTTGATAAATTTGCAACACTTATTTCAGAAAAAAATGTATTTGGTAGCGTGAATGGAAATGCATTTGTTAGATATAACAGGGTAATGTGATAGGCAATGCGGGTAAATTTAATAGTGAATAATTGCATGTTTATTACTGAAAACTGACATCTGTAATGATCCTTCCTCATTTAAGTGGGTTTTGTTTGCAATTGTAGTAGGTACGTATTGTCTAATATTGAAGATTTATTTGTGTTCTATGGGAACGGAGTTATACGTGATGGGTTGTATGGGGCAGACCTATCAAATTATGAAAGAAAGATGATCTGTGCACTAGGTCTAAAGGACATAGGTCTGGATGAGCTCCGTAGGTGCATATGGAGCACACTTGCTAAGAAGATTGCAAGGAAGAAGCCTGTCATCGAGTGTAACATACTAAAAATCAGGATGTTCAAAAATGTGTAAAATTTAAAATTTTTGCTTGCATCTTGTTGACATCTGGATCCTTTCTGAATTTTTGTTTGAATTTTTTTTTGGAAATTGAGATATAAAAATGTACTCAAGAAAGAAATACAATAGATAAAACAAATTTGAATTAAAATCCAAAATGAAAAGATGATCCCGAAAGTAGCCGGGGAGAATTCGAAGTTATTCAAAAGTGTAATTTAGTAAAGCCCAAAAATAAGAATCAAAACAAAAAACTAAAAGGAGAAACCTTTAACTAATAGACGGGTTAAAAGCTTGACTTCAAAATTTGTGACTAAAATTATAAATAGAAAATTTCCAAAAGGATAAAGGAGGAGTTCGAATCCAAATTCAAATCAAGCCTTAGTCCAACAAATTGAAATTTAGAATTAAGAATTTGGTACAAAATCCAAAGAACTAATTGCAAAATAATCCAAATTTTGTTTTAGCCAAACACAAGATTAGAGTTCAAATTCAATTGCAAAATCAATTTTGAAAATTCAAGTTTAATTTTAGTCATTGGAAATTTAGAATCAAAAGTAAGCAAAATTCCAAATTCCATTTTGGGCTAAGCGACCCACTTCTATCTCTCCTCTTTCCCAAGCTTGGCCCGCAGCATCACCTGTTGCTCGCTCGCTTGCTTCTTGTGCTTTGGAACGCCAGAGCCAGACCGGAGCACCTCGCTGCCTTGGCCACGCTAGGCTAGCTCCCATGTACGCACGCCTATCTTCCGCCCGCCCAAGCCTTGCACTTCACTGCATCGCTTGCCCTCGCAAGACGCTGCGTCGTACTCGCGCCCTACGTTGGGTGCATCGTGTCAAACGCCACTGCACTTGTTGACTGTGGCACCATCTACTCTCGTGTGCGCGTAGCCATGGCACCCTTGTCTCATCACAATTGCCGTCATTACTCACCTCACGACATCATGCACTGCACTGTTTCCCCCTGCCGCACTATCGCATCGTGCTGACCTCCGCTCCAACGATCGGCCGAGAGAGCGCCTTCTCTGCACCGCTACTCCACACAATTCTTCTGTCTCGTCACATGCATCATGCCTCGTCACACCTCTTGTGGCTCTGTTGTGATGACACCGTCCTCCTCTGCTCTGTCGTGTAACCTCCACTGCAGTGTCGTGCGGCGGCCATATTGCATGGTCGTTTCATGGCTATAAATATAGTGACAAGCTCTCCGTTGCTTCCCCACACTCTCCTCTTCATTTCCCTTCGAGCAATTGCATTCTCCTCCCCCATAGGTCGCCAGAGCTGCCGTCTTTCCCAACTTTGGCCGCTTGTCACCTTCATCGCTACGGTGAGCTCCAGTCCAATTCCTTTCACTTAGAGCATCACCATGACTCCCTCTCACCATCCCCATGGTCCAATTAGGTCGCCGACTGCCCTGGCTCGCCATTGCCATGCTCCCTCTTTGTGCCATCTTAGGCTCTCGACGCCAACCCACCTCGAGCATCCCCCAGCTTTGCTGACCTCTCCTGTGAGCTCTCTGTGTCCCCTAGATGCTTTCAAAGCCATTTAATTTCTCTACACACCTCTAGAGCTCTGGCCATCATGGTGGTCGAGTCTTGTTGCCGCTGTGTATTGTTGCGTTGCCACCCAGTTCATCGCTGGTGACACCATCACCATACTTAGGACCACCAAGGTCACGACAACCCATTTTGTGGTTGCCGAAGCCCACCATCGTTGCCTCGCCAGCGATGAGCTCAAAAGCGCTCCTCCTCGGTGAGAAGCACTATAGCGTGGCAGCACAGTCGCTGAGTGATGGGCCCGTCATTAGTTTAAACTAATTAGCTTTTGACAAGTGGGCCCCAATCTTTAGAAATTTAATTAAGTCCAATTTAAATCATTAAGTAACTAACAAGTGGGAGGGAGCCGGATCTGTGGCGGTGGTCGCTAGATCCGAGGCGGTGACGGCCGGATTTGTGGTAGTGGCGGCCAGATCTGAGGCGGCGGTCGCTGGATTCGAGGCAGCGGTGGCCAGAACCAAGGCGGTGGCGGTAGCCAGATCGACGTAGGGAGGGCCAGATGAGGCCAGATCTTGCGTGGGCCAAGCCGGAGCTGGTCAAAGGCGAGCTGGATCTGGCGCAGGCCGCCAGCGACGACTAGATTCGGCACAGGCCAGCCGACGCGGGCCGAAGGCGGCCGGATCTGGTGCAATCCGGTGGCGTGGAGTGCGAAGGAGGTCCGAGACGGATGGAGCGCCAACACGTGCGCAGGCCGGTGGTGCGGAGGAGGCCGGAAGAGGACAGGGATGTCGGCCGCATCCGATGGCTGGCAACGATGGCCGCCCTCGGGAGCGAAGATTGCTCCTCCCGGAGGCAGCAGCAGCAAAATGTGGATCGAGCTCTAGGGCTCTGATACCATGTTACAATGTGAGGAAGAGTGGAAATGTTAAATGTGTTGCAATAGCAATCCATAGGGCTATATATAGTACATGAGACACGCAAGGATTCAAATCCTAGACAATAGAAAATGACCTAAATACCCTTAACAGTGGCTACTAGCTTTTTCTGAGGTAATCAATTAAAGAAAAAAATAGGAAAAATGAAAAACACCGTTATATTTTTACAGATAATGCAAAGGGGGAAAAACCACGTTAAGAAGTCAATGTGTTCCAAATAGCTTTTGGCTTCTGGAAATCAGAAGCCATCTTTGTTTAGAACGGGACATATGTCCCAATTCCCAACCAATTTCCCGTATGGTCGCAAATTTGGAGGCTACACATGATGAAACATGTCCCATGTGTGAGAAATTATTTTTAGAACTCAATTCTCATGTTCCATCCGATATAATGGGAGCAGCCACTCCCAATAGCAGCAGAAAATCCATGCCCTAGTTTTGTAATTCTTGTGGATGCTAATCAAATTTGGTTACCTTCAATTTTCCTCCACTTCTACAATTGTTCACTCATTTCCATTTCCACTTGTTAGTAGTTGATCATGAAAAGGGTGTTTGTGAAGTGTAAAGAACAAACGTTTATGCCGTAGTGACTCCATTAATTTTGGATAATAATGGAAATTTGCTGTTCTTTAACGTCGCATTAAAGATTTTCTGTCACCAATGAAGTAGTATAGGGCATGTTCTTTTTGGTTGTGGCTTGTGGCTTTTGGTCATGACTTGTGGTTTTAGTCTGTTTGTACAAGAGATTACAGAATGTAAACTCACATGCGGTTTTGCCAATATAAATGAAGTCAGTAAAGTATGTACTACAATTAACTAGTAGACCCTATCTTAAAAAAATACTCCATTTAAAAGGTAGTTACTATAGAAAAGTCAAAAAAAAGCTTTTAGAAACTGAAAAGAACAGGACCTATAACAACTGGACAACAAATAAACCTCAAAACTATTAAATATTTGACTTAGAAGAAGATAGCTTATGAGTTGTTTTTTTATATACTTCAAGTGCATTTATTAGGATGTTTGCTTGGAAAAGAGAATCAACAGTGCAGGCAACCAGTATCCTCATCGTGATGTGACATAGATTGCACAAATTTCTTAATGTCTGGAAATGGCACTTGGACACAAGGTTCCAAAAATCAGAACCGAAAGAAATCCCAATCGGCGGCCGGTAACGGTAACCGGCCGTTTACCGATCGGTTTCCAGAAAAACCGGTAAAAAACCGGTTACAATTTGAAAATCAAATTTTGCATTTTAAGATGTTTTGAAACCGGCAACCGGAAAAACCGGCCAGTAACCGGAAAAACCGGAAAATGTGACTCAGAGGAAACCATGAAAATTGTCTAATAACATCATATTTTGTCCATCCAACATTGCATATGATGGCTATAACAAAAACATTTGACTGTCATACTAGTAATTTGGCTACTTCCACCAGTCATCTGGTATTAGCAATTGCCGGTACGAGCTCGTCACGAAATCTATCAATTGACCTATCATTTGAACGTGACATTGATGCATCTGAAGAAATGACAATACTTTCTATATCTTGATGGTACAGTGAGCACATAATTACGATCTCCATCACACCTCCAGAAATCCATGTCCATTGTAGCATGCTCACTTATGAAGTTGTGGAGTGGCATGGTTGCTGCAACAATTGTTTGTTTGTGTAGTCATTGGATAACTCCGCATCTTAAGCACAATTCACCACTTCATTTTCCATACACTAAAGGAGCGCTCAACGACATTACGGAAGCATGAATGTTGATGGTTGAATTTGGTTATGTTTTTTTGGGCTGTGGCTGATAGTTTTTGGATACGTTTTTCGATATAGCAGCGAACAGCGCACACACTTTTAGGTTCGGGAAGCCGTTTGGAGAAGCGGCTTTGAGAAACCGCTTAGAGAAGCTGTCCCGTTTGTTTCGGCTTCTCCACTTCTGAAGAAATCGAAGTCAAAAGCCACAAAAAAAAAAGCTAAAAAGAACAGGGCCTTTCTTTCTCACCGCTGCGTTTGGTTCAGCCCCTCATCAGAATTTGAGAACATGAAACCTCTTTCCTTTGTATGGCGCTAAGTAGCTGGCCAATTAGGATATCCAGCACCAAAGAGATAATATTTGCTATTTACAAAAAAAAACAATTATCCATTTCTTAAGTCGGATAAACCAGGATGCTACAAGGTTGATAAAACTAACAAAAGCAAATATCCTTATCAGAGATCAAAGACATGCGTACAGTTCATTCTTACAAACAAAGACATACATAACTCCCTAAAAATACAGTCTCTATTTTTAGGAACACAAAGTACTCCGCTACTAGATCAAGATCAAAGATTAACCTAATCAACAGTCAAATTAGTAGTTCAGAGCAGCTCCTCTTTTGTGTTGTCATTTTCTTGTTTGATGGAATGTTCAGTTTCGATTGGCTGGATCAGTCATTCCTGTTCTTGTTCCATTTCATTGTTGTTACTGAGTTTCAGCCAATTTAAAGCTTTCTTAGTCCCGTTTTTGTTTTGGTAGATGGTTTAGGGTTAGATCTTGAAAAGATCACAACCTACTAAACTGAGGAATTATCATTTTTTGATGTAAAGAAGGAGAACATGCGTCTGTATGGACTTCCCAATGAGACGTGGGTAGTAAACTTGCCTGCAGAGGAGGTTCCTCCTGAACTCCCGGAGCCAGCTCGTTTCGGCTTCAGCTTCTGGCTTATTTTTTCTTATTCATAAATTTCGTTTTTCCTGAACTTTTTGGCTTTTTTTGAACTTTTTTGCCGGTTCTTTTTTTTTCCGTATCCGTTTGTGTTGTCTGTGATTAGCTAGCATATTTTTTTCTATTTTTAAGTTTTTAAAATTTTAATTACGTCAAATAAATCAACTACAGTAAAATTTCAATCATAAACCATAGCTTTTCAGCCCAACCAGGATGGGATGAAAGATAAAGATTGGCTGTCACTTGTTACGGTGCATAGTGATTCTTGGCTTTTGGCGGTTGCCTTTTATTTTGGAGTAAGGTTTGGATTCGACAAGGAATCCAGGCGTTTTGCTCGGTGTTTTTCTGGTTGTTTCACGTTCCTTTTCTCCTTAACTATCCATGCTTTTGTAGGACAGTGAATATTTCAGTAATGAGTACTCTGTCCTAATGTTTGACAATGGTTTTAATGTTTATTGTTTTCATGGTTTGCCCAATTTCTGTTCTTAAGCTGCCCCTTGTTAATGTGGTGAATTAATTGGACCGGATGAGACATTTTTTTGGTAGGCATAACTAGACTAAAATATATTTTTAAATGTTTTACTTGTGTGTAACCAAAAAGTGTAAGCGATGTGTTGTTTGGCTAAGTGATGTGTTGTTTGACTGGTCTGTCATCCTTTCAAAATGGTTGATATAATGTAGTAACTGTTAGAATGTGGCATATTTTTATGGCTCATTTCCTTAATTCCAAAGCATGCTTTGTTTAGTACCATATTGCTAAGGAAAGGAGAGGAAGACCAATTTATAAGGTGGAGTTCTCTCAACTCCATGAATATGGATAGAGATGGTATGTGGAGGGTTCGCGTGAAAATCGCGTGACTTGTGATTTGTGATCGTGCCGTGACGTGGCGCGCCACTTGGCAGACCAAGTCCATCTCTATTTTTGCTGAACCGGCAAAAAAGCTCAAAAAATCAAAAATTCAGAAAAAGACGAAATTATAAATAGTGAAAAATAAGCCAGAAGCTTAAGCCGAAACGAGCGGGGCCTTATTCTTGTTTATGGTGATTTTGATGCGAACTGTGACATTGACTGCATGATTAAAGTTACACACAAATAAAGTTTTTAACAAACTCTCTAAGAAAATCCAAAACTGGAATTTTCATGTTCAATTGCGTATGCTTTTCTAGTTTCCACAAACGGAAAGAGTACAGAAAGTCTCCTTTTATGCGAAAGCAAAAAAAAAACTTTTGGGCCCAACCAGGGTTTACTGCATGGCCCTGTGGTGGTCGGCAAGGCGGTGGTGGCTCTGTGGGCCATGGGCCCAGAGGAGGGTTGTGGAGCCATGGAGGACAGAGGCCTGTTAAGCCTGAGAATTTTGTTTCTTTTGCCCTAGCTTCAGCTTGTTTTGCTAAGAAGTTAATCCAAACAATGGCGAAGTCAGGATTTGGTTATGTCTCAGGCTCAGTAGTGGAATGATCTAGACTATCTAGGCTGGACCATAAAAATGTTACTCGGGCTGGACTGAATCTACCCTGCCCAAGGTGTGGCTCCGCCCCTGACCCAACAGGTCTTTCATTTGGTTCAGTGGCAGGTTGTGGCAGGGACACGTGGTCCATCTCGATTTAAATGCAATGCAGACATAGAATACAAACAATAAAGGCTTATAATGTTATTGATTATATTTTCAAAATTTTCCATTACATAAGATTGCAAGGAAAGTAAACTTTATTTTATCACCAAAAGCAGAATGTTTTGAAGGAAGATAGGAAAATCTTACTGTATGGAACTTGCGATGAATTTTGTTATTCATTATTAAAGCTACTTGACTTTGGTGGAATTACCTTCTTTTGTTGCGTTGCAGGAGACGGCTCTTCAACATGATCAATAACCTCCCCACCATGTATGAGTAGCAAATCTGGCTCGAAGGTATGAAAGTTTTTCCCATTACACTGTGACAACGTTTTACTATCCGAGAAAAGCTAGCTAATTACATCATTCTTTTCTGGCACTAAACATTTGAAGTCATAGCCCTCACGTCAGTCTGAACCCAATTCAAGCGGCTTGAAGATGCCACCTCCAGAGGACAATGAAGAGAGCGAAAAGGAGGAAGAGAGAGAGAACAGGAAGATCATGAGAGTGCACTGTGCGGTGCATGCGGTGAAAAATAATGGACAAGATGAGCTCTGGATCTGCTGCGACGCATGTGAGAAATGGTTCCATGGTAAGTGCGTCAGGATTACTCCAGGCCAAAGCGGCGCACATGAAGCAATACAAGTGCCCCAATTGTAGCAGTAGCAGCAAGAGATCTTTTGCCGATGCTCCAAGAACTAGGTATTCTTGACATCTTGTAAAGGACCAACCGTTCGGGCTGCAGTGCTCAATAACTGTCCATTTAGTTGTCGCCCTCAGGTTAGGACCGGTGTAGATCTGAATGCCTTGTGTGGTCCTTGAGGATGTCCCTAGATTAATAACTGTACTTGTAAGTTTGTATGCCCTCAAGCCCCAATGGTCAGTGCTGGACTCTGTTTTAGATTTCGGGCAAGTTCTTTTCGGTTTATGGCTTATGACTTCTCTCAAGTAAACAAATAGGACGGTCTCTCCGCTGTCACTTCGAAACGATTTATCGGAACAACTTTTTTTTGAGCGGTTTATTAGCATTTGGTCTGCTTATACAGCACTTGTGTTAGGACCAAAAACATAAGCTGTACCCGAAGAGAACACACTGTTTATCTATGCACCGTGCGACCACGTAGCTGTTTAAAAGGTAGATTCATGTTACTTCTTTTGTTGTAATCTTCCACCCTGCTGACTTTTATAGGATATAGCTATCAGTGCTTCAGATAATCAGATGTAGCCATGTAGGTCCAATTAGGAGAAAAACGCATGGACTATCCATTGGAAAAAAAAAACTGACCTGAAGCATTATGAATGGTTCATAAATAGCTACCAGAGTTTTAACCTAACGCATTTCGAGTTTTATGTGCTAACCAGTTTATTAAAAAAAATGTTCTAAGGAATATCAGCATATCTAGTCCTTTTCTTGTCGAATAAACAGGTAATTATGACCACCGTGCTGATTTCTCTGCAAAGAAGATTTCCCAAGTAGCAGATACTCCATAAACATTTTTTTGAGACTGAAAACCACAAGCACTCCATGAACCTACTGATCTTAAACCGGAAACGCATCCCATTGATAATCTCTCTTTCAGTAATCATTGTACCATGCAAGAGGGGACAGCATGCAGAAGTTAGTGCCTCTAAAGTCTAAAACCCATGCCTTCTATGAGCTCTTTTAAGAAGGTGGTCCTCCCAGGCATGAACACAGGTCATCAGAAGCTCTTAAAAGGTTGTGGATCTGTTCTTTTCCTCCGAAACTGATGGTTTTTGGTTTTACTATAGTATCTAACTTTCAAACAGAGTATTTTCTTAAGACGGGATCTACAAGTTAAACGATACACACGTTAAAAGCCCAACATCTGTACCATTCAAAATCGCAAGTGAGTATCTCTCTCTCCATAATCTGTACCATAAACAGTTAAAATTTAAAAATTTCAGTCTAAAGTCATAAGCTTGCTGGTTCATCGTCTTGCTGATTCCTGATCCTGTTCCTGTGGGTCATTCCTTCACATGCCATGTCTGAGCCAGCACTGGTGGCACAAGAACATTCCATCAATCCAGTGGACAAGTGAAAGGGTTGGTGGCTGAAGCGACAAAGAAAAGGAAGGCAGATTTTCTGTTCGATGGTACTGGACTACTGGCCCTTTGGATTTAGAGGTTTCTGCATCCTGACCATCTCCTCGTTGTTTACTTTCTTTTGGGACTCGTATAATAACTTCATTCACGTGGAAATCCTGTGTTTTATACAGGTGTTAGTACGGTTTTGTAAGCATACCTGTGGTTTACAATCGATGTGTTTACGATAACTTACACTATCTTACGATATTTTAGTGTGAAAAAAATGCGAGAAAAATTGCTAGTTAGAGAAAAAAATGCGATAAAAATACTCTTTTTATATACTAGTTAGAGACCTGTGCGTTACAACGGAGTCATAAAAATAATGAGACAGAACTTATTGCCTGGCCAACTTCACACATCAAATATTGGAGAGCAAGCGACAGAGAGAATGGTGGCTAAAATGCGTAAGGAGATGGGAAAAATGGAGGGGGTGGGTGGTTGTATCCTGAGAGAGATAAGAAGAGATACGAATGATCTAGATCAAATCGGATGGCTGAGAAAAGAGGAGTGAGGACGAATCAACCATCAACTTCTTCTTTTATAATAATAAAAATTTCAAGACAATACAATGCGCCATTTCCCATCTTATTTGCGGAAGTCTTAACCATGTGTGGCAGGTAAAACTCCATAGGGTACATATGTTGTTCCCTGCGTTCTCAGGGGATGTTGGTTTAGGATGTATGCAGACAAATCTTTTAAACTTTTGACTGCTAATATACATACAACAATATTTAGATTTGCCATATATAAGCGATTATTAGTAGAGTTATCGTCGAAAGCAATAGTTAATATGTGTATTAGATAAAGTGATGGTTGAAAATGTGTATCGAAGACCGTACTGATACGTAAAACTGCAAGTAACAAAGAGGATGCAGGTAGCATTTTGAAACAACATGTGTCGTAGACGCTCGAGACACCACGTGTCGTCTGTAAGCCGCTGTCGTCCAATGACCGACCGGTAGAAGTGCATATACAACTATTTTTTTAAATACAGATGCAAAATATCTGGTATATACCAAAAAATCGAACTAAAGAAGCCCTGGTCGGAAGGATATTTGACGGATTTCCCGCGTACCACTCCTTAAAAGCACCGTGTTGAAGGCTCTAGCTGGGGCCGTTCGTACCACGCCATCCGTTACCGGTTACCATCAATCTTGTGTCCGTGCAACCTGCTTACCATCAATGGAGCTCGTACCAGCCCCCTTTGCCCACCTCCAACTCAGCCCGGCCGTCAGAGGAAGGCGAGCGAGTGACCTCCCGCACATCCTTCTCGAAATACAGTGCAAATGGATAAAAAGAAATTGGTCAGGTGGGTCATGATGTAGGCCCCGCTCGTTTCGGCTTAAACTTCTGGCTTCTAGCTTATTTTTCACTATTCATAATTTCGTCTTTTTCTGAATTTTTGGTTTTTTTTTTGAGCTTTTTTGCCGGTTCTTTTTTTTTTGCCGTATTCGTTTGCGTTGTTTGTGATGGGCTAACATATTTTTTATATTTTTTTAAATTTAATTATGTTAAATAAGTCTCTGCCATTCTGGTGTTTTTAAAACCAGCTACAGTGCTTTTCAGCCATAAGCCACCAAAAATAAGCCAAAATGATCACCACCGTAATCTAGCATCTTTGCAAATACTCAACTCAAAGCCGACATATATTAGGAGAAACAAAAAAAAAGAGAGACAATTTTCAGTGAATAGTAGATTTTAAAGCAATTTTTCAGTGAATAGTATTTTTTATTTTTATTTTCTGATTTCCTTTTTGCAGGAATTGTCCTTTCTCCCCTCGATGTGTAGAACGAATATGCATTTGAAATTTTGTGGCGTGATAGATTAGTTTTATTTCAAAATTGTTTTTTTTATTTTAACTTTACGATCATATGCATCGTGTTTCAAAGAGAATATACAGGAGTGCATGTAAGAGGGGGCATACATATGCATGTCTGCATAGGGCAAAATACAAGAAAAAATTCAGCAGAGGGAGGTCATCTCTCCACCAGACGGCTTGACGTGAGTTAAATTAGTATGACAAGGTAGAAGCCTCCTCATTTCGAATTAAGCTTCTGACTTTTATCTTTTTTTTTACTATACATAATTTCACCTTTTTCTATATTTTTGGCTTTTTTGAGCTTTTCTTCTGGTTTTTTTACTATTCATAATTTCACATTTTTCTAGATTTTTGTTTTTTTGAGCTTTTTCTTCCGGTTCTTTTTTCTCTGTATTCGTTTGTATTGTCTGTGATAGGTTAATCTGTTTTTTATTTTTAATTTTTTTAAATTTAGTTATATTAAATAAGCTATCATCAGTTATAGTATAATTTTAGCCATAAATCAGTTTATTTCAGCCCAATCGAGCGGCACTAGAGTGGTGTGGATGAAAATTTATTTTCATACAACTTCAGATACGATAGATTGGAAACACCTTAAGGCATCTCCATTTCTCTAGCATGGAAGGTGTGTAGATGCAGTTTTGCTGTCGCATTGGGGAGAATGTGCCAATACCTAAGCATTGCTTAGCTAATCATAGGTGCTTTCGAGTTTGCAGAATATATCTAATCAGTAATCACCTGTAAAAAAGTGCTTATGTTGGACGGATTAGCTTCTTACAAGTCATCAATGATATGACATACTATCGCGCCTTCCACTCATTCCAGTTTCAGCTTCTGACTTATTTTTTACTATTTATAAATTTCGTTTTTTTTCTAAATTTTTGATTTTTTGAATTTTTTATCGGTTCTTTTTTCTCTATTCGTCCGCGTTGTCCGTAATGAGCTAACATATTTTATCTATTTTAAAATTTTTTAAATTTAATTATGCTAAATAAGTCATCTTCAGCTACAGTAAAATTTCAATCGTTACAGCGCAATTTCAGCCATAAACCACAACTTTTCAGCCTAACCGAACGGGGCTAAGCGCCAATGGCATCGGAGACGCTTTACCCCAGCCAACGCAAACGGCAGCAGGTCAATGACAGGTGGGTCAGGGTAATACATGAGTTCACACTCCTATGTCCTTTTTAACTTATAAAATTATGATTTCTCTCAAATAAATAAATAGAATAGTTTATCTGCTGCCGTTTCAAAGCTGTTTTTTTTTTGTCATAACTGGTTTCTGCTGCTCCCGAGCTCTCTCCTCCCTCGGGGCTCTGAATTCTGATCACTTCAGCACGAGCGCATGCGCATGCATATGATTCTTCTGCATAAACTTACAAACTCTTCTTAGAACTGCAATCTTACAAAGAAACAAGTCCATTTGACCTCACCCCTCAAATCACCGTCACTATTGGGCAACCTGTTTTATCCATGTCTCACCGCCCCCTCCTCTGCCGCTGGCCCTCTCAACGCATTCCATGATTGCCGTCCTTCCTGTTCTAACCAGAGGAAGAGGGCATCCTCTTCTCTCTCCCCCTTCCAACGGTATATAGGACATACTTTTTAAAAACGGTTTTTAGTTTTTGTTATAGTACTTAACTTTCAAATAAAGTATTTTTTTAAACGGGATCTACAAGTTAATTATAGTACACATTAAAAGCCTAATATCTGTATCAACTAAAATTGCAAGCGAGTATCTCTCTCTTCGCAATCTCTGTCACAAACAGCCAAAATTTAAAAACTTCAGCCAAAAGCCATAAACCGTAGCTAAAATAGTAGACCTATAGAACCCAAGGTGTAATTTTGTTTTAAAAATAAAAATAAAGCTATGGAACGTGGCTATTTATGTAAGAAAACTAGTGATATAGTCATCAAATGGCAAAAAGAAAAAAGCCTGCCATGATGGCTGAAAACCATCTGACATGTTGAAACAATTGCTATATACACGCAGGAGTAAGTTGCTCGATACTGAAAGTCGGATGGGTCATTTATCCGATTTTATAGTTAAAAGTTAAAGTTCCTCGTTTAATTCGATTTGAGCTTTTGGTTTCTGGTTTATTTTTACTATTTCTAAATTTTGTCTTTTTCGGACTTTTTGACTTTTTTAGTTTTTACCGGTTCTTTTCCCCATATTCATTTGCATTGTCTATGATAGATTAACATGTTTTTTCTATTTTTAATTTTTTAAATTTAGTTATACCACATAAGTTACCATCTGTTATAGTATAATTTCAATCAGCTATAGCGTAATTTTACCTATAAATTAATTTATTTTAGTTCAACTGAAACAGCATCTAAATAAGCACGACAGTTCTAGAAAGTAAAATAGGCTTATTTCTGTTACAAACTGTGGAGTTACTGCCGAAGGCCCTCCTATCACTGTCAGGGCCAGGCGCCTTGGAAGTTGGAATAGTCCCTGAACAACAGCTTTTTTTTGGGTGAGTGCACTGGGTACAGTTATCTGATGAACTCGATGCGAGCTGTCGCCTGTCATGGACAAGCAGGCCTGGCAAATTACATTTTTTTAATTTATAATAGCAATCCCGTTTTTAAATAAACCCCTTCCGAACTTGGTTTTTCAAAATGACCCCTTCGTGCCGGTGCGAATGAATGACTTTACAACGCTGCAGACTTTGGTGTTGAAATGCGTGCCAAATGCCAAGCCGTTGTTTGAGACGATGTAAGCAGAGGTTTTTTTAAAACAAAACAATAAGTTGTAGAAAAGTTTATATGATAAAAAGTTCTTGCAAATTACAGTCATTGTTGGACAGTGGTTACTTATAACTTAGTATGTGCAGCAGTGTTAAAAAATATTATGTAATATGATTTTTTTTAAAAAAAAATCTTAGCTTGCTATACTTTTGCGTTTTGATCTCTGCCATAACCATAGTTCGAATTAACAATTAAATTATTTCTTATCCTATTTTGGTATGAAACTTCGGGTAGCACATTTTCGTATTTTCTTGTACCTTTTCAATACTTTATTAATAAGCAGTAAAATAAGTTACCAACGGTCATGATTAGTATTTTTTCAATGGAAGCATTGCCATATTTTTAATAGCCAAATCATTTTCAATAAATCATGAGAATATATACAATTTATTCTCGGAGTCAGAGTCGGACATGGATAATGACATATACATATTTCTCCATTCCGTATTCGCTCCGCAAACCTTCGGTCCGTCAGTTAAACAAAAAATGTCTATTGCTTTTGCACCCCTTACACAAAACATTGGATAGTAGGGGTGTAATCAAAGCGAACATAGGAGACTAATTACCGAGATGTTGAAAGAAGAGTGCTTAGTATTCTCCGCCTACTCAGATGTGGCAATCCACTTATCTGGTATCATGTCCCTACATGAAGTCATAACAAGCTTCCTCATACTAATACACGAACCCATATGGATGGATATCGCGGATTCCATATCATATTCTGTATTTTTTCCTCAGAGTTGAAGTAAGATACAGATAGTGCCAGATACTCATTTATCCCTTCCGCATTCGCTTTGCAAGCCTTTGGTTGGTCGGTCAGACAAAAATTATCTGCTTTGTTTGCACCCTATCTCTTAGTACTATAATTAATACATGCATGTAGGAAATATAAAGTAAAACTGAATATTTATTCGAGGATAGAGGGAGAAACACACTTTTTTGCATTAGAAAATGAAATGCACTTTATATTTGTGGAAAGACTATTAAAAATACACGCTATATTTTTTGAATAGTACTTAGTTTGTCTCTTTGCATCTTTTCTTACAACTCTATATAAATACTAGTTCAATGCATGTACTTTACTACAGACAAAAAATTCATATTCATGTCGAGCCGCTATCACCAAGCTCAGTCCACGCCATGCCCTCAGCTCCGTTCTAGCATTCAGCTGAGCTCTGCCTCATCATATGTTCACACATTCGTTGTCTATTCGATGCCCTCGGCTCCGCCGTCGACTCAGTCCAGAGCTTTCGATGTCCGGTAGTACCGCACAATACATACACACACACATATATATATATATATATATATATATATATATATATATATATATACATATCTATAGGAAGCCTCTTTTCTATATCCGGGTGAACATCCGTGTAAAGATATTTTTCTTTATATATATATATATATATATATATATATATATATATATATATATGTGTGTTTGTTTAAGTTTGGCGGCCGTATTTGCTCGGTACATGTGGGCTCTAGTTCACAGTTATATAGTATTCGACAACTTGGATTATTTTGGATGATTTGTTCTGGTCCACGCTGAGCGTGCCCAAGTGCACTGGCTGCTTGATCAGTTGATCCTAGTGAAAGCGATGTCTGCTTGGCTTGTCATACCCAAACAGAAGCATGTATGATTGGGACAGAGACCGCCAAAAATGCTAGTTGCAAAACAAAATAAAGAAAGAGATTTTGTAAAAATGGCAATCAAAAACCAGCAAACAGGTTTTGAGGTGGCATTAAACAACACTAATGTTTTCGAAGGGGCATCTTACAAAGTTCTAACATTTAGAGCCGCATATATATATATATATATATATCTAAAAATCAAGTACTGATCCCTTAATAGTAAATTCATGCAGTAGAGTTTAATCTCGTGTGTTTATTTCCTATCAATCTTTTTTTTAAAGTTGTCTATACATTTAGATCTATCTCCAAAAGTACTTTTCACGATAGAAAATTGATGTTCAAATTTATGTTTCACACGCTATGTCAATGCCCAAAGCATCATTTACCAGCACGGCTGCACTTGCGATTGAAACAGTGGGAAATAATAAGAAACTAGCTGAATGCCCGTACGTTGCTACGGATTTTAAAAAATTTTAGAACATATTTATATGCATGTTCTAAAAAATTTTACCACCCGTTAGTTTCAGAATATATAGTATGATAAAATTTTAAAATCCGTAGCAACGAGCATTCAGCTAGTACAAGATTAAGCACTGGATGAAAAATACAGCATGTACTCTACAATACAGTCTAGATGAAATCCACCTTGACCACTAAATCATGGAAAGAAAGATATTTTGATGGGAAGGTGGGAAGATTCGATGCAGATCTTTTGGGGCCACATGTCAGCGCTGCCTTTTGTGAGAAGGGGTGGGAGAGGCCGGACCAACCACCAACTCATTCTTTATAATAGTAAAGATCAATAGGGCTCCACCGGAATCCGAATTTTTGCCATATCTGTGTCTTTTCAACATGTATTTATAAAAATAGATGTATGCACGGGTCATTGATAAAAATAATGTTTTTACCGTCGGTCAACGAGCGATAGTGCTCCAGAGGTGACACGTGGTGCTTACCTCCCGACCGCCAGACGGAGGGTGGCTTGCCGTCCACCCATAAAACGGCAGGTGATTAAGCCGGCTAATTAGCCGGTTTAATTACCTGTCTAAATATGTAATTTCATGTCATATTTGTTCAAATTTTTAAATATAGCAAATGAACTCAAAAAATTATGAAATTTTACGTACAACTCTTGAGACAATGTAATTCATTGTATAATTTTTAATAATTTTATGCACTATAAATATTTCTAAAAATTTGTACAATTTTGATAATTGTAGAAGTTGTTACATATAACAAACGAGCTCAAAAATTATAAAATTTTATGTAAATCCTTCTGACACAGTCTACCTAATTGTGTAATTTTTTGAGAATTTTTATACACTCTATATTTACCATGTTAATTCATAATAATTTAATTATAATTAGCGATATGCGACGCTTAATTATACACTACCATACAATAACAAATTATAGGTACCGTACGTGCTCAAAAATACTAAAAATTTGTCTAAATTATTATAACCTACTTAATTCATATTACAAACTAGATTAATTACGACTAACTAAATAACACTAATTAACTAGGATTACGAGAATAACGTCAAATGCATTCGATAAAAAATTACATGTCTTTCCGGAGAAGCAATCAGCACTGCCGCGTCCTCCTGCCATGTCCTTAATGAGCTATGCACTAGTTTCTCAAAATAATTAGCTATGCACTCTTAATTTTAAGCTTCCGTGATGAGCGACTGAGATGAGCGATTACCAACTGCGAGATGTTCGTATTTATGGTGAGCGAAAAGGGAACCCGGTGCACTTACCCCGCAAATTAAGGACTCTTTGTCGATGCGCATCACTTCGGACGAGGGGGTGTCATGGTAACAATAACAAATGTGAAAACGAGAGAGCGTGCGGGGGTGGACGATACGGACATGACGACATCAGTGCGAACGAGGGAGCACGCGAGGAGGGATGACACAGACGAGTTACAATTGTGCGAATGATGCTGTGGAAAAGGAACGATAGAAGCAACGGAACGACATATGTGCGAAGGATAAAGTTTACACATTGCAAAAGATGCCTGAGCATCGCATATCACTAATTATGATTAAATTAATACGAATTAACATGTAAATTTTGGAACACATAAAATTTTCAAGAAATTACACAATTAGGAGGCTTCACATAAAATTTTGTAATTTTTAGAGCTCGTTTGATATATGTAACAACTCCTACAAATATCAAAATCGTATGAATTTTTGAGCAACATTTAGAGTGGATAAAGTTGTTAGAAAATTACACAATGAAGTACATTATATCAGGAGACTGCACATAAAATTTTGTAATTGTTTGAGCTTATTTTATATATTTAAAAATTTGAACAAATATCACATAAAATTACAAATTTAGATAGGTATAGCCGGCTTAATCAGCTGACTTTTTGTGGGTGGATGGCAGGTGGCCTACCGTCTAGTGGCAGGGCGGTAGGCGTCTGCCCACCGGCGATCAGATAGCAGGCGCCACGTGTCACCTCCAGAGCGCTACCGCCCGGTGACCGGATGGCAGAAACACTATTTTTGTCAATACCATACGCATACGTCTATTTTTGTAAATACGAGTTCAAAGGGCGCTATATATGGCAAAAATTCCTGGGAATCCCAGCCCCTGTAAAAACCATTATCCTTAAGAATTGTTCACGTAAACTGTCATCTGTAGCATTTTTTAAAATTTGACTTGTGAACGTCTGTTTTTGCAAATCTATCCTCTCCGTAGACCTAGTGAACTCAGTAGGTACCTCTCGAACTAGGAGAGCTCAACAGACACCTGCCGAGCTACATTAGCACGATAGGTGCATTGCTGAACCTCCCAGTGCGGCAACATTTAATGCCTAATGATTAGCATTTAATTAAGCTCACAATTAGCACTAATTAAATGTGAATAGCACTAATTAAGCATACATAGTGCGCCCCGCCGATGACCTTTCAGCTAGGGGAGCTCGTTAGGTATTATCTGTTAAGGATAAGAATAGGAAATAGAATACGACTCTTATTTGTTTCCTTATATGACTTGTATTCTTTCCATATACCCTCTTATACTTTCTATATATATTGCCCTTTGGGTCTTATAAATACACACACAATATTCATAACATGGTATCGAGCTTAGGTTAAAACCCTAACCTCATAAATCTTCTGCAACTACTGCCCCGGAGGATTGATCTCTCCTAGGGGTGGCCATCTTGTCGGCCCACTCCTGCGCCTCCAAGAAGAGCTTGGACACCTTGGCGGCGACCCACGACATCTCCGGCCACGCCGTGGGCTCCTTGGCCACGCACCCTAGCACCAGTGCAGGTCAGAGCCTCCGCCGCGTCCACGGGGAACGAGTCCTTGAGCCTTCGGTCCACCCACCGCCGCATCGCCTCCCCACCGCTCTCCGCCGCCGCGGCCTCCGCGCTCTCGATCGACCTCGCCGACGTGCTCGCTTCCTGCACCGCCCGAGGCGCGCCGCCGCCACGCCCGCCAAGCTGTCTCCGCGCTCCCGCCCAAGGATGGTGCTGGGTGAGGTGCGCCGCGTCGACCCCGCGCGAGCGTCTTGGAAGCGCTTGATGCGGTCTTGAGCGCGCGCAGTGCTCGTCGTTCATTGTGTGCTTGCGGTCGCAGAAGCGCTTCAATGGTGGTGGCGCCGGCGTCGGCGACTTCTGTTGGCTGACACAGGAGGACATCGTGCGCTACTTCCTAAACTCCATCTCCGTCTTCTCTCATGTCGCCGCCCGGAGCGTCTCCTCCCTCGGTCTCATGTGTGCCGATTTCCTCTCCGTGCGGCCCCACGAGGTAGCCCTGTCCGCCGTGCCCCTCATCCGCCGCGCCATCGCCACCGAGACCATGGTCGCCGTGGTCACCGACTACGGCCACCTCGTCGGCGAGATCCTCCTAGGTATTATCGCCTCTGAGAGAACTGGATGGCCTCTTGTTCGTGCCATCTCGGTTCCGTTGCATCACATCTCCCCCGCTCTTCGATCGAGAGAGAGATATTTTCATTGTCTCGGTTTGAGATCTGTGTCAAGAGGGGGTTACAAGGGGGAGTTCGTGAGATCGGAATCGGATCAAGAGAGAAAAAGAGTGAGGATGGGTTATAGTACTGTTAGTATCTTTTTTGAGTCATTTTTCGTGTTATTTTTCTTTGAGTCTTTTGTTGCGTCCATCCAAAATCCGTAGTTTCTAATTTTTAGTTCGTTCAAGCCGTGCGAGTCCACAAATTTATTGTCAGTCATAGAAGTGTAGAAATTTTATTTTGCATGGCAGCAGCCACCGCTCTACTCTCTGAGTCGCGTGCATATCGTAAAAGTCGTTATGATGCCGCCGCCCCAGGTTTAAAGGCCGCCGCGCGTCCTCTGTGAACTGCGCCGCCCCCTCTTGGGCTTCGATCCGCGTCGTCATCAGGGCCGGTCCTGGGATTTTAGGGGTCCGGGGTGAAACTAGGAATAAATGCCCTAGTATAAATATCTAAATATAAATCTACATACACACACACACACACACATATATATATATATATATATATATATATATATATATATATATATATATAATTTTACCAACAAACACTTAAAATACGTTATGTATTAAAGAAAATTCATATCAAAGAGTTTATAGATATTACCTTAATTGAGGAGCTTGATATCTAATTGCTTTGACACTTTTGATTCTACTCTCCCAACGAGTATTGCTCAATGATTTCACAGTTAAATCTTCTATATGGTCAAGCAAAACTTTCCATCTTTTAGTAGAACCAGAAAATAATACATATATCCTTTGCACAATTTCAAAGAATGAAATAGCTTTAGCACAAGATTTAGCCATATCCATACTATCTTGGCCACTATGTACAACTAGACACCATTCTCGCACAAGCAATCACAAGCCCGAACCAAAAATTTCGCAAGAGCACGAAGCCACGAACGCGAACACGGTCGAGACGGATGGATCCATCGATGATCAATCTATCGGTCGTGCCACCGCAGAGCATGACGACGCAGTGACTGGATGATGTAGAACACGGCCCTCTGCTCTTTCGAGGTCTGCTTGAACCTCCTCCCAATGCGTCCTCGGCTCCCAAGAAGCTTCATCTTGCACTCTGTATGTGCAAAGGGGCCCCTGGTTTTGGGGCCCAGGCGGCCGCCCGCTCGCCCCAGTGGCGGGCACGTCGTCATGCATCTATCTATTCCTCTTGACTTGATTTGACAGTTTATGCAAAAGCGCATAGCAACGACATTATCAAGACTCGGACTTGGATTTATCTTGTTTTAGTGTCAACCCTTTTTCAAATGCAAT
Organism: Bonia amplexicaulis; assembly: GCA_036346245.1. Classification (NCBI taxonomy): domain Eukaryota; kingdom Viridiplantae; phylum Streptophyta; class Magnoliopsida; order Poales; family Poaceae; genus Bonia; species Bonia amplexicaulis. The sequence goes on along the minus strand of CM070768.1, from coordinate 3,446,662 downwards.
TCTATTGCATACGCCTTGCATTTGAGAGATGATGTTAAGAATAAGAATATGAAATAGAATATGACTCTTATTTATTTCCTTATATGACTTGTATTCCTTCCATATACTCTCTTGTACTCTATATATATTACTCTTTGGGCCTTATGAATACACACAATATACATAACACTATCAATGTACTGTATCTCGGTAGGTTCACAGAGGGAGGAAGCTAGATTTGTAAAAGCAAGTAATTTTTTAAAAAGCTACAGTAGTTTTAAAAAGTGCTACAGTAAACAGTTCTATCCTCGGGGCACCGTGCTGTACAGCAGTGGAAAACCCGGAAAACAAGTTCATCGCCCACAGTGCGACAGGGTGGAGAGAGAGAGAGAGAGAGAGAGAGAGAGAGAGAGAGAGATTTAAATCCTCCGAATCCCCCCGCATTGTTCATTTCATTCACTGCCCATTCCGGTACGTTCCACCTCCAAAGGCGCCTCCTTTTTCGATTCCTTTCCGCATCCTCTCGTGCCTTTCCAGGACCAACAGTCTCAGCTTCTCCTTTTTCTTCTTCCCTTGCTGCAGATTCTTTGATCCGAGTTGGCGAGCTCCTACCCGTCTTGCCGTGGTGAGTGCTCCTGGGGATTTCTTGGCTTCTTGATTTGATTTTCCTGTCTGGTAATTGCAATGCTGTTCGCTCCATTTGGTTCTTTTCGTATTTCTCCGTAGAAATTTCAACTTCTTTTCGTCTGGACGGTCCTGTGATGCTGTACTCTGTTTCTCCCGTGCTCCCACCTGAAGATCCCGCTTGTATTTCTCGCCAGTGTGTTCTTCTGAATGCGCTATTTCGTTTAGTTTCCACTCTAGTCCGCTGCAACTGGATCGAATTAGGAATTTCTTTTCTACTGTTTCGATTGCATGCCATCCTAGGTCCAAAGATTTGGTTTTTACTATTTTTTCTAGTGATCTGTTCATCCTGCAGTTTTTAGAACCATTATTTACTTCAGTCGTTTCCTTGTTGCATGATTCATCTTGTGATTCTGTGGTTCCGTTACAAATGGAATGCACTTTTAGATTTTAATTGATATGAAGTTTTAGGAAAGCTAAAAATGGTATAGTGTTAGGAGTAGTTGCTAACTGAAGTTGGTTACTGGATCACATTTTCGAATACGTAAATCATATTGCTGTTTTTCGATTTCTAACTCCCCGCGAAGAGGAAATTGCTGTGAAGATCCATTATCATGGAGAATGAGGGATAAATCGTGATAGGAAAGAAAGAAGTAGAGTAGACAAGATAATAAAGGTGATATTTCTTTGTATGGTTTAGGAAAAGAAGTGAACTGACGATTGTTTTCCCCCCATTTTTTAAAGAAAACTATAGAAAGTATTTTTCTCTTCAATTGTCTACTTTTTTCTCTCCCTCTTAAAGTGGCGAAATCATTTTCCCTTTTAAACCTGAATATATTTTTCTTACTTGCATAGCTTACATGTTTTCTCCAAGGACTTTATGTTTGCTGATGGTTTCTGATTTTTAAACCCATCAGTCTGCTCATCTTGTTACCATATCTCATTGTAGTAACCTACCCACTGAAAGTAGTTATTATCTTATTCCATCCTTTATGTTTGCATTAAGCACTGGCTCAGCTTGTAAACTGTTCAAGACCATCTGGTTTGGAGTTATATGTATTTGGCCCCATGTTAAATGGCATGCACTTGAAGTCAAGTCTGTAGGACCGATGTTTTCAATCAGAGAGGTGAATGATTCCTAAAACGTTTTCCCCAAAAGTATTCAAAATCTTCAAATAACTACGATAGTCATCAAGTTTAGATCACACCAGCTAAGCTAAGCAAAGCAAAGCAAAGCAAAGCTAGAGGCAACAACCAACAAAATCAACAGTCTACTGCATAGGGCCAGTCAGACCGCCATTGAAGGGCCGATCTGACCGCTGGTCAGTCTAACCACTGGCCTACGGCCGGTCTGACTGGTCCTCTATTCTCTGACCTGAAAATCTCTTAGGTCAAAAGCTTAAATCTCAAGAATTTGCCCAAAACTCATCTAAACATTTTCAAATTTTGCATGAGACTTATTCAAGGCAATAGGAATCTAAACCAATCAAGAATCGCAAAGCTCTTGGGCTCGGGTTCACGAATTTGAGGAAAATTGAATCTAGGTCGTAAGAACATCTAAAACCCTAAAATCCAAGTTAGTTATTGCTCAAGGAGTTTCTAATCAAGAGAATGATCCAGATCCACTCTTATATGTCATAACAAGCTAATCTAGGCAAGGATTCGGGCTAACACTATCTCAATCATGAAAATCCAAATTTGAGCCAAGAATAAGCAAAATCGGCCTTGATCTCAAATCTTGCTATGGAAGTGATCTAGATTAGCAACAAATGATCAACAAGGATCTCCTAGTGCCTTTTACTCACCATGGATCATAGCAAGACGGCAAGACCAAGAGGGAGCATGGTAGAGAAGAAATCACATAAAGAACACAAGATACAAGCAAATCTCAAAACATGAACAACAAGCAAGTTCAGAGACAAGGTTTGATCTTCGATTACCACATAGAGAGAAATGATTACAAAAATATGGAAGTTACAAAGTGCTCCCACAGAACCACTCTTTACTCCCCAACTCTCTTTTAAACTCTAGAAGGAGGCAAGGTGGAAGAGCAAAAATCTCAACCCTAGAACCCTTGGATCTATCACGTCCTCTCCTCCCTTTTAATAACCAGCAGCAACCCTAATGGGTCTAACCTATTAAGCCTACCGGGAAAACCCGTCAACGTCACGAACATGCGTTTTACACACTCCCACATGCTTCTAAAAGCGTTTACAAGGTTCAACCCGCTAGCCCTTTAGTAATTGATCTACTTGTCAATTCCAGCTCTCCTTGATCTAAACCACTTCCCTTTTGCGCCTCCCCGTGTCGCGGTTTTGAGCAAAGTACTAACCTGGTATTTGGCCAACTAACAAAATACCCTCGTCGAAACTTCCGAGTACCTTTCTTTGACTCCGTCTTCACCTTCACCTCAAAGCATCTCCACATGTTTTGACACGCAGCCCGTGGTGCCCAATAATTAGCCGTCATAGCTTTACACATTCGGATTTCCCCGAACCGTCTCTACATGCATTGGCCTCATCACTTGGCGCACCATATACATCAACTCGCTTCTTTATGATCCTGGTCTTCTCAATGCACATTCACAGTTTCACTATGTGAATAACACAGAAAAACTAGTTTCATCTGGTTGTTATGAATAACACTAATTCCCCCTTGCTACCAGATTGCATTTTCTGTGTGGGTGTGCGTGTATTTTGCTTCACACTTTAGAGAGGCGTTGCGTCTGAAGTTGCAGGTTGTGCATGCTGCTTCTGAAGCTGAAATTATCAACATTAACCTTTATATTGTGTATTAATACATGTTCTATATGTGAATCACAGCATGTTTTGTATTTATGCTTTGCATCTGCTGTTCAATTGTAAAATACTTGGCATTATTTCTTATGAATATATTATAAGGAGAAAATACTGCATTTCTGTTCTTGGGTGGTGCTCACTTTTAATATCTACTCTTTGCTCGACATGTCATCATCATTCCAGTTCAGAGATGGGGACTATGGTTGAAGGTTGTGTTGGCCCAAGTGAACTTCACTTGAGGAAGGAACTTACTGCTTTGCAGAAGGCACGCTTCTTGCGAGATCCCGAGACTTGCTCAACGTGGAGGTCTCCTTTGAGTTCTAGGTCATTGGTGGCGACTTCTAGCATTATACACAGCAGCGGGGTTGGAGGTAGTTTAGCACCAAAGCACACCGAGTCACCTTCTGCACAATCAAGAGGTGAAAAGAAACCAAAAAAAGTTTATCTCTACAATTGGAGGCAATATTCTAACAAGTCCAGTGAAAGTGGAATAAAATTAGATGAGGACGGTAGGCAAGCATCTGCTGAGTTTAACCTGGAAAGTCCATGCAAAGCTAATGGCGTGGGCTCCAAAAGCGACGCATGTCTGGATGCTCCAGTCAACGTTTACAATATTCAGAGCTCAACATCATGCACTCCTGTTAAAAGAATAGCGAGGAGGAGAAGGGGTTTGTTGTCAAATAAAGGAACAATAAAAAATCCAGCAGTTTCAAAGTTGCTAGATCTTCATGTCAACTCCGGTGAGCAATCTGAGGATACTGAGAACTGCAACTCAGAAAGTCAGGAGCTGTTTCGGGAGGGGGGTTACTTTTCTCACCCAACATCTCCACTTTTTGCTGCTTGTGGATGTGTCAGCTCTTCTAATCCCTCTAAACTGCTGAAAATGGGTAGAAGAGAGGGATCTTCCTTTTCTTGCACCCCTGTTTCAACTAGCTCCTATTACAGGCATGGAAGAGGGAACACCAGTACTGTTGGTTCATGGACTGCTACTTCTTTTGATGGCGATGAGTCTAACCAATCAGCATTGTGGAGAAGTCAGAGGTCTCGTGTTCCTTGCTACTCATCAAAGAGGAGTAAACATAAAGGATCTAGAGGAAGCTATTATTCTCCTTCACTATCTGATACACTTAGAAGAAAAGGCAGCATCCTATTATGTGGGAGTCAGACATTGCATAGGAAGAAGGGATCATCTGGTTCGATGAAATGGGGCCATTCAAAAAAATCTGCCCAGGGAATGCCACTTCTGGGCGATAGCTGTGATTTTGGTTCTTCTTCATTTGATTCATCAAGTGATGAAATCTCAACCAATGTTGGGGAGCTTGATTTGGAAGCTTTGAGCCGGTTAGATGGGAGAAGGTGGTCTAGCTGTAAAAGCCAGGATGGGATTGATATAGCTGTTCATGATGCTGAACTGGCAATGTCAGACCAGAGAAATTTGAGCCAGAAGTATAGACCAAGGACATTCAGTGAAATTGTTGGTCAAAATATTATCGAACAATCACTTAATAATGCCGTCACAAGGGAAAGGATAGCACCAGCATATCTTTTTCAAGGCCCTCGTGGAACAGGGAAAACATCCTCTGCAAGGATATTTTCAGCGGCACTAAGTTGTCTTGCTACTGGAGATAACAAACCCTGTGGGATATGTAAGGAGTGCACAGATGTTTTCAGTGGAAATGGAACTAATCTAATTGAAGTTGATTCAGCTAATAGGAAGAGTATAAACAGAATTAGGCACTTACTGGAAAACATACCACCATCTGCAACTTCATCCCGGTATAAGGTGTTTGTTGTTGATGAATGCCACATGCTATCTTCCAAAGTGTGGTCAGCATTTATGAAGTTTCTTGATGAACCATTACCTCGTGTTGTCTTCATATTCATAACAATTGACCCTGACAACCTGCCTCGTGCTGTAATATCACGTTGTCAGAAATACGTATTCTACAAGATTAAAGATATTGACATTGTGTGCCGGTTGAGGAGAATTTGCGTGAAGGAAAATCTTGATGTTGAATTAGCAGCTTTAGATTTGATAGCTCTAAATTCAGATGGCTCACTACGAGATGCAGAGACAATGTTAGATCAATTGAGTTTGTTGGGGAAAAAGATAACACCTTCACTTGTCAATGATCTGGTAAGTTGCTTATTATGATCAACTGCTTTATTTAGTAACTAAATATTGCTTTGCATTACATATAAAAGCTGCTTCCTAGTTTGTAGTTTCTACGATCTGTTCAGTATTTTTTCTTCTTTAAAATTCTCTGAATTTGATGCACTAATCAGAGTGGCAACTTGTTTTTTTTCTGAATAATCCAGTATATATGCACATGAGGTTGTTACTTACCATTCCAGATATGCTTAATAAGTTCGTACTTTTCGTTAGCTTTTCTCAAGGTCACGCTGCTTAAATTCTTTGATGTTTCTAATTACAAAAGAAACACAAACTCTTTGGATTGGCACATGTATCTGCTTTATTTGACCATATGTTTGGGCCCATCTAACCTTCATTTTTTTTGAAAAGCGGATTTGTATATCTAAAATGTACCCTAGAAATAAGACAAGATGCCAAATGTCCTGTTTAGCGAACTGAAAGTAAGATTGACAACAGAAGAAACAAGAAACTGTTGTTTAGCTCTTCAATAGTTAATTCAGTTGGAACTCCTGACCTGCTATTCAATTTCTACATGAGTGAAAAACAAGTTGAACTCCTTCCTTTCCTTATTTTTGAATGACATAAGAGTGAGATTAGTTATTCAATCCAATAAATCGCTAATTATATTTCGTAGGTTGGGGTTGTCTCGGAAGAGAAACTGCTTGATCTACTGGAGATAGCTATGTCATCAGACACAGCTGAAACAGTCAAAAGGTCCAGAGAGCTGATGGATTCTGGCATTGATCCAATGGCATTAATGTCTCAATTAGCTGGGCTCATCATGGACATCATTGCTGGCACATACAAATTAGCTGATTCTACTTGTAATGGTGTGGGGATTGGTGGTCGAAGCTGTGAGTACTTTCAACTTTGTTGTGCTTTCTTTCTGTGTTTCGTATCATGAAATCTACTGCAGTAGTGCAGTCGTATTAATATAATAGATGGAAGTAATTTCAATATATTTTGTCATCTTCCACTTTAGATTAACAAATGCTTATTCTTGATGCTCCTTCCATTTATCATAAAGACAGAATAGTGTATTTTAGTGTTCCCATGCCTGTGAGGCAGGCAACATCATTAGCAATCCTCTGAAATTGTGGCATTTTATTTCAAACACCAGTAAACAAAAACATGAACTGGAATAAACTGACACTTGCCTGTTGATTGACTGCATCTGCAATCCTTGAAATATCAAGGAGATATTTCCAAGAGAAGCATATTAAATCTTAATTTTGAATGTACCATTAACCAAAACCATTGTTGATGGAAGAACCATATTAAAATTAAATCCTAATTTTCGATGCACCATTAACCAAAACTGTCACGTACTATACACAACAAGGGTAACTACCGTTAGATAAGGCGAAACGGCATGGCTTGAAGGAGAAAGCGCTAAGAGAATGAGGGTGCTTTGTAGAGGGAGAGAGGAGCTTGGCTAGAGAGAGAGATGCACTCGGCTAAGGCATGGAGAGTAGTTTCTTAATTCATTCTTTTCTTGATTCCAAATGATAACAATGGACCTTCTTATGTAAAAGTGGTAGACCCTAAAGGATAGAAACAAACTCAAAAGATAGCAACTAACCAAAAGGAAATAACAAACATGGAAACTAATCATCCCAATCCCTAAATTAGCGCCGGCTGCCATATGCTCCACAGCAACCACGTGGTACTGTTCATGTACAGTATTTTCTGCACATAACAAAAACCATTGTTGATGGAAGAAGCATATTAGCTTCTAATTTTCAATGCACCATTAAGGCATTAACCAAAACCACTGTTGATGGAAGTTCTTAAGGAGTAGACAATGCTAGAATGGGCCAATTGCTTGGAATTGTTATAGTGGTAACCAATAACTAGATATTTCATTTAGTCATTTATATGGGGACCATTTTAGTTGCTAGATGTTGTCATTTACAAGATGGATCATTTTATGCTCAACTGGAAATGTTGTATCCAAATTACAGTCTCTACTCAATTTATAACAACTTGATTACTGAAAATAACATTAAAATATGACAACGTGATTTTGATATCAATTTAATAGTCCGTGTCCTTGCAAATAAACTTTTTTTAATACGGGATTGTCCCCATTTTCCATTAATGAACGGAAATATAGTTCTTACAAAGCAGAGAAAGAGTTGAAAATAACTAGCAACCTACGATTAACAGACACTAGATTTCATAGCACCTGACCAACCGTAATGCTACTAGAGCTAACAGAGGACATAAAAGTTCAAACTTATTACAGGCTCAAGAGGAAGTAAACAGTTTTTGCAACAATTCATTACATCCATTCAGACACATCAATCACCAGCAGGAATTACATCTTCCACAGATTTGACATGAAGAGATTGTCTTGAGCTTGAACCTTGCGTGCCAATTAAGGTTCTAAAACTCGGTAACCGGTACTTGCTCGGACACCTCACTTTGAATTTGCACTCGTCTTTGTTGTTAAGGGTATTAGAGATAGAATAGGAATCAACATATTCCCCTGTAATATCCCTTTGTATTCCCTATATATATTGCCCATTAGGCCTCTTCAAGATACACACAATATTCATAACATAATATGAGACCTTAGGTTGAAACCCCAACCTCATCTACTTCCGCTGTTGCTGTTGCCCCCGGAGGTTGATCTCCGGCGGTCATCTCTCGTGACGCTGCCTCGCCACAGGTCCCGCCGGACGGCCATTGGCCGCTCGTTCGTCGGTTTCACCGATCTCGGGCCGCCGCTTCCGCTTGGCGCCGCCTCCACCCGCCGGATCCCGCCACCCGTGCGGATCCGGACATCCGGCCTCCCTGCGCCAGATCCGAGCCGCCGGCGCCATCGTCGACTTCATTGCCGCCTCCCACTGCGGCTCGGGCACGGATCTCACGACGACGCTGGCTCCTCGCTTACCATGCGGCCCGTCGGATTCGGCTTCCACGCCGGATCCCGCCACGGCTCTTTGTCGCCACCGGATCCGCCTCTCGCGCCAATTTCCACCTCTTGGCTCTGTGCGGGCTCGATCTGCACTGCGTCGTCGTCTGCCGTCCTCGTCGGATCCGGTCGTCGCCGCCGCCGCCGTCTTCGCTATTGATCCGTGATCGCCGCACCGGCCGGATCCGGACCGCCCGCGCTTTTGGTCGTCTCGTCACTCCTCTCAACTCCTCTCCCTACGGCTTCACCGAGTCGGGCGACCACCTAAACCTCGCCGCCATATCCGGTCCCAGTCCAGCCTCTTCTCCGGCCGCCTCTCCTAGCTCCAGCTGCCGCCGGATCCGGCCGCCTTCTCCTGGCGCCGCCTCACGCTGGAGCTCGCCGCTTCTCTTCTCTGAAGAGTGAGGGGGAGACGCGGGCGTGCGGGAATGAAGAGAGAGGGAGGGCGGAAGCGAGGGAGCAGGTGGGAAGAGAGAGGCGAGAGGGAGCCGTGGAAGAGAGAGAGAGAGAGAGAGGGAGAGGGTATTTTAAAGTGGATTTATTTTTCTGCTGTTAGTATCTATGATCTTTTGAGTCAGTCTTCAGTTTTTATTTTTCCTTTGAGTCTTCTGTTGTGTCCATCCAAATCCGTAGTCTCTAATTGTTAGTTCGTCTAAGCCGTGCGAGTTCACAAATTTATTGTCAGTCATAGAAGTGTAGGAATTTTTCTTTTGCATGGCAGCAGCCGCCGTTCTATTTTCTGAGACGTGTGTAGATCGTAGAAGTCGTTATGATGCCACCGCTCCGAGTTTTTAAGGCCGCCGTGCGTCTTCTGCACCTTGTGCACTGCGCCGCCGCCTCTTGGGCTTCGATCTACGCCATCATGCTTCTATCTATTTCTCTTCGGCTTGATTTGACAGTTTATTCAAAAACTGCACACAACGACGACATTATCAAGACTCGGACGTCGGATATTTCTTGTTTTAGTATTAACCCTTTTTCAAATGCAATGCTATTGCATACGCCTTACATTTGAGGGGGGTGTTAAGGGTATTAGAGATAAGGTATTAGAGATAGAATATGAATCAGCATATTCCCTGTAATATCCCTTTGTACTCTCTATATATATTGCCTATTGAGCCTCTTCAATATACACACAATATTCATAACACTTGTAACATGTTTTTCTATTTTAATAACGGATTTATATATGTATATTCATATAAAATCAAAGCCACATTTGATGCTATTGTTTTGATGTGTATAGATGGTTAAAAAGATCAGTCATGCACAGCCACTACCTACAACAATTTTAGAATAAGAAGAAAAGTGAACAACAGATCGGAAGAATAAGTGAACAACTTCTATTTTCATATAGCTACAACCTATAGAATAGAATCAACCAAATCTTCATCACTCATCACATCACAAATAATGAAATTGAGATTAATTGATTAACAGATGCATTCTAATTTCTACTGCAAAGTTGTCTTGCTTTCAAACTTGTGCAAAATAGCATTAACATGTTCTCAAATGATATCGGTGAAAATGTTTTAGTGGAGACTGAAATGTTGTACTTAACTTCTTGTCACAAAAATATGTTCTACACTTCTACTTATCAGAACAAACACTCTAGATATATCTAACAAAGGAGAACTACAAAAGGACAAATCCAGCACAATTGCTACTACAACATTTCATTAATTTGCTTCATCTTTTATGAAATGTCCTTTTTTTCCCTCTCATGTACATCAATTTAGAATATGAATTTTCACCGATAATCATATATCAAGATCTACCAGTGTTGCAAAGTGCAAACTTCATCCTACGGAAGGAGTTACCGGTGCTGCCGTGTTGGTAGTGCTCACTTGAGGTGGAAAGCTGCCGCCGGAAGGAGGAGCTGCAGCGGGGAGGCCGCCTCCGGAGGGAGGGGCCGTAGCCGGGGAGGCCACCATCGGAGGGAAGAACCGCGGCAAGGGATGCCGCCGCCAGAGGGAGGAGATGTAGCACCGAAAGAGATGCAGCAGCTATAGCAACCGCCGCTACCCTCTTGAGTCCTGACCTAGGTTTCCCACACGCGTCGCGACAATGGCGCCCTCTGGAATCCATATAGCCTCGGGCGTGTGGGGAGATCTGATCCGGTCAAAGCAGGAGGGGTAGGGGTAATTGTGTTGCGTTGCTGTGTTGTGGGCCGCTTAATTGAGCGTGGGCTTCAATTCCCTGGACTGGCCACTCGGCGAGTACATGGCCTATTAGCCGATTACTCCGAGTACCCACCCGGTTATACCGGTTAAACTGGTTAGCTACTCGTTTTTGCCTGTTCGTACTCGGTGAGGGGACCTACTCCGAGTACTCGGACAAGTAGACCTAGTTTTAGAACCATAGTGCTAATTGAAGCGTTGAAGCAGATGATCAGCTCCAACACCAAGCAGCTCCTGGAGTTCGCCTTCGTTGAGCCCTGCCCAAAGACAAAGATTTGCAAATAAACTTTTTTTAGTTGTCCATATATTTGATATCAACCCATTTCACATTATAAATTTTGACAATGATTTGATGTTTCTGCAAATTCTTTCTGGAAACTGAATGCTGAATATGTTTTGTAGAAAAGAAATCTAAACAACAAGACCTTAAACTACTTAAAACATAGGTCTTGAAGATCAAATACTCATGTCTATATTTGTATATAAGATCTTACTTATGCTGTGAGGCACCAAATCTTGACCTTGTAGCGGAGCCTGCACTGCTTCTGTTATGGTTTGTTACTTCTTATGTAATTTGTCATTTGCATAAATTTTACTTGAATGTCTTATTGTGCTATTCTTGCTCAACCTGTTGCTACATATCACATCTGCAAAAGTTGCAGTCCATTCAATCTGTAACATGATTTTCTATCTTTTAACACCTTTGCTTGTGGTCTGTAGTAACTAATTCAGAGTTGGAAAGATTACAACAAGCATTGAAGATTCTGTCTGATGCTGAAAAGCAGATAAGGCTATCAGGTGAGCGTTCCACATGGTTCACCGCAGCTCTACTACAACTCGGTTGTGGCCATAGTTCAGACATGAACCAACCAAGAAGCAGTACTAGAGAACACTCTAAAGCAGCCAATGATGCTGTGACCGAAGCAGTCAGAGAATCATCATCCAGCAGGATTGCTTCTCATTCTTTATCTGCCTTTGGCGTTTCAAAGAAAACACTTGACCCCAAAACAACCAGTGGCCAATCTAGTCCTCAGGCTCTTGCCTCATATTCATCTAGGTTGAGACTCAACGACAATTTGGTCTATGGAGAATGTAGGTCTGTTGATCGAATTCTACTGGATTCTACTCAAATGAGTAATTGTTCTGAGAAAAGGGCCCTGGTGAATGGAAACTCGGATAACCTTGCCCAGATTTGGATAAGATGCATTGAAAAGTGTCACTCCAAGACATTGCAACAGCTACTTTTTGACCATGGGAAACTAGTATCAATCAGGCAATATGAAGGTAAACATATCTTGTGTTTTCTCTTGCTTTCAAAGTGGAACATATTTAAGTGGATTACCTATCATTTATCAACTCTTAACTTTTGTCACTGAAGGCAAAATACAGCGCATTGATCAGTTTGTGGAAGTTCTCTTACTGTATATTGTTTCAATATATTTAAGAATGTCATCTTCAAATATGTGGTTCCAATTTGGCAGAATTATGTTAGATACAGTAGCCTCACTTCCACAAAGGCGAGGTCAAATAAGTAACCTCAGCTAAAGAATGTAACTTCATGAATTGGAAAAGAAATAGCGATGACAGAATTGATGAAATTATTAGCTATCCAGTGAAACCACGTGAGAGACAGTTATGCTTGAATTAACTTACGGAACATGGAAGGTTCTGACTGGTTTGGCCTTGGCTTCCAGCTTCTTGGTTGGACCGCGTCTATTATGTTACATACTTACATATGGCTTCAACTTCCGGATCCCGGAGAGTCCAAGAGAATCTAGACCCTAACGCACTAAAGAAGGATGTAAAGCTTTGTCCTAGAAAATGCACTGAATAATTTGCACAAAGTTACTGCCTGTTAGGCAAAAGTTTGTCAAGATTGCAGCTCTTCAAACGAATGTCAACATCAAATTTTAAACTAGAATGTGCAGTTTATATCCAGAGTTCCAGAAATCTTCAGCATCCATCTTTATATCTGTAGCTGAAGGTGCTAAGTTCCATCTTTTTAATTGAAGCTGGAGCTTAGCAAAACATGAATTGTAAGTGTAGAATATTGTTCTCTATAGTGAATGTACTAATTTGGTGCTTGAGGATGAAGTAAATGCAGAGCAAACTAGAAACTCAATCGACTATTCTGTTAAGATGTTTGGGTGGCTTGCAATGGATTGTTTCTCTCTCTCAAATTTGAAGGCGAATTAGATCTTCTCTATAGTTCCTGTATTTCTTTTTATGCTTGGTCAGCTTTTCGCATGTTTGGAAATAAAAAAATCCATGCCATTGAGGTAAAATTTTGCTTGTCTTCATTTTTCAGGCTGTGTGATTGCTTTTATAGCATTTGAGGATTGTGGCATAAAGTCTCGAGCTCAAAGATTTTTGAGCAGCATCACAAATTCAATTGAGACAGTACTGAGATGCAATGTGGAAGTCAGAATGGGTCTATTACCTGAATTCATTACCGCAGGACTAACATTAGAGGCTGGCCCTAAACTAAGAAGAGCCGAGTCTGATGTCCTGAGTCGCTCATCGAGCAGTGACCGACTAAAAGGACCTTTGAACACCTCAAGGAGAAGTTTTGATTATTCTGACGAAGTAAAGAAAGAAATGGAGAAGTTCAAAGTTTCTCCAGCTGCTGTTGAAGGGTTGCAGTTAGCTTCAGTTACTTCTGTAAATTCAGGAATATCTAAAGCTAGAGGACTGGAAGTTCCCACACAGATGTCAGAAATATCAATGGTTGATGAGCAAAGGTTGGAGAGTGCTTGGGTCCAGGCTGTTGGAAAATATACTCCTGGTATGATAAATCAAGCAAGACCTGATAGACATCAGGTTCTGCCGCAACTAGTTGGCAGCCCGTACCAAAGGAACTCCTCAGTGGCCCTAGTTGTGCCCTCAAGCCATGCGGATGAGGCTCTTGCTCATGAGATAAAAGCTCTTAAGATCATCGACAGTTACGGTCCCCGGAAAGACCATAGTGTACAAAGTGAAAATGGATATGCCATTTCGCCAAGCAAGATGCACAGCATTGATTACATGGAAAATTGTGACAAAGAGAGCGTGTAAGTATTACGCTAGTGTATATGCTTTGATTTTGTGCTCGTATCCAGCCTTCTATGGTGTTCCATTTATTTTCAGGACATCAACATGGTACTACATGCCACCTTTGAAATGATATCTCTGCATATTGGCTAGGACATAGATTAACATGCAAGTAAAAATTTTTCTTTCCAATCAATATAATTGAGCAGAAAACAACTTGATTTGTTCTGAAATATGGCATGCAATTGTTGAAACCGAGTGAATTTTAAACATTTATGTTAGCATTCACACATTATCCTGGATTGATGCATCCATTTTGTTTGCAGTGTCAACGTCAACTTTGCTGTGGCGATTGTAATGTTGTCAGATAACTATGCTATAAGATAGCTTTTGGCTTGCTCATTGATTATGACGTGCTTCTTAATTAAAACCAGTTCTAGGATACTGATAAATTAGTTAACAAATTTTCTTTTAGCATGCTGATTCTAAAATTTACCATGCTTGTTACTGCTTTATAGTGTGTTTGCCCATGCTTATCGTGTCAAATTTACAGTTGCTCCGAACGTGGACGACCTGGTTGTCATGGTCTTTTCCCGTGTTGGAAAACTCAAAAATCAAAGAGATTGAAGGTAAAAATGTCACATTTTGTTTCTCTACTCTCTGGCGTTGGCACCAAACATCAGCCTGGCTCTGTTAAATGCAGGTGAAGAGACAGATGCGTGTGAAATCCTCGTAATCTGGCAGAAGATTATGTGCGATGATATATTGAGCCCTGGGAGTACAAGACGCATTTAAAATGTTCATGTATTGCGAGATGACACATAATTTTTGAAGTATTACGACAATGAAATCGCCATCTGTGCCCCCCATCATTGATCTTGTAGTCGGAAACTCAGTTGACTCAGATGGCCTCATATTTTTGGCCTTCTTGAGATAGGAATTTGGTGCAGGGACCAGTCTGGCAGCTTAGGTTCCAGAGGACAATTTAATCTGTTTATCAAGCATGTATCTTGAAAGTGTATTTACCAGTTGCTCTAGCCAATTTATGCTGCTTGTATTCTCCAACAGGAAAATGCTTCTTGTACAGACATTTGGTTGTAATGTTTTTGCTTCAAAGACTTGTAGAACATATCATGAGTGAAACCTGATGGATATAGATTTGCTTTATTAAATATGTTTGACTGCCTTTATTACATACATTTTTGGGTTATTTCACATACTCACATGCTGAAAAGCTTATGATTCCCTTGATCTGCATGCTTATTTTGAGCTGCAAGATTTATGAAGCTGCACTCTTAACTATCCTGATCATTTGAATCTTCCTTTACAAGATCTGACATAGTTCTTTGATAGCATGCGGATATATGCAGCTTGCACATGGATCTGCCAAGAATGCATATCACTATCTGCATAAAGTAAAAAAAATCATATATTACTACATTTTTTTGGATCAATTCATGCCAGATGTATATATCAACTCATTTGACTGAAGCAGCCATCATCCACTCAGGCTGGAGGAGCCAGGTTCAGAGGCCAGGGTAGCACTGCTCCATGCCAACGCCGTCGGCAAAGATGTCGCTCCACGACCACTGCTGCTGCCGGCCAATGTCGCCTTCTCCTCCTCCGAGTTCCGCCGCCGACGACGACAGCCGGTTGTCGGGGATGATGAGGTTGCTGGAGCCGGGCAAGTTGGTGCTACCGTTGTCGCTGCTGCTGGTGGAGCTGACGACGGCGCCGGTCGTGCCGCTGACATCGCTGTCGGGGATGTGGTCTTTTCCGCCGCCGATGCGGACGCCGGTGATGAGGAAGCGCCGGTGCGTGGAGACGTAGGGGCTCGCGGTGTGCACGGCGACGTCGCAGCTCCGGCACAGCAGGGCACGGTCCTCCAGGCAAAAGAAGTAGCCTGTCTTCTCCTGTAATTACAGAAATTAGTAGCAGCAAAATCAAGCCAACACGCTAAGTCGGGATCAATTCCGGAAAAAACCAAAATAATCCATGTAGTTAGTACTCCTTTGTCCTGCAATATAAGTTTGACACACATACTAAAGATATATTATTTAAATAATATTTAATAAAATAGATTGTATTTATCTTTAATAAAAAGGGATATTACTATATCTATATAATAAAACTAACTATAGTTCAATACTATTAAATATTATTTAAATAATATACTTTCTAGTATGTATGTCAGATTTATATTACGGAACGGAGAGAGTAAGATCCAAAAACTCTGTCCGTCAGTCAAGACATCAGTGTCATACTAATTGGACTGACCAATAGAGTGCCTTACTAATTGAAATAACCAACGGTCGGTGAATTTTACAATCATTTGTGGCAAGTTGAACTTGTGTGATAATCCA
This sequence comes from Bonia amplexicaulis, assembly GCA_036346245.1. Lineage (NCBI taxonomy): Eukaryota > Viridiplantae > Streptophyta > Magnoliopsida > Poales > Poaceae > Bonia > Bonia amplexicaulis. The sequence goes on along the minus strand of CM070768.1, from coordinate 3,430,613 downwards.
GTAACATCTTTCACATTTTATCGCCACGTAAATATATTTCTCGACCGGACCTCGCTTTATGTTCAAAATTTCAGTTAGGTCCCGACTCTTTCGATTTTTATTTGTCAAACTCCCATTTCGGCTTCGTTTGGTTCCCCTCTGTTAAATCCCATCTTGCCTAGTTACACTTCCATACGTGTATAGGCTGCATGGATTGTTTTGCAACACCATCTGATAGAGTGACAGCTGCTACCACATCTTGAAAGTTCACAACGAAAGATACAATCAGATACGGGTGTAATATCACAGATGTGCTTTTCAGGTGCTGTTGTTGGCCTGTTTGATATGGTTGTGAGTTATGAATTTTGACTGAAAATTTTGAATTTTAACTGTTTGCGACAGGGATTAAGGAAAGAGAGATACTCATTTACGATTTTGGTTGATACAGATGTTACGTTTTTAACATGTACTAAAGAACATGCCCGTATCTTTCAGGAGTCAGGACTATTTGATGAGGTATTCTAGAAAAAAAAAGGGACCATTTGATGAGGGAGGCAACAACCAAGCAAATATTTAGCTGGGACAGCAAAGCTAGCTAGCACCTGCAATTGTATGTCGGTCGCATTTTCTCCCTTCATAATAAAGGTTGCATTTGGCCATTTGATGCTTCATTGACCAATGAGATGTGCTCCGATGATAGTCTCACAAAAAGAAAGTCGATAAGAAAAAAATGATTAATTTCAATTTGGTGCTTCAGTATCTAAGAGGACGTTCGTATTGGCTTTTGTTCGTGATTTTTGGTTATGACTTATGATTTAAGACTAAAAATAAATGGTAACGACTGAAAAGGGATTTAGAAGAAGAGGACGAACGGTGGAAAAAGTGATAGAGAGATACGTGCGTATGATAGGAGTGAGAGGAGTGATGTGCGTGATGCACCCGTAACCCCTGTTTTATCTCCAGAGTAAGACGGTAAAGAATGGAGTGGAGAAGTTGGATGATCCTATTGGATTTTATTTATTTTTAAACAGAAACCAATGTGAACATGACGTAAAGTCCGTAGGAATTCCAAAGAAATCAAACTTTGGCCGTTAACCAGGAAAGCAGTGCCGTATATACTAGTCAGAGTATAACCAACCGTCGGCGAATTTCACGATTAGTTAAACATCTTACCACCGCGTAAATTCCTGGACTACTTAGGCCCCTATTCTATCGATTTCCGTCAATTTTACATTTGTCAGACTTTCATTTCGGCTTCAATCGGTGCCCTCTCCGTTTGAATCCCATATTTCCTAGTTATATATAGGGCCTGTTTGAAGAGCGGAATTTGATCCAAATGCTTAGCATTTTTCTAAAAAGTTCGTAGAGAAATCTCCCTCTTTCAAATAGGACTGTAAATAGTTGCATAGATTGTTCTGCAACACCTATCTCGCAACCAACATATTTGGAAAGTTCACGAGGAAAGATCGTCAGATACGCGTGCAGTATCGCTACTGTACTTTTCAGGTGCTGAAAGATGCGTCTTTCAGAAGTGAGGACCAATTTGACGAGGGAGGCAATCAAGCACGTCTAGATCTATTTAGAATACAGAAATTTCATAGTGTTGAAATAGTCTCATATTAGTTGTAGAAGAAAAATAGATTTAATTTAAAAGTAGGGGAGTATCTCACCTCATTAGCTAGCTTTTAGGATGAGAAGACACTTACGATCCAACAAGTGCTAAGAATCTTAGAAGCTTCACCTTGGTCCAATGGATACTAGTGTGTGAACGCCTGATGGACTGTGGCCTTGAGGGACTGTCGGTGTACGATGAAGGGACCTTGAGGGACCGTCGGTATATAGTGAACGAGCGGTGAATGGTTGAGGGACACCAATATGTGAAGGGGGAGTCCTACATTGGTTGTAGAAGGGTAAGAGACCTAACTTAAAAGTGCGAGTCTCTCATCTCATTAGCTAGTTTTTGAAGTGAGAAGATCCTTACGATCCAACACATAGAAAACAGATTAATTCTAGTAGAAATAAGAAAAAAGTTTCCACGTTTTAAATAAAACGTTAGTTATATAATGTTCTTTGGTGTGCTCAACCTAGTGGCAGAGGGCATCTAAAATGTTAAATTTAGGTGGGCACTAATGATGACGTGGAGGGCTCGTGGTCGACCCTATGCATTATTAGAGGTGTAGGCACTAAAGGTAATCTTTCCACGAGCCATCCTCAAGCTTGGGCTCCACTCAATTAGACCAAAAAATAGTAGTGTATAGCTAAAATTGTACTGTAGCTAGCTGAAATTACACTATAGTGAAAAATGGCTTATTTGGCGTAATTAAATTTAAAAAATTTAAAAATAGAAAAAAATATGTCAGCTTAGCACAGACAACGCAAACTAATACGAAAAAAAAGAACCGACAAAAAAACTAAAAAGTCAAAAGTTAAGAAAAAGACAAAATTTATGAATAGTAAAGAATAAGTCAGAAGCCAGAATCTCAAGCCGAAATGAACGGGACGTTAGTGTCCATTTAGAAGCAGTAACTTTTACATGAATTTTATAAAATTTTTTACAAAAATCAATTAATTTTTTTATAGGAATCGAAGAAAATTGCTATGCTCCAAATAAGTCACGTGAGCTCAAGAGCTCCTTTTGCATCAAACATTGAAGATACCATCCACCCTAAGTCCTTACGGTACTACGGTAGTCCTATTTTTCATTGTCACTGATCTCCGTATTGGTAGCCATGGCGGCATTTACCCCCCTTTTTTACCTGTTCTAGTCTACGTACTACAATTAGGGGTGAAAACGGGTCGGGTTAATCCCGACCGATCCGGCACCGAATCCGATTGGTACCGAATCCGATTGGTACCGAATCCGATTGGTACCGAATCCGGAGAAAAAAATATGGGTTAGGATATGGTAACAGCAATATCCGTCCGAATCCGATATCCGTCCGAATCCGAACGTCTTCAAGTTTGATTTCGTGTTAGTGCTACTATTTGACGTTTCATTTTCTTTTGCAATGGTAAAATAAAATCTTCCACATCAGTTATTAAGTAGTAACATCAAGTTCTTGACAGTACGTCCTCCTACTCTATTTGTTATACTGCATGCATTCCTTACAAACAAGTAGGGGTGCAAACGGCTCGGGTTAATCCCGACCGATCCGGCACCGAATCCGATTGGTACCGAATCCGATTAGTACCGAATCCGGAGAAAAAAATATGGGTTAGGATATGGTAACAACAATATCCGACCGAATCCGACCCGTTTTCACCCCTAACTACAATCTAAAGTACTCACAGTCGGAAGTATATCCCCTGCCATTAGAGGACACACTGTGGCTACAACGGATGTGAGCGTGGTCGGTGTGTATTCTTTTCGGCTGCATCTTTATAATTTTTAACCTTAGTGTGAGTGTTTGTGCGAACGAACCTAATGTCAAGAAGCCGTTTTAAAAAAGCTACCTTGATAAGCCGCTTTAAAATGATAACGAAGAAGCTGTCTCGTTTATTTATTTGAAAGAAGTCATAAGCAGAAAAGGACGGAACAGTAATGTTCAGTTTCATTGTAGCATACTGTAAAGTTAATCTAGCCCATTCACGCCCTAAACCAACGGTTGAGGAGAGGTCAAGGCAGAGAACTGTGCACCTCTGCCGTTCCCTATTGCTTTTTGGTGGCTGTATGACGAGCTAATTAGTGTTGTCTCTGACTTTTCACGATCTACAATATGTTAATTGGACCACTAATTTTTATAACTCGATATTATTATAAATTAACAAAATTATAAAAAAACTTTAACGATAAATCTTGCAATGCACGTAGTTTTCACACATCCAATGCTCCAGGCAAGCGAGGCTTGGCGCTGCTGCCAGTCACATGATTGCAAGCGGGTTGGGTGGCCCACGCATCAGTGACGGTCCAACGTTTGGAGCTTGGTTGAGTTTGTGAGCGAGCAAGCTATGAGTGTGATGTTTTTCTTTCCTTCTTTTTATTTAGTTGCACTTTTTTCTGAATTTCAAAATAAACTTTTTGCTGTGTTTGTAGTAGGTCTTTTTTTTGTTCCTTGTGTTCATTTTTCCCACCATTTTTTCTGCTAGAATTTTTTTATTCTATCAATAGTCTTAAATTATCCCACGAACATGTCTAATTTGTTCTCCTAATATATTTTTTATTTCTTTCGAACATCCTAATATACAAATGATGTCTAATTTTGAAGGTCTCATCGTAAGAGACGTGATAGTTTAAATGGATAGTTGGCCGCTCGGATCCAAGGATATGATCATTTAAAGTTTCGAATTGCTAAAATTATCTCCTCGAGTTGCATGCGTGGGGCTGACTGTCTTGGGTAGGTTGGCTTCCAAATGGGATTTTTCATGTCATCCACTGTATATATGAAAAACATAGAAACACCACTCTTGTAATAACTCCGTATACAACCAAGGGAGAAATGAAAAATAACGACTTATGTGTGTCATCTAGTTAATCGTATCCCAAGTTAAACCTCACTCTTTCTCTTGTTGAGATTTATCCAAATTAAGTCTCTGTTTGGTATTGTAGTGTTTCTCGTATGATCAAAAGCTCTCATATTTTTCTCCTATTGGATGCAAGTATTTAAAGCATCATTTTAGTCTATAGCATTAAGATCGTCTTAATTGGAATTGGCAAACATTCGAGTAACACTCGATTGTTAATTATATCATCATCTTAAGCGCCCACTCGACTACAACGCAAGCTAGCTTAGCAAGAGGATTAATGGAATCCATCATGGGCGCGCATATACGTACCTGGCAGATGTCGCAGACGGGGTGGCGGTCGCCGACGTCGGGCGAGGAGGAGCACGGCTGCGAGAGGCCGCTGCCGGAGGGGAGGAGCGCGACGCGGCGGTGCTTGCCGGCGAGCTTGTTGGCGGAGTGGACGGCTGCGTCGCACCGGCAGCACAGCGCGGCCTCGTCGGCGCAGCACAACACCGCCGCCTCCGCCTGCCCGCACGCGTCGCACCCGAATACCCGATCTTCATGCCCGCCGGCCGGCCGCCGATCGATATATGAAATTTACGGAGCAGACTGTGTCGGCGCGCCCCGTGCGCTACCTGCGAGGGGAAAAAAATCGATGGATATGGAGATGGGAGGTAGGGAGAGGATATATTAATTATTAACACTTGCTTGTTTTTGGTACCATAGGTGGTGGATGTCGTCTTACAAATATCTTCTATCCTATATAACATACGTAGTATGTCTAGTGATACAGATAGATCTTATAACCTATAAAATTAGCTGTTACAAAATCTTTAAACTTTTATAAATTTATATGTAAATATTAGTACTGATAAGATATTTTTGTAAAAATATATAGAGTTAATTGACTCCATAGACATCTTTCTTTCTATCCTTTTCTTTTCTTGCTCACCAAGGCTTGAGCCTCAAGGATAGTGGTACCATGACGCCACTTGTGTGGCGGATAGACGGGCACTCAGATGCCGATGTTCTGCGGGAGTTTTAGAGGAATTGTGTGTGTTGGTTTCTGTGAAATTTTTATAAAATTAGCCTCGTAGGCGCGACGCCATGCCGCGCCAGGCACTGTAATCGCGAGGAACTATTTTTAAAAAATCTAAGGGCATATGCGTATTTTCGCAAAAGGTAAATGATTTTTTTTGCAAAAAAGCGAGGACCTGTACGTAAAAAAAACCACGGGGGACCTCTACGTAAATAAATGAGGACCCGTGCGTAATTTCAAAAACTGCGGGGGGCCATCACGCAAAAGGGAGGAGCTTAAAAAAACTGCCAGAGACTTTTTTGCGAGAACCAGAGACCTGTATGTAATTTCAGGAAACCTCAGGAAAATGCCTCTCCGATCAGACAGAATTCCCGTCGCCACGCCGCCGGCCGGAGGCCTGTGCGACGTGGAGTCCCTCCGCGCCGAGAATGCTGCGGGGCGTAATAGAGGTTTGATTTCTATAGATTTTAAATAAGCCTTGGATACGCACAGTTTTTAATCGCTGTACATGGCCATTCGACAATTGTACGCACTATGAACCGTTGGATGATAAAATCGAGCTTCGTGTTCGTCCATATATGCTAGAGATAGATTTCCTTTTTCCCCGTTTGAGTCTTGGTCCATGCTCGACATTTAATTGCGAGATAGGGTGCAGGGTGGAGGAGGCGTGGATGCCATCTTATGTCGAAAATATAGGCAATATTTTAATTCTAGATTTTACTAGGAGATAAATATCATAAATAACTAATGATGAATAAATCAATATTAGCAGCAAGCAACTCATTGTACTTCAAAATATATAGACAGATATAATTTAAACAAGTCTGTTAATCACACGGACGACTTACAGTTGAGTTTGATGATAAACGGGAAGTAGCACAGCCTACATATAGTGCATAATATAGACTAAGCAGCGAAGCGAGCGGTCGCGCAGATATGCACTAGCTAGAAACCTTATTGTCACCTCCATGTAGGTCTTTACAGTAGCAATAGCTCGAAGATACCGCTTCCCTTTTCACAGTGTACGTCGGGAAGAAGAGTCAATAAGGTTCAGACAGCGCAACACAACAATTAATACAGGTTTGCAGGAGGAAGGAAAAGAAATGAAGAACGTAGTAATTCAGGCCTCTCTACCCTAGACGTCTTCAAGCATATATATAGATGTAGACTGTGAACTAACATATTTAATCAGCCATTTACCCGTTAGTAACTGTCTATTATCAATACCCAATAAAGCCTTACATTCAAACGCTTGAATCTTATTCAAACAGAGAGAGTTGCAAGATTTAGCGGCACGGTCGTAAGTCACATGTCACGCAAATAAAGCTTCAAATTCAAACGTTTGAACCCCATTCAATCAGGGAGAGATGCACGGTTTAGCTGCTCGATCGCAACTCACAAGTCATGTGATTTTCTATGCCAAAGTATGTGAATACGCGTGCATGTGTGTTTAGCCAAAACCCTCTCATACCATTTGTCTTAAGCTTTTAGAAATGACAAGAATCTCACCTTATAAATTGGTCTTCTCTATCTTGTTTTAGTAATATGGTATTAAACCAAGTATACTTTAAAATTATAGAAAATATGCCTCACTTATATGAGCCTATTTCTAATATTTTATTGTAGTTGTAACATCCCCGCTGAATGGAGCAACTGTACTATGGCATGTTATTAGGTTTTTGTTACATAGCATAACATTTCAGAAACCACTGTTCATCGTAACACACTAGCATTATTCGGAAGTTTCGTTCATATGTCATCTGTAGCTTGATGAATTAAGTGGGCACCATACATATATAGATGGTCTATCTCTAGTTATTTCGTGGTCCCATTATATACATCCTATCTGTGCGGTCCTAATCAATGAGTGTGATTTTTGTGGTTGCTTCAATGCATGCCTGAGTAGTTAGTTTTCTTTCTTCATCAACACATGCGTTTTTTTTTGAGACGAACACATGATTCTCGATATGCCATTTATATATACTTCTTTTGCAACCACCTCGAGACCCCGGTTAAAATGATATATGAAACAGTTGGAATAAAGTTAAGAATTATACATATGTATAATTAGCACCAGTACTAAAACCATAAACTCCCTCCGTTCCCAAATAGAAGTCATTTTTTATGCATGCACTTACAAATTTAAAACATGAAAATGATAGTAGTAGATTGGTTTGTTATTTAAAAAGAGTTTTCTTACACTCATGTTTTCCAAAATTTTTACTACTACATCACTAAGGCCATGTACAATGGTGTGGTGTCAGCTATCTATAAGTCTTATTATATAAGACACGAGATGATATATATGAGAGAGAAGGAGCATAGAGAATTAGACTATCTCTCATGCAACAGTCGACTGTAACGCGAGAAACAAAATATATTATGTCATAGAAAAACTGTTTATAGAGACGTATAAAAAAGATAATCTATTATATGAGCTATCTTTAATACCATCTACAAATGATATAAAAGATATCATAAATAGCAGTTGTCTATATTATTATACGTGCTATAAAGAAAGTAGTGCTGTGCACATAAAAAACCATATAGATGTCCGAAACCACGTCCACTTGCAAACAGAGGGAATACAAGATATAGTTCTAATTGTCGGCCACGAAGCTAATTAGCATGGACTTATCGCTCCCAAAAAAAAATCTACGATATTTTCGCCGAAGATGACAAACATATAGTAGAGCCGTCAACATCACGCGCATCATCAGATTCAGATGCGCTTGCACGGATGAGAATGCGCACACGTAAGCGTACGTATCCGGTACCCCTAATCCACATCTGATGTGTTTGTTTTTGTTCTTTCTTGCTCGATTAATTTTGCTGCCATTCCAAATCCACTAGGTTACTAGTTAACCAAAGGATCGAAAGTGAGGCGTGCCTTCCATCGATCTTGGAATATGTGCAAGGACATGGGCAAAGGTGTATTATGAGCCATCTTTTTATTTGCCACTTAAGTGCCTACAGTATTGAGGCAAAATAACCTCTAAAAGAATCTTAGAAGAGAGAAAGTCGTATAGGCTGTCTATATATTACAAATGAAACACCCCAAATTTTCAAAATTTGAAATTTAATGTGAATTTTGTTAAATTTTGATTTCTTTCCCAATTTAGTATGGATTCGCGAAAACCCGCTTTCCTTTTTCTCTCTTTCCGCCTTCGCTTCTCTCTGGCGTCGCTCGCGCACGTGCGCTTCTTCCTCTTCTTCCGGAAGGCGCTATCCGCGCGTCGCCTCCTCCTCCTCAGGATTTCGGCGCCGCTCCTCCCTCACCCAACGTCAGCACCATACCTCGGTCCCACCAGTCAGCCCCTAGCCCCTCTGCTCCCCTCCTCGCGCAACGTGCGGCGCACGCCATCGCTCCGCCACTGCTATACTCATCTCATCTCGCGGTTTCCTCTCACACACGGTCAACAGGGGACAGGGAATTGCAGAGCAGCAGCGCCACATCTCCCTCACAGCTCCCGCGCCACTCCAGTGCATTCCCCCTTCCACTCAGCGTGAGCCGAACGCGACCAAGAAAATATCCCTGTGGCAACCGATCGACTCACGCGGAATATAAAGCCCCATTTCTCACTTCCCTGAGCCTTCTAGAAACCTCACAAGCCACCTCACCCAGCTAATTGAGCTCACGTTTCCGGAATCGCCGACGAGCGTCTCCCCTGCGTCGGTGAGCCCTAAAAGCCAATCGCATGATTTTGTCGATTATAATCCAATTCCATTTGCTGATACACTCCTTGTTACCTCTTGAATACCCCGGTGAACTCGTCCGAGGTCGGGCGTCTGCCTAGAGCTCTAGCGGCGGAGGCCGCTGTTGGCCGCAAGGACCTCACCGTGGCCAGCTCGCTTGGGTTCTTCTCAAGCTGCACTGTCACTTCTAGTAGCCTCCTAGTGCCCTGTAGATGATGAAAACCCAGCCGAATTGACCCAAACCCCACCAGAGCTCCTTACCGCCGTTGTGAAGACCACTTTCTTCTCGGTCGCCGCTAGCTTATCCTGGCTACCCCCGTCGTTTCCAAAGTTCAAAAATGGAAACCCAAGCTAACACACTAGCTATCCGTGAAAGTCGATTCTTCCCAGGAACCCTAGCCTCGCCGCTTCTTGAGGTGGGCGACTGCTTCTGGCCGAGAGGGGCTGTCTGAAGGTTGAAGACGACCCTCCCGTGGGCGACGTGGAGTCATCTCGACCCTCCAAGCAGATCCATCCAAACCGTCCAAACCTGTTCAAACCCGCGCTATAGATGTCCTGCAACCGCTTATCCGAAGCGCCGCATCCGCGAGATCTCGCCGTCCGCGCGGGCCGCGTGATGCCCATCGGTGGCGTGCGTCGCGTGTGCTGGGCTTCGCCACAGGCCACGGCCTGCGCGGCCCGAAAGGCGGCCAGCGCCCCGCCGCCGCCATCAGCCTTTGGGTCGGGCCGCACTGTTCACAATCGAGCCCAACACTGTTCATAGCATTTAAAAATTCAGAAAAATCCCCAAAAATCCAAAAATCTCAGAAATATCAAAATGTACCATTTTGACCAGTTTAATATCTAAAACCCAAATATGACCTCCATTCCATTAAATTTGAATTTTATAAATTCAAATTTATAAATTTAGACCCTATAAAATTAAATTTGTAAAGTTAAGCTCCAACATCATCCAAACTCTTTTTGAGATTATGTACAATTTGTATTTCTTTTAGTAGACTATTTTCCTTAACTTGATTAAAATCAAGTTTAGACTTATGTTGTTATTTTATGTGTGTGCGCTAGCTTCCGAGTTCGCAGAAGTCGCAGTTGTAGAGCCGGAGCCCGTTGCCCAGCTGTACGAGATAGTAGAGATCCCTGATCGGCAAGGCAAGTCCTAAGTTTTTAATCATGTTGAACCTTATGAAATTACATTATTTAATTAAGGTATTTGCATTATGGATAGTTGTGAAATATTAATTGCTTAAAGTAAAATGTTTAGAATGGCATGCTATTTAGTTATTCCTACTACTGAAAAATGCCCTGTCTTAATTGATAGCCATATTCACCTTGACAACCATAGTAATAATTGAAATACTGTATTAAGATTTATAGATCATCTCACTCAACATTTTGCACTACTAAGTGACTTTGGCTGCTGGCCATTAGAATTGGAAAACTTGTACCAAGGTAGGAGTCAGAATGTGGGGTCATCACAATGTGATCCAAGCCCACGACTCTACCTTGGGAGAACTAGGGGGAGGGTCAGAAGGTGGGGTCATCACAAAGTGATCTAAGCCCACGACCAAACCCTAGGATTGGACCTAGGGTAGAGAGGCTGGTGGGACTCCGGATAATGGACTAGGCCTACCGCTTTACCCTAGGGTGGAGGCTGTTTGGATTGGTGGTGGCTAGTGCTGTTGAGCTCAGCAGAAGTTTGTGGTTGGTACCTCGGTGAAAATATAAAGATAAGAACCTTGTGCCAAGTAAAGAATATAGTGATCGCTCAGACCACAGGAGTTGACTTATCAACCCGGTTTAGTAGTCGTCGATTCGATTGAATCTCTACAGGCTGAGGTGTTTTGATGATGTGGGGTTAGGTATCTCATGGTACCTAACAACGGTAGTGGACACTCACACGGCAAGAAAATGAGAACTTTTTAAATGTGCGCCTAAATGAGTGACGCTACCGGGTAGAAGCTATATAAAGATTTGAGCAGTGAAACGGCCTGGCTTTCTTAACTCTGTCGCGGGAGTTAAGGGATCATGTGGGTAAAGTTGAGCAACTCAGAGTGAAATAATGGTATTCGAATACGCCGTGCTTCCGCTAATGAAGTCGTGTTAATTGGGTGATTCCAACAATGAGGCATAAGTAGAGCTTTTGATGTTAATCTGGTTAATGGTGAACTTTATCTGATAATTGAAAACCCCTTGATCTTATGGAGAAAATGTTTTAACTTTGTTTGTTTGCAAATAAAACTACATCCACAAAGTATAATAAACCCCTATACACCCATCCTTGAATATCCTTGCATATAGTAAGACATGATTACCCTTGTGACTTGCTTGGTACGGTGGTACTCATGACTTGCTAAACAAGTTACTAGAAGGTCAATGGATCCAAGGAGAACCAGCGGAGGAAGGAGCCCTGGAGGAACCAGTCTTATATGATGAGGATTGGTTTTAGGTCTTAGCCTCGCTCAGGCCGCCTGGGGTGTGTTTTTGTAATGTATTATGGTTTGTGGGCTTGCGCGCCTACTGTTTAAACTGATGATAACCATATATTGTAATAAAGTTGGATCTTTATTGTAAGCTTGTGCTGTTGTGATAATCGCTTTATTTGGAACGTCGTAACTGTTCATTTTTGTACGGTTACAAAGTTTAGTAATGTCTCCAGAAATGGGGGCGTTACAACAAATTTTGGTCTTCAAGAACTAGAGGCTGGTATAATCTCTAGAATTGAAGGCAGCCTCTTCAGACTAAAATATTCGAATGACCCACTTATCTGAGGGGTTTGGATCGTAGGAGGAGAGATTTTTTCTAGTTTGCTAGGCTCACCTTAGAGGCAATACGAATATTACACATTGCAGACAAAATTGATAAGCTTAGAGGCTGCCTGCGGGTCCCAACTTAGAAGCTATGTAGTCTCTAAACATTATGGATGCCCTTAGGATTTTTGTTAATGTATAAGAGAGAACAAGGAGAGAGTAGAATTTTTTTGTTGACATGGGAGAGAGAGAACAAGGAGAGCATAGCTGGCTCTTGGTAAAGAGACGACTTAAGACCATAAAATAAGGAGATGTAGATAGTACAAAATATTATTATATGAGTTGTTGGCTATAACAAACACCTTTTTCATGCAATAATTTAAATATTATAGGGTCACATAAAAACTTAAGAGACAATCCAATATAAAGTTGTAGTTTTGTCTCTAGATGATATGGAAAGGTGATACGGGGTCGCCCGATCTTCTCGACGTAGGATCTGGATACTCACGTGGATTTGATGAACCGTAGTGATCCCCCGTTGCCAATGCAAGAGTTAGCACTCTATAATTCGCCCAACCTCACGTCTTGAACTTCACGACCACCGATGAAGTTCTATTGCGCTCCCAATTCCCAATGGAAAAGGTTGAACAATCTTAATTTCAATGAACTCCCAATTCTCTCAAGTCGGTTTGCCCAACGAAAGAATAAGAGTTTTCTATTATCAAAGTGGTTCCCTTTACAATGGGGTCTACCCTCAATATATAGTCTCACCAAGGCTATCCAACACTAAACTTTCCATGTGGTACTATTCACGCGACCGTAGCACCAGTCATGTTCATGGGCCGTGACGGTTTCATCGCTCACGCCCGCAAACACCGTAGCGCTGTCGTAGCACGGGCATGGTAATGTTCACGCATTGCACTATTCATGGGTGACCATTGTTCATCTTGTCCTTGATCTCCATTCATCGCCGACTCTTCAAACCCGAGCACAAGTAAAACATTGTTTTTAGGTAGTATACAATTCTCATTAAAATTAATGACATGTTCATTAAGGAGCGAGTTCACCGGGATTGTAGTTTCTTGGCTCGTCTTTGTTGTTATTGGTCCTGTTATTGAAGTCTCATTACTAGCTTTGGCATTACTAGCGATGTCCTCATCATCCTCCCTTCTTGAAAAGGAGTCGACCTCGACTGCACAATCTTGTCCAAAGAAAGGTGATAGATCGACAACATTAAATGTAGAACTTACCCCATAGTCATCAAGGAAGCTCAATCTTGTATGCATTGTCATTGATCTTGGCAAGAACTTTAAAGGTCCATCACCACGGTGCATCAATTTGGATCTACGCTCATGAAAGCGATCTTTGCGAAGGTGGACCCACACTAAATCACCGGTTCAAATAGCATTTTCTTTCTAGATTTGTTAGCTTTGGAAGCATAAGCACGTACCTTCTTTTCAATTACCTCTTTAGTTGTGGCATGGAGTTTTTCACAAAATCAAGACGCTTAGAAGCCTCCATATTTGCACGTTCTTGTAGTGGGAGAGGAAGTAAATCAAGGGGCGTGATTGGTTTGAAGTTGTAGAATGTACCGCCTTGTTATATGCAAACTCCACATGCGGTAGACAATCTTCCCACTCTTTTAAGTTCTTTATCATGGTACGTAGCAACGTTGAAAGTGTGCGGTTCACCACCTCTGTTTGCCCATCTGTTTGTGGGTGACAAGTCGTTGAAAACAATAACTTTGTCCCAAGTTTGGCCCACAATGTCTTCCAAAAGTAGCTCATGAACTTGACGTCGCGATCGAAACAATGGTTCTTAGCATTCCATGCAATCTCACAATCTCCTCGAAAACAAATCAGCTACATGCGACGCATCATCGCTCTTATGACGGGGAATAAAATGTGCCATTTTAGAGAACCTATCCACAACAACAAAGATCGAACCCTTCCCTCTTGGTCCTAGGCGGTCCTAACACAAAATCCATGCTAATATCTTCCCAAGGAGCACTAGGAACAGGAAGTGGAGTATACAAACCATGTGGATTGAGTTTTGATTTTGCCTTATGGCATGTGATGCATCTTTGAACAAACCTCTCGACGTCTTGCCTCATATTTGGCCAATAAAAGTTATCAGCTAACATCATATAAGTCCTCCCTCCCGAAATGCCCCATCAATCCTCCGCATGAGATTCCCCAACAATAACAAACGCACGGAGGAATCCGAACACATAGCTTATTCATGCGAAGAGAAAACCATCATGAATATGAAATTTATCCCACCCTTTTCCATCTTTGCAATTAGAATATGGAGCTGCAAATTCATGATCGGAAGCATATAAATCTTTCAAACTTTCCAACCTCGGTACCTTTACTTCCAACCGAGTCAACAACACATGTTTTCTAGACAAAGCATCGCCTACCACATTCTCTTTGCCTTTCTTATATTTGATAATGTATGGAAAGGTCTTAATGAATTCTACCCACTTAGCATGTCTACGATTCAATTTCGCTTGCCCCTTTAAATATTTCAAAGATTCATGATCGAATGTATTATGAATTCCTTAGGCCAAAGATAATGTTGCCAAGTTTCCAACACACGCACAAGAGCATATAGTTCTTTATCATAAACATGATAATTCAATTGTGCACCATGAAGTTTCTCACTAAAATATGCAATGGTTTTCTTTCTTGCATCAAAACACCACCAATACCTATTCCACTAGCATCACATTCAATCTCAAAAGTTTTTGTGAAATCGTAAAGCAAGCAATGGTGCTTCACAAACATTTCTTCAATTCAACAAAAGCTTTGTCTTGTTTTTCTCCCCACTCAAAAATCACTCCCTTTTTAGTTAATTCATTTAATGGGGCAGCAATGGTGCTAAAATCTTTCACAAATCGCCGATAGAAACTAGCAAGCCCATGGAAGCTACGAATTTGACTCACATTCACGGGAATTGGCCAATTTCTAATAGCTTCAATTTTAGATTCATCCACTTCAATGCCATGAGCTGAAACAACATAGCCTAGAAACACAACCTTACTAGTGCAAAAGTACACTTTTCAAGATTGGCATACAAGCATTCTTTCCTAAGCACTTCTAGCACTTGTTTGATGTGTTCAATATGATCTTCAGAAGCGACTATATATCGAATATCATCAAAGTAAACTACCACAAATTTTCCAATGAAGTGTCTCAAAACATGGTTCATTAAGCGCATGAATGTACTAGGAGCATTGGACAATCCAAAAGGCATCACTAACCATTCATACAAGCCAAATTTCGTTTTAAAAGCGTTTTCCATTCATCACCATGTTTCATTCTTATTTGATGGTAGCCACTACGCAAGTCAATCTTAGAAAAGATAGTAGAACCACTTAACTCATCAAGCATATCATCTAACCTAGGAATAGGATGACGATAGCGACGGTTATGTTGTTAATAGCTCTACGGTCTATGCACATTCTCCAAGTACCATCTTTCTTAGGAACAAGAATAACAGGCAACACGAGGACTAAGACTCTCGCGACGTAACCTTTGTCCAAAAGTGCTTACACTTGGCGCTGAATCTCCTTCGTTTCTTCTGGATTTGTGCGGTACGGCGACCGGTTGGGAAGAGGGGCTCCCGGGACTAAGTCAATTTGATGCTCAATACCTCGAATAGGTGGTAAACCAGCGGGCACCTCCTCCGGAAACGTCGTCATAAGCCCGCAAAACTTGAGAAACAAAGACTAGGAAGAGATGTTAAGTCATTAGTAGAAAGCAATGCATCCTTGTACAACAATACAAGGTGCATCAAAGTGGGTCATCTTTCATCTCTCTCGGATCGGTTGGTGGCTATCATGATTAAGTTTTCTCTCCTCGGTCTTGCCTTTACCTCTCGTGTTTGGTTTGTGGCTCTCACTCACTTTTGTGGAATCACACTCTTTTGTTCTCTCCCTTTCTCACTCTCAACTTGCACTTCAATCTTTTGTACAGTATCATTTACAATTTGAGAAGGAGTCAACAGTAGCAAGACGACTTGTTTTTGTTCCACCAAAACTTGTATTGGTTAGTTCTTCCATCATGAATCACAAGACGATCATATTGCCATGGCCTTCCTAGCAGCAAGTGACATACGTCCATAGGCACCACATCACACTCCACCGTATCACGATAAGTGCCAATTTCAAATTCAACATCCACGGTGTATCCCACACTCAATGAACCTCTCTCATGCAACCACCGGATCGATACGGATGTGGGTGTTTCTTGTACTTCAATCCAAGTTTATTGCAAAGCTCCTTGCTAGCCAAATTACGACAACTCCCACCATCAATGATTACCTTGCAAAATTTGCCATCTTTGCTAACTTGAGCTCTTGTATGGAATAAATTGCAGTATTGTTCTTGGGAAGGCTTTGGTTGCACACTCAACACCGCTCGGAGCACACACAAGTATAGGACCAACTCGGTTCACAATACTCTATGTCTTGCTCCTCCTCATGTGCATCATCATATGTGCCTAAATCAACATTGTGATCATTCTCTTCTTCACTTGCGAATCATATTCTCCATTATCTAATATCAACATCGCTTTGTTATTTGGGCAATCCTTTTGCATATGACCACGACCAAGGCATTTGAAGCATTGTATACCGCTACTCTTGTTGTAGAACCCACGAAGAGGGAACACTAGCTGCTGGATTTGATGGCTTCCTTGCACTTGGAGTGGCTTCTTCCTTCTTGCTAGATGATGAGCGAAAGCTTGAACCACCACTTTGAGTCGTTCGTTGGCTTACTTGTGATTTGGAACCATATCTTCCTCCGGGTGGGTGTGCGTGCAGCAAAGGACGTTGATCTTGCAAACTTAGCATCCTCTTGCAATTGTCGTTCGCCTTTGTAGCTTGATGCACTAACTCATAAAGATTGGTATAAGGCTGAAAATTGACAATTCTTTTGACTTGATGGTTCAAACACGAGAGAAGCGTGCCATGGTTTGCTCTTCTTGTTCTTGAACCTTGGCTCGAATCATGGCTAGCTCCATCTCCTTGTAGTACTCCTCCACGAATGTGCTCCCTCGCTTCATATTCTGCAATTTATCAAATAGATCACGTTTGTAATGACGAGGAACAAACGGCTCTCATTTCCCTTCATCTCTTGCCATGTTGCAACAGGGTTTTCTCCATTCTCAACTCTTTGAGTAATGACTTGTTCCCACCAATCCAAAGCATAACCTTCAAACTCAAGTGATGCCAATCGTATCTTTCTCTCATCCGTATAGTGATGCATACGGAATATTTTATCAACCTTCAATTCCCAAGTGAGATACTCCTCGGGATCTGTTCCACACGCAAACTTGGGCATGGAAAACTTGAGCACGCCCAATCCATCATCTTCATTGCGTGGACGACGATGATGGTCATTGTAATGCAAAGCAAAATCACCATCCACTTCCATCGCATGTGCAGCACCACCACGCCCACCACGGCCTCCACCTAGACCACGACCACGCCCTCCATGGGCTCCTCCTCGTCCTCCTAGGCATGGTGGGCGCACCACGTTAGTCGCCACTCGGTGTTGCGGTGCAGGAGGTACATGTGCAGCAGCTTCTCCTCCTTGAACACTTGCTTCATCGCCGCCATTGCGAGCTTGTATAAGCCTAGTGAGGGTCCCAATGTGCTCCCGCAATTGGCGCACATTTTCATCGACTTGTATCTCCATATTTTGCATATCCTTGCAATTTGATCGACAAAAGAATCATGCTTCTCGTGGAGTTGATTGAGCCCTTGGTGTAGCTCACGTTGAAAGTGTTCATGAGTGCCCCAAATTGATATTGCTTGACGAATGCACGAGTTTCATTTGTCCCACCACTCATCATGGTGTTCTTCTCCACCGACATGGTTAGTTATGCAAGAAACAAATAGTGTGTATATAATAATGCTTTGTGGAAATCACTCAATCTCACTATGTCCTCTCTCCAAGTAAAGTTCTTACAACGAAGTGAATTAAGGCCAATAAAAACTTACACCTGGTAGAAGTGACAACAGCACAGTGATGATCAAGCGAAATTAAGAGTGTTCACTACTTGCACAACAACGGTTATATGGTGGAGCTTGGCATGAGTGTATATCCTAGCAATCTGAAATTCTTGATGTTGTAAAGTTAAGTAATAATCCAAGCTAGAATACTTTGCCTAAGTGTTGATCCAAAAGATTTAAGTGAAGTATATGAACGCACACGCAAAAGATTAATGTGACTCGATGCAAACAAAGGAATGAGCTAGACAATCGAAATTAAAGAATAGATAGCTCATTTCGCACCAAGTACTAGGAGAGACGCTAGCCAATTGCAATGATATGAATGTAAGGGCACGAGATTGCTCAAGAGGTTAAATTACACAATCTGAATTTATGGATTAAGAACTCACCCAAATTCGGCCAATGCTTTCTTTTTCTTTCTTTCTTTCTTTCTTTCTTTCTTTCCTTCTCTTTTTTGGCTCAACTTCCTCTTTTCTTTTCTTTCAAAGGCCAAACTAGGTTTAATTGTTCTTTTGGTTTTGCATAGGTCACAAATATTCAAGAAGGTGTGAAGTACTCAAGAGCGACCCTAGATGCAATATTCAACAACTAGTCTCAAATGATGAAAAGAATATCGCAAGATTTTTTTGGATTGGACACAAAGATTAGGCTACGCAAATAAACACGAACGATCGACACCTAAACAAAAATTCTAATGGATCAAAACCTAACAAAACTCACAAAATTAACAGATGCAAAAACTAGGGTTTGGTTAATTTTTTTTGTTGCAATTTTCAGTTTAATGGACTATAGGATGAAAAATAAATCAATCTAAAAGTAAGGGTAAATAATCCTACCGAGTAAACCGCGCTCGATACCGAGATGATGCGGGTCGCCCGATCTTCTCGACGAGGATCCGGATACTCACGTGGATTTGATGAACCGTAGTGATCCCGTTGCCAATGCAAGAGTTAGCACTCTATAATTCGCCCAACCTCACGTCTTGAACTTCACGACCACCGATGAAGTTCTATTGCGCTCCCAATTCCCAGCGGAAAGGTTGAACAATCTTAATTTCAATGAACTCCCAATTCTCTCAAGTTTGGTTTGCCCAACGAAAGAACAAGAATTTTTCTATTATCAAAGTGGTTCCCTTTACAATGGGGTCTACCCTCAATATATAGTCTCACCAAAGGCTATCCAACACTAAACTTTCCATGTGGTACTATTCACGCGAATGTAGCAGTGCATCGTTCATGGGCCGTCGGTTCTTGTTCACGGCCCAAAACACCGTAGCCAGCGTCTTGTAGCACAGACCCTGCATCGCTCACGCATTGCACTATTCATGGGTGACCATTGTTCATCTTGTCCTTGATCTCCATTCATCACGACTCTTCAAACTGAGCACAAGTAAAACATTGTTTTAGGTAGTATACAATTCTCATTAAAATTAATGACATGTTCATTAAGGAGCGAGTTCACAGGGATTGTAGTTTCTTGGCTCGTCTTTGTTGTTATTGGTCCTGTTATTGAAGTCTCATTACTAGCTTTGGCATTACTAGCGATGTCCTCATCAAAAGGTATATAGTTAGCACTCCTGTCTATTATTGTACATGCCCTAAAAAATAGTGACCCAAAGTCTTTGAACATATATACAATTAATTAAGTTGTCTCCTTAATTAATTTATTCCTTTTTTTGTCGAGAAACATGGAAATTACACTAGTCAGCTGACTTGCATTTGCTGATGAAAATACCACTACATGCAAATCGTCTAATTGTACTTGTCACTAGCTTTGAATTATATTTTTTCTTTGAAGAAAATAACACTGTGACAAGGTCGTCGTCGAAGACCACTGACAATAGACGAATTAATGCGACTTTTTTACTGTATAAAAAGAAGAAGCAGAAAATTTTCAACCAGGATGTCGTTCCAATTGTTCCACTGAACATTTCATACGCCATTTTTTATTTTAATTCCTGAACGTCTGTTTCTTGTAAATCTAATCCCCTCGGTAGATACCTACTGAGCCAGAGAAGCTTGACAGGTGCCTCCCGAGCCCCCCTATTCGATAGGTCGCCGAGCGGACTTAGCACGCTTAATTAGCGCTTTAATTAGTGCTAATCGTATTTAATTAGTACTAATCATAATTAATTAGTGATTAATTAAATTAGCATGCCAATCTGTCCCATCCGGTCGCTGTGCATGACATCTATTTTAATTAGTACTAATTGTAATTAATTAGCACTAATCATGAGTTTAATTAAGCATTGATCAAGTGCATGATTACTGTACTTAATTACATAGTATTATTCCCAATATTCAGTCATGCAAGATATGTTACTTTGGCCATTATAAAACCCCCCAATTATTACATTTTGTTTTACATTCTGAGGCTTTCAAGTGTCAAACCTATAGTTGACTTGTAACAACAACATATGGAGAATGGCGGTACTAATAATAATAATAATAATGTACTTTAAAAATATTGGAATCATTGGCAGTTTAATATACGAACGCATTTGTCTTTGAATATTCAGCTAGTAGCTTTGCAACAAGTACTAACTAACACAATAGTTAAAGAAATTTTGTACTAGGATAAGGTAGCATGCCTCATTGACCAGCTGCATGCACTTTGATCCATTGAATTAGTGACTAGTGTTAGAAAAAACTCCTCTACTTATTGATTTGTTCCAACAAGTTACAATTTAGATCAGTTTAGCTCTAGTTCTTGCTCTATTATTCTAGCTAGTCCCTAGGAGAGAATATTTTTTGCTCGATGTCTCGTTGATATGTGTGTCATGACTCTAATAATTGCAATCTCATGACAATTAATGACAACCGGATGTGTAAGTTTTGCTAGTAATTAATCTAAAAACAAACAATTCTATTCAAATAAGTTAATTGCTTTGAAAGCTTATCCTAGAGTATACAAATGCTATGTACATGTTGTATACTCACAAATCATCTTTTATCTCATTATTTGTTGATATTATCATAAATTACCAAAAAGGGAAGACCGTAAAATCTAATCCCTCCATTATGAGTTAATGGTGATGTTTTGATAATTAATGTCAATTGATTTATGAACTAACATTTTTTATGAGTTGGATGAATAGATTAGGTTCCACAAATAAAGATGTCTCGAGATGATTTCATGTGTTAAAGATCATTAAGTCAAGATGCGGGATGGAAGATGGCTTCATGAGTTGAACGCCATCAAGAAAATGATGCACCACGAGTTGATGTATGTCCAAGAAGAGATGATCATGAGTTGGTCATCAAGTCAAGGGAAGACCTATCATGTGTTGATAGAGTTCAAATGAAGGATGCATTATGAGTTGATGCATATGAAGACAATGACCCAGACTTGAAATGAAGATGTGTATCATGAAGCTTCAAGAGGTTGCTCAAGTCAAATGTATAACTAGTTAGGGCTAAGAATGTATTCCTAGTCTTTTACATGTCTTGGTGTTTGGTTAGAAGACCGGATTGCTAGTATAGGTTGTTATACTATTAAGATGGGTCATGTCTAATAGCTTGAGTATCATCATGTGTTCATAGCTTAATCTCACTTCCTCTAGCTCTCCGTAGTATGATGCTATTATTTGCGAATGTGTTTTGCAAATAGTTGAGACTCATGTGTTGAACCCTTGTAACATGGGACTATACATTATGAATGTGTTTTGCAAGTATCTAAAGTCCATGTTTTCTACTTCTTGTGGTATGATACTTATATTTGCAAATATGTTTTGCAAATGGTTGATGCTCATACACAATTCTTGTAGCATGTGACTTAGGTTTGCAAATATATTTTGCAAACATGAAGAGTCCATATTTTTGTACCTTGTATCATGATTCTAAAAGTGTTGTGTTTTGCAGCTGTTGAGAATCATGGTTTGGTCCTTGTATGTATGGTACTATAATTTGCGATTGTGTTTTACAAATTAGTTGAAGAACATGCACTCTTCTCTAGAAAAACAGTAGTATCGGCATGTGTTGCACGGTACGACCAGAAGTTGGTAGTAACGACATATGTTGCGCGGTACGACTGAGCATCGGTAGTACCAACATGTGTTGCGCGGTACGATCGGTCAGTGGTCAGACCGGCATGTGTTGCGCGGTCGGACCAGCCGGTGGAAGTACCGACGTGCCCACGGTATGTTTTTTCAGAGAGACACATTCATGGGAGTCTTCTCCTCCCTGTGAAGCGGTACTACCGCAGCGGTAGTACCGCTTCAAGGGGAGGAGAAGACTCCCACAAAGGTGTAGTGCCAGACTTTTGTCGGCGGAACTACCGATTTTGCTGAGTAACGACTAGTTTTCTGACTGTTGCGAAGGGGAGCGGTAGAACCAGCGTCTTGCCTGTGGTACTACCGAAATTCCTGATTTTTCAAGGGTTTTGCTTCCAACGGCTAGTTTTTGTGGTGTAGGCTATATACACCTCCTTGGCCGGTTGGGAGAAAATCTTTTGACACTTTCTCGAGCTAGTTTGAGGTCCTGCTCTTAATTGTGCATGTGTTGCACCTTGTGAGTAAGAAGGAAGGCTCTAGATTGCATGTGTTTTATTCAGAGTGGATTTCGTATTTACTTGAGTTTGTATATTCGTTACTCGTGGTGAGAGTCAAGCAAGGGTTTGACTTGTTACTCTTAGAGTTTGCCAACTCCTAGACGGCGTTGAAGGCGTCATGCGCAGTGATCTTCTCAATGAAGGTTGTGAGAAGATCCGGCGAGTTGTGAAGGTTGGAGCTCACCTACCTAGAGCGGGAAAGAGCTACCACTAGTAGAATTGAGGTGTTGGATTAATTTGTGAAGCCGGTCTAATTAGTTTGGGCTTACCTCAATGTGGACGAGGTGTGACCGGCAAGTCTCCGAATACCACGGTAAAAAGGAACCGTGTCAATTGTGATTTGTTCTCTTGTGTTTAATTTACATCCAAACAATTTACATTCATAGAATTAAATTGATTTCTTTTCATCCTAGGATGCAAACATTTGATATAGACTTAGATTATTAGTGCGCTTAGGTGAATCTAGTTGATTTAGGCCTGGTTTGTACTAAATCAAATTGAGTTACACTTTTGCATTATACACTTGGTTTTAGCCAGATAGAAATAAAAGAAAAATTTTTAAAACTGTCTATTCACCCCCCTCTAGTTGGCCTCCTCGATCTTATAGCTGCCTCCTTCTCCCTGACTCCTGAGTGTCATTGTCCCACCTCCACTTGATGAGCCGCCACCCTGCCGCCTCGGCCCTTCGGCGAGCCCCTCCCCTGCCGTTGCCATCGTTCGCAGCCATCTCCCCCGCCTTGCCCTTCTTCCTCGTCTCTGATGGCTACCACTATCGAATCCACAGCCGCCCCCACCACCTCCTAATTAGTTGACTTCTCGTCACCCCCATCGCCTCCGCTGCCCGCCACCCTCCTTTGACTTGCGCCCGACGCCGCCACCATCGCCTCACCGCTCCGCCACCGCCATCGTCTGCCACCAGTCCTCCCCCGACCCTGGGTTGGGCCCGGCTATTTGGGTTGGGCACATTTGGGTTGGGCCCGGCTATTCAGATCAAGCTCTACAGTTCTCTGCTATAGTGCGAAACAGTGCTATCACTGCGGTGATTATTTTGGCACAGAGCTTTCCTGCACTTTTATACTTTCTACCGTATGTATGCTACATCGTATTTTGCCGTTTCTCCTGCTGGCCTTTGCCTTTATTAATTCACTAAGGTAGAGGATCATCTAGATGGTTAATCTCCATAATTACACTGATGTGTCTAGCTGGCTTTTGGGCCTTTCTTTTGCTGCTGTTTACGATTTTTAGCTACATCTCATTAGTTTAATAAATAGTAATTAGTGAGAGAAGTTAAAAGCTAAAATCCGCTGAAAAAAAAGCAGAGCAAAATACAAAGAAAATTACACCGAGGTTCTCCGGAATTGTAATAAAATACTTCCTGAATTTGAAAATGAACACAGTACATTCGAAAACCTGTATGCAAAACCGACAAGGATCATCTAGATGGTTAATTTGCGTGGCAACTGATGTGGAGGTTAAATCGAAGTGGCGAATCTTCGCCAATCTTTTACATGTACCGTCAATGAGCCATTTTAGAGTCACTTGTGATCCGCATCACCTTGTAAATTTATTTGACAACAACACGAGTGCTTTATCTAAATTGAAGTTAGATAACCTAACACAATTTGCAAGTTTACAAATTTACTTGACTTTTTAAGTTTCCTAGATGATATAAAAGTTTAGTGGTTTATAGTGCAATTTCCTTCTTTTTAAAACTGGTTTGTATTTGCAGAAAAGAGACAAAAAACTACCTTGTATATTTATTTGACAACAACACGAGTGCTTTATCTAAATTGAAGTTAGATAACCTAACACAATTTGCAAGTTTACAAACTTACTTGACTTTTCAAGTTCCCTAAATGATACTTACAAACTTACTTGACTTTTTAAGTTCCCTAAATGATACTCCCTCCGTCTATAAATATATGTTTTGATTTTTTATAGTTTTTAATGTAAAACTTTAACTATAATTTATTATCATAATATACTATCAATGATAATAATAAATTTATATTATGAAAGAATTTTACAAAACAAAACTAATGGTATTAATTTTATGTAATTAATGTATATTTTTAATATATATTAATGGTTAAAGCTTGAAAAGTTTGATTGTATAGAATCCAGGACGATCTATATTTATAGGTAGAAGAAGTATAAAATTTTAGTGGTTTATAATGCAATTTCCTCTTAAAACTGGTTTGTATTTTGCAGAAAAGAGAACCGCGCGAAGCACCCGTTATCCGTCTTGAGATAAACGGACACCGCAACTTCCTCGCTTGAGCTCCCTCCGCCGCCACCGCGGCCGGCGCTCTCCGGCGGCTAGTTGTTTGTACAAGATGGCCCCGTCTGCTACTCGCCTCTTCCTCTTCCCCTCCCCACCCAGAAGCTCACGCCGCCGCCTCCCGTCAGGCGGCGGGGCAGGGCCTGGGCCGGCACCACCCGCTGCGCCCCGGAGGCCGGCGGCGGCTTCGTCGTCGTCGATGACGGTCTCTTTGAGCTCCTGAAGGTCCATTTCTCTCTCGATTCTTTACCTCTTTTTCGCTGCTCATTTCTTCCTTCCATCGCAATGAAGTAATTAAAGAACCGCAGCAAGAGCCAGTAATTATGTGGCGTAGGTAGATATTTCGTAGTAACAAATTGGAATATTTTTCAATGATGAACTAAATCTATCTGCTAAAATTTATCCGTTTTATTAGACATTCTAGCTTGCCATGTCTGACAACCTGTATCAATGTAGATGTCCATCAGACCATCACTTGAAATTGGTAGATAGCAGTGGGCATAGTATAAATGAGAGCGATCTAATAATGGGCTCTCGACTATGTAATCTACATAGCATGTTAGATTGTTTTTATAAATCCGAAAAGAATGCCTCAAATTGAGTACAGCGTGTTCGTGTGCTTAGGAAAGCAATTATTCCCATGTAAATGATGGGGATGGGGATTTGTTGTTTCATAGGGACAAGAACGGGGAAGTTTCCCTTCAATGGTGCTAGTAGAGTCAGGGATAAATATGTTAGTCATGCTAACAGAGCTGAGGATCAATTCAACGATCAGTGTAAGAGAAAGAAGGAAAACTCTAAACATATCAAGCACTCTTTATCTGTCGTCTTAAGCACCATTTTACTGACTTTTCAAATCTGTTAGTCTGCTTGGTATTCTTCACTTGTATAGTCGTATGTATACTTACAAGAACGTGCTTTAGTTTGGGAAAATTTCTAAACTGTGAAAAATGATTTGTAGCCAGATATGATCATACCAATGCACATAGTATATAGTTTGCTGCCTCTTACACTGTGGATGCATTATTTTGTTTGTTGTAATGTGGATTCTTATGTGTAGGGGGGCCTACAATTCAAATGTTTTTGCATCTGGAGTTGGGTTACATAAATAAAGTATATCAAGTACAAGATTCTCATTTCCAAATTTGGATTATGTATCAATTGCATTTTCACATAGATCATCTGCTTCCAGTGTTCACAATATAATGTTTGCTTATTGTGTTGACAATATTATGTATTAATCTAAATCATCTGCTCTCTGTCCTAATACCAGCCACTGTTGCAAGAAGAGGCTTAAAAGGCCTAGCATAAATGCTTGAAAAAATTGTTTGCTGTAAGAGTCATGTTACTGCTCTGAGATGAACCTACTTCAATACAAAACAACATCTTCATGCCATCACGATTCTATGTTGCAAAGTCATTTATCACAAGCATGGTCGACTAAGTTAGTGTATATTGGTTCAGTAATTCGACATAAGTAGTTTTTGTCTATTAATTGAGTAACATAGGGGGTACCAATCTGTCTTTTTCAGATTCTACCGAGAGATTTGCGAGATAATCTGCAGAATGAACCTAGAAGGGACCAGCTGTTGGAGGTAAGCTAGATGCACTTGTCAACCATTCTGAACCCATCGTATTTGAAAATTCCTGGGAAAGCATTGTAGTTGCATATTCTATCCCAACTGATGAGTTATCAATTAGGTTATTCTGGACTTGGGGAGACGACCTGAGGCACGTTTCCTTGGTGACTCTGGTGGCCAATATCTACGGGATAGCGAGGTATGGAAATGCAATTTAGGGCCTGTTTATATAGGGTTTTGGCTTTGGCTTATGAATAATAACAACTTATAAAGAAGTTTGTAAAGAGAGACACTCGTGTGCGATTTTTGCCGATATAAATGAAGCCGATGCAGTATGTATTACAATCAACAAGTAAATCCCGCCTTGAAAAGACACTCCATTTGAAAGCTAGATTCTATAGAAAAGTAGATTTTAGAATCCAATATGAACAACATTACTGTCCTAAGTTGACAATATTATGTATGCTTCCTGTGTAGATGCTTGCACAATCAATATTGTGAGCAAGGTTCCAAATCTTGGAACTGGGAGTTTTCCCGACCGGCTATCGGTAACGGTAACCGGCCGGTTACTGGAAATCCCGGGAAAAATCTGGACGAAATATATATTTCAAAATTTTAATTTGGATAGTTTCAAACCGGTAACCAGACCGGTTACCCGAAAAAACCGGATAACCCACCCAAAACCGGGAAAAACTAGAAAAAATCTAGCATAAAATGTTGGGACTAGCATATTTATGCATATTTATTTCATACAATAGGTAATATAGCATAAAAAATGGCTAAACTGATCTAGAAAGTGCATTTGTAACCATCGGGATTTTCGTCCATCCGGTTGTCACCGGTATTTCCGGTTACCAGCCGGTAATCACCGGTTTTTGGAACCCTGATTGTGAGGCATTATGCCATGAAATGAAAAAGTAACAACACAACCACACAGATGCTTCCATTACACTGTGGTTGGTCTTATGCTCTTGTCTACTGTCTACTGTATGGGAATTATATATTAGTACAAGTCTACTGATAAGAAGCTAAGTAGCTAAATTGTTTCTGCTAATTTATATGTGCTGATACGTTTGGTTCACGCAGATAAGCCCCTTTGCTTAATCAGCGCACAGCAAAAAAATAAAAGAAATGAGGAGGGGGCATTGTGCATAACTAATGGTTTCTGTTCTTTGGATTTGCCATATTATAGATCTCACAGCAAGAGTTGGAGGAAGCTCAGAGAGCTGTAGGAGAATTTGGAGGTGACAACCGTGCAGGAATTGAAGGTACATTACATAGAATATCTGCCATAAGGAGCAGAAAAGGAATGGTTGTTGGTTTGACCTGTCGAGTTGGCCGAGCTGTTACTGGGCATGTTGATATGGTCCGTGATCTCTTAAACTACAAAGAAAGCATTCTATTTTTGGGAAGGTACGTCGCCTTTCTGCTTCAACATTTTAGGATCTTGCTTACTAGTTTTCCATCTTTTTCTTTTACTGAATATAAGATATGTTAACCTTGTTCCAGGAGAAAACGCATACATCACAAATAAACTGAGAGAACACAGGAGAATTTATGAATTTATCTATTCTCTCACTTGCTCCCCTTTCGCCTTTTTCTTACTTCTGTTCTTCTTACAAAACTGGCTACAAGCCTCCTCAATATATAGGCTAATACTCTCCTACTAGTATACGTATTCGGACTTCAAGTTAAGCACAACTTCAACTTGAGTTACACACGGAGACAGACACTACTACGTCTTGAACTCTAAATCAAGATTATTTTTAACAATCTTCCCTTAATCTTGACTTGACATATTGTAGTTTTAGTCTCAATGCATTATGAACTACCAGTCACGCCTCCACATGAAGTGTTCTACATGCAAGCTACATATAGAGACTCAACTCAATTGTTACGGATCCATCCAGATGCAAAGATTCTAAAACATTGAGGCAGTTGGACTCAACTACGACTTACTAAACTCATACTTGACATAGAATGGTGACACACCTCCTCAACGTTCCGATTTCTTTCCACCTTACTTCAGTTTGGACAGCGACACATCTTCCCAACATCCCTGACTCAACTCATCATCAGGGTACCGTTGATTCATCATCGTTGAGCACTTCAACAAGAAACACTTTCTCCATCCTCGGCTTGGGGCATTCTGAAGCAAAGTGTCCGTAAACGTTACAATTATAACACCTCACTTTTGCCTTATCAAACTTCCGATTCTGATGGTCTTGGCCACCACCTCTAGAAGTGTTCTTGCCTTCACGCTTCGATGATCGGATCTCCCACTCAGCGCAGGTCAACAAGACTTGTCTGTCGCCTTTGTTACTATTGTCTGGATGCGTTCCTCATATGCCTTAAGACGACCGATGACCTCCTCCATGGTCATTGTCTTTAGGTCTCCAAATTGCTCTATGATCGAAGCAATTAGGAGAAACTATGAGAGAACAGCACGAAGAAATTTTTTCACTATGTACAACTCTTTCATCTTCTCGCTAAGGGCCCGAATCTTGTTGACGATGATCGTCAACCGGATGGCGAAGTTATTGATCGACTCCGTTTCCTTCATACGCAACACCTCGAACTCGGTCTTGAGAGTTTGTACCTTTGCTTCCTTCACACGATCGGCACCAAGATGCATCATCTTCAACGCCTCCCACGCGGTTTTGGCCGTCTCCTTTTCGGCCAGTAGGAATAGTGTCTCCTCCTGGATGCACTGATAGATGGCCGCCAATGCCATCTGATCCTTGCGCACATCAACGTTGTCGTTCTCAATCGCGTCCCACACACCATGAGCCTTCATGTATACCTTCATCTTGATTGCCCATGCTGCATAATTGCTCGTCTAAGCATCGTATAATGCAGCGAGACAGCGGAATTCTCCTTCGCCATCATACTGGATGATGCCTCGTCACTGGTGACACCACTTCCCGGAGAACGTGACATGATCTTGAGCACGGATCAAGATCTCGGGCTACTTTGAAGTGGCTCTTGGACCGAGGGAATGAAGAAAAAAATTGCGTTGTTTTTCTTTTTTCTCTTAGCGACTTGTTTTTTTTGCTTTTGGAGTACTCGCTCGGGACGATCTTTATTGCACTGTTGGCTATCTCTGACTCGAAGACGAGAAAACGGAAGCAATTCGGATCGATGTCGGATTCGCTTTTCTCCGCTGAGCGCGATCGGAGGAAACCGAGTTGTGCTGCTGGACCGACAGAGACCAGGCGTGCTGTCCTCTGCACTAAAGAAGCCCCTCGAATCACGAGCCTTCACCTCCTAGTAGAACTCCACCTCGTGCTTGCCACCTGCATGCTGCAGCATGTGCTCCACCTCGAGACCAAAAATAATAATGCGGCTGCTGTCCTTGAACAAAAAAAATTAGACTGAGAGGATTGCTGGTAGTAGCTCTAGAAGCCTGCTTCTCTCTCCTGGCGAATTGATTTTTTTGTCGGTTGGACTGGACCGAACGCCGCTCTTCTAGCTGCGTGCAAACAACCTATTGCTGCAATCTTTTTCCTGTCTTGTTTCTTTGTCTCCTATGCCTTGCTGCGTTGCTTGACCGACGGATGCACCACATGGACGAGCTGTTGAAATGTGATGACGCGCGGAGCGGATGCCTCGGGAGCGCTGCGCGAGACGAGTGCAAAACGGAATCGCCGAGACGATTTTTTCAGCGACTCGCTTGTCGCCTAGGCTCTGATACCACTTGTTAACTTTATTCCAGGAGAAAACGCACACATCGCAAATAAAATGAGTGAACACAAGAGAATTTCTGAATTTCTCTATTCTCTTACTTGCTCCTCATTTTCCTTTTCCTTACTTTTGTTTTTCTTACAAAACTGGCTACAAACCTCCTCAATATATAGACTAATACTCTCCTATTAGTATACGTATTCGGACTTCAAGTTTGGCACAACTTCAACTTGAGTTACACACGGAGACAGACTCTTCTACGTCTTAAACTCTAAGTCAAGATTATTTTCTAACAAAATACCAAAGAAGTTAGTAGGTAATAACTGTTTCACCTTCTGTTATTACTCAATGCACGGAGATGCTAGTAGGATTACCACAATAAAATATACAATCATATATGTTTTTATTCAAGAACAGTAAATGGTTTTAATCTAGGAATAAGTCCATATAACATCTCAAACTTTGTTTGAAAGTCCGTCTAGCATCCTGAACTATGAAACCAGACATTTGACCCCCAAACTTTGCAATCCGGTTCAAATAATACCCTGACCTGGTTTCGCACGGTGGTATTGACTACGTGACGTGATGAGTAGGCGGTTTTACCACATAGGATGACACGCTGGTCAAGTTGGGTTAGTGCTATGTGGGGTCCACAAGCGCTTCTCCCCACCGACTTTCCATCGTGCTTCCATAGCCATTGCCCCCTGTAGTTCCCACCCTCTCTGTTTTGATTTGGGAGAGAAGGCCTTATGGGTCACACTTGTTATTCACCTAAACTCGACCATCGTGTCACTTATGTGGTAAAACCGTCCACTCATCATGTTACGAAGGCAAGACCACCATTCTAAATCGGTTCAAGGTGTTATTTGAACTGGACTGCAAAGTTCGCCGGGGGGTGTCAAATGTCCGGTTTCATAGTTCGGAGTATTGCACGGACTTTCGAGCAAAATTCAGGGTGTTATATGGACTTTTTCTTTAATATATATATAGTAGGGCAGCAATAGGAGGCTAGGACTTTCTGTTTGCACTTCATTAAAAAAAAACTCAAAAGTTTACCTAAATCATAACTTATATTATGATGATTTTTTGAATGATGGAGCTTTCCATATTTTTGCAAAACTAGTTAAGGAGGAACTAGAGGTGATGGTTCCGAAATGCTCCAGAATTAATTCATATAATAATCTCTTAAATATGTAGAGCCAAGACAAGATGTTTCAGCGAAGTAGGATGGGATTTCTATAAAGTTGGAAGTTGTGTTGAGGTCTTTAATTGAACCTAGAAATCCTTGATTGGATTAAATAAATACTGGAATCGATATAGTTTCAGACGAGTGGTTCTGATACAACTCTGTAATTTTCATATATGTTCTAGTGCCATTGCTATATAGTACATTTTCTATTGATGTTGTGCACCCATGTCCCTTTTCGGGGCTCAGGAAAGATGTAGTTCAGGCATGTGTTTTTCAACGCAATTTGAATTTTCACTAATTGTTCTTTCTGTTTGGTCAGACCTGGGGTTGGCAAAACTACCGTTATGCGTGAGATTGCACGTGTTTTAGCAGATGAATTTCAGAAAAGAGTGGTATATTAAACAATGTTACCATCTTGTAGCTTTTCTAATCACATTCATTTTCTTGATATATAATTCCTAACATGCTCTATCGGTGTACTGATGTTTAGGGCAGGTGATTGTGGATACAAGTAATGAGATTGGTGGGGATGGGGATATTCCTCATGCTGCAATTGGTGGCGCAAGAAGAATGCAAGTAGCTAAACCATCAATGCAGCATAGAGTGATGATTGAAGCAGTTGAAAACCATATGCCTGAGGTGGTTATTGTAGATGAGATTGGAACTGAGGCAGAGGCACAAGCTTGTCGATCAATTGCAGAAAGGGGTGTAATGCTTATTGGTACTGCCCATGGAGAACGACTGGCAAACATTATAAAGAATCCAACTTTATCTGACTTGGTGTGCCATCATTCTCATAACTTTGCGCTAGATGCATAGTACACCCTTTTATTATACAATTTTCACATGGTATCATACTCAAAATGCGAAATTTGAGCTTGCCTCACAATAGTACTGTTATAAGCCTATAAGCAGTTCCCATTGTTGTATCTGTAGGTATGACAACTTATACTTAGCCTAGATATTGGCCCAATATTATTGGTCGAAGATGGATAGTGGAGATGACAAAGTGCCATCATCTTACCAGGTCACCCAAACCTTTTTTTTTGTTGCATTTGCTTATGGAGAAGATAGACTATGGTTATCACAGCATGCCTTCCATTAGAGGTGGCCAAATGGGCCGGGCTAATCGTGCTGACCTGAAGCACGATACTGTTGACCCAACCTAGGCACCGCACAGCCTAGGACTAAACGGATCATGCCGATCCAGCCTGACGCGGTGTGCCGTGCTTGGGTCACGACCTCGGCCTAGGCACGAGTCAACCTAACATGTCCCGTTAGGCCCCACAGTGCGAAAGTCGAGCCAAGAGGTGGGGGTTGGGTGTGGCCATCAGCGGATCTGCGGGTGGCAGCGGTGTAGGAGGCAAGGAGGTGGGCAGCGGAGGGAGTAGGGGCCAGGGGCTGGCGGGAGGCGGTCGTCGGCGGAGGAGGAGGCGGTGGCGGGGTGTGTGTGTGGGGGCGCCGAGTGGAGTGGCGTTGGAGGTGGGGGTGGGTGGGTGGAGCGGCCAAGCGGTGGAGGAGGTGGCTCGGTGGGCGGCGGGCGGCGGGCGAGCGGCAAGGAGGTGGCTCAGGTGGGGCGCGGCGGCGAGAGGAGGTGGGAGTGGTAGCGGGTGGAGCGGCACGGCGGCGGTGGTGGTGGGAGGGGGAGCAAGCCAGGTGGTGGGTGGCGGCCGGATGGCATGGCAGCGGTAAAGGACTGAGGCCGGCTCGGCGCCATGGCCAAGGCCATCGAGGATCAGCGTCAGCCAGGGAAGAGCGCCACGGGCTCGATCCGAGCAGGAGGAAGATAGGCACAGTAGATTCGGCGGAGGGGAACACGAAATGACCAACGGCGGCCTGGGGAGAGTGCCGGGCTGCAGGATCCACGGGAGGCAGTAGCGGTGGGGAGAAGGAAAGAAGGGAGTGGGACTGCGGGAGAGAGTCGAGAGACTGAGAGAGAAAAGAGAAGGCGGTAGCGGGCTGCGTGCTAAATGGGTTGTCCTTGGCCCGTTGTGCTATATGTGCGTGGGCCGACATGGCACGACCCAACACCTCATTGGGCTGTTCCTGTGCCTGAGGCTGAGCCCATGGGATGGCACGGCCCGTTTAGATAACCGGGCCAACCGGGTTGTGCCGGGTGGCCCATTTGGCCAGGTCTGCCTTCCATCATCCTACCAGAATTTCTTACATCCATGCTCTTTTAGCGTCCAAGTTCAAATATTTTAAAGAAATAAGAGGTTCAGCCTATATGAGCTGTTCAGTGAATGTACTTTTTTTTTTGGAAAATCAGATTGGAGGTGTAGAAACTGTCACGCTTGGTGATGATGAGGCTCGTGCTCGACGCACTCAGAAAAGTATTCTGGAGCGGAAGGCCCCTCCAACATTCCCTTTCCTTATTGAGATGAGGGAGCGACACTACTGGGTGACTCATCGGGTATGCCTATGTTCTATTTATGTCAAATGGTCGAAGTACATGAATATATACTTTTCCAACTTTGTGTTAATAAGGTGAAGGTGATTCTGGGAGGTCTAGAATAGAAAGGGGAAACCAAGTAAAAGCATCATATTTGCACAGTGACAATATATGCCATAATTTTAAACATCGTGGTGAATGTGTTGGTGGGATTCTGTGGGAAGCATAAGAATTAATGGTGAACCAAACAAGAGCATCAAATTCCTGTAGTGCTGATACATATCCTAATTCATGGTTTTGCTTCTACTGTTCTGTCCTACATTGATCATTGGCAATATTTTCGAGCTACACAAATTAAGAGATATTAATGTTCATATTTGTTTTGACCAAATTTCCTAATGTAGTGAGATAGTTATTTGAGACTAGTGTTTTTGTTTATACTGAATGACTAATTGTGTTTATGATAATTTCTATCTTTACTAAGCCTGCCTTTTGTTATACCATCCTTACTGAATTTTCTATTACTTTTTTTTAGGAGAACAGTAGGGGAGAGCCCTACTGGAATTTTCCATCACTTGCTCACTACTGTTTTCTGTTTAGCAACTAAGATCATCTTCAAAGCTCATGATGCTACCAAAATGAAATCTACTCATAAATCGTTGTGTAGTATTCTTCATTTTTCATTGTGATGAATGCTAACATGCGGTGTCTTTTTCTTGTGCAGACTGAAAGGAGTGTGGATATGCTACTTCATGGCAAGAAGCCACTGGTTGAGGTAAGCATATGTCTGCCAGTTTTGTGATGTGATGAATTTCAGGATGTGACAGAAGAGTGCCAGTTTTCTGTAATTTGCTTGACCTGTGAATTTCATTTTGAAGCATGCCTTCTGTACCGTTGTGCTAGTTGCTGTTCTTGTTCGAACTAGATTATGCCAATGTGGAGACTATAGGTAAATTGGTAAAACTACCTAGATGATTTTTTAGTTCAATGCAGCATTTTTTCGCTAGGCAGAACTTTTATATCTCTAGCACTTCTCTCCATGTAAGAACTTCAGTCCAAATACGGTGCATAAAGCATCAAGTGATTACTTTTCACATTGCAGGTCAGGAAAAGGGACAACAAGTTTCAGGTTGTCATTGAAAGATGGGCAACATATGATGGAGATGGACTCTGAATTCCAAACTTGCAAGTTATAGTTGCTTCTGTCAAACTGCATACTCTTGGTACTCGGGGTCTCTGTGGACAGCTAGTGCATATTTTATTAAGCCTGTTGTTCTGAGGTGGGATGGACTGATCCTAGTTCCTATGATTTGTCGAGTTATATTAAGAAGTTTTCAATGTTCTTGTTACTCCAGCAAACTGATGCTACCAATTTAGGTTAGTACACAATCTCCATATCTTCGATATATATCCTTCATTATATCAACAGCATTATCAGTTCGTTTCCAACTAAAATTGTGTCTCCCATCAGTCACGGTAGGGTCTATTTGTATAGAATTGAAGTTTTGCATGTATTTTCTTCCTTCGGTGCTGAAATTTATGGTGGATTGGTTATTTATGTCAAATGGCAGACAATGAAGTGAAACATCCTCCATAGGCGACTTGGGTGAACAATTGGACTAATACCTAAGTCTTGTACCTTTTTTTTTTTACCAATGGCAATCTTTCAAGTGATTCCAACATTACTTAGGGGGAAACAGAGCCTAGGTTGAAACTCTAACCTCATCAATCTTCCACATCTGCTGCCCCTGGGAGGATTGATCTCTCCCGGGGGCAGCCATCTTGTTGGGCTGTGCCGCCTCCTCATCTCCGGCTCGCCGCCGTCGACGGATCCGAAGCGCCCGAAGATGGTGCTAGCGCTGCCGGTCGTGCATGCCCGTGGTCGGCGCCGCCGCCACTTGCCTGCCTAAAGCGTGCTTGCCTTGGCGTCACCGCCGCCCACACGCGCTTTCGCCTCGGCTTCTTCATCGGCCAGCGCCCGCCGCAGCCGCCGCCGCCGCCTTGGTTCCTCCGCCGGTTCCTCGTCGGATCCGTCGGATCCGCCCGCCTCCACGCCGAGATCCGGTAGTCGGCGCGCCGCCGTCGCCGGTCGTCCCGCCCGCTCGCCGCCGGATCCGCCACCTCCGACGTCGCCAAGTCCGGATCCGTCGCCAAGTCGGATCCGGCCGTCTCCGCCGCGCCGCCGTCGGATCCGGCCTCGCCCGCTGGATTCGGTCTCCGCTCTACCGCCGGACGCCTGGGCTCCCGCCGTGTCTGCGCGCCCGCACGGCCGCTGCCGCCTCGGGGCGCTGCCGTGTCTGGCGTGCCCACGACGTTGTCGTCGCTGGGCCGCCAGATCCGGCCTCCCGCCGCTCCGCGCTCGCCTCGCCGCTAGAGATGGCAATGGTGCCAAACCCGATACCGGTGGGTTTTACTCTATTAGGGCATGGGTGCGGATCAATTTCCTAACCCATGGGTCTCTTAATGGGCAAAAGCCTAACCCATCGGTCTGTGGGTTCGAATGCACGCCTATAGTACCCAAACCCGTAAACCCATGGGTAATATAAACCCGATCCATAGGAGTTATAAACCTGACTCCGACCTCCTGTGCAAACCAATCCGACCCACCCATAGCCCATTAGTCAAGTACAAGGAGCGGTTGATGTCTCCTTTGGTTTTAAGCGAGTTGTGAACCGTGAACTTGTAATGATATGCTATGCCAATAATCTATGAACCGAGAATTGATGGAGTGAACTAGTGATGTGCATTGTGGATTTGTCGTTACTTGTTTCATACATAATAGCACATAAATTGAATTTATTGTTGACTTGCTAAGCATTGCACTGTCGCAATCAAGACACTGTTGTTCCGCACGGCGACCGTGGTACCCGTTACCCGAGTGGGCATGGGTCCAGGAAAAATCTGCACCGTCACGGGCATGGGTTTTTAACGGCACGCCCAATTTTCATGGGCACGGGTTTGGGATAGCAAACCCGCGGGTTTGTGCCCGTTGCCATCTCTACTACGCCGCCTTCACCGCCTCTCCCGCCGCCGCTTGCCTCCCGCCGCCCAAGTCGCCTCGGCCTCGCGCGCCCTCCACCGATCCCGCCTCCTCGTCGCCACGTGCCGAAGCCGCCGCGGCCGGTCGTTTCACAGACGGACGATGGCGAGCCCGAATCCACTTTCCGTCGCTCGGCCTTCTACTCCCATCAACGCCGCTGTGAGCTTCAAAGCCCGCCGCCCACTCCCGAGGTGCCGCCTTCGGACGCCGCTCCCGACCGAGAGACGCGGGAGTGAGGGAGAGCGCGACGAGCGCAAGGAGTGCGAGTGGCGAGGGATTGGGTGACCGCCTCTGGTGGAGAGAGAGATGGGGTCGGGTTTTGAGTTGAGTGCGACGGGAGTGGGTGGAGAGAGAGGGGGCCTTCGGTCTTTGGTTTGAGTCTTCATCTTCTGTCTTTTAATTTTTTTTCTTTTGAGTCTTCGTTGCGTCCATCCAAAATCCGTAGTTTCTAATTTTTGTTCGTTCAAGCCGTGCGAGTCCACAAATTTATTATCAGTCATAGAAGTGTAGGATTTTTATTTTGCTTGGCAGCAGCCGCCGCTCTACTATCTGAGCCGCGTGCAGATCGGAGAAGTCGTTATGATGTCGTCGCTTCTCTAGCCGCCGCCCCGAGCTTTAAAAGCCGCCGCGCGTCCTCTATGCACTGTGCTGCCGCCTCTTGGGTTTCGATCTGCGCTGTCATGCATCTATCTATTCCTCTTGACTTGATTTGACAGTTTATTCCAAAAGCGCATAGCGACGACATCATCAAGACTCGGACTTGGTTTATCTTGTTTTAGTGTCAACTCTTTTCTAAATGCAATGCTATTGCATACGCCTTGCATTTGAGGGGGGTGTTAAGGATAAGAATAGAAAATATATAAGGACTCTTATTTATTTCCTTATATGACTTGGATTCTATTCCATATATGCCTTATCTCTATATGGCATATCCTCTTGTACTCTCCTATATATATGGCCCTTTGGGTCTCATATCAATACACAAAATATTCATAACAAAATTTACCCCAATTAGATAGAAGATACTACTGTATCAGGTATTGATTAGCTCCCAGGAAAATTGCTATACCGATTTGTCAACCTTTGTTGATCGGTAGATCTAGAATAAATTAGTATTAAATGTGAAATATTTCATTATTAAGCCGTGTTAAGAGTATTAGAGATAGAATAGGAATCGGCATATTCCCCTGTAATATCCCTTTGTACTCCCTATATATATTGCCCATTAGACCTCTTCAATTTACATACAATATTCATAACAAGTTGTTCGTTGAATAAGATAATTCTTGTAGAATTCAAGCGCATCATAGCTTGTGGTTATTCCTGTTAAGGGTATATCTGTCTTTTCCTATTATCCTTATAGTCTAGGGTTTAGTGAGTCATTGTACTATATATAGCACCATAGGCTGCTATTACAATATACTTAGCATTTCACATTTGCATACCTTCTATTCATGTGACATGGTATCAGAGCCCTAGAGCTCGATCCAAGCCGCATGTGCCGCCACGCGCTTGCCCGCCTTCTTTCATCACTCGCCTGGAGGAACAATCTCCACTCCCGGGCGGCCACTTCTTCGTCGGCTCTGGCCGCCTCACTGCACTCGTGCCACCGCCAGGCCACCGTGCTTGTGCCTGCGCCCGACGTGCACGCGCCGGATCTGGTCTCCCTGCCACCGGATTCGAGACCTTCGTGCCAGATCCGGTAGCCTCCGGTTCTCCTCAGTTCCGCCGGTCCGTGCCAACTGTCGCCCGCCTGGATCTGGCCCTCTCCGCCGTCACCGCGCCGCCCCAGCTCAGATCTGACCTCGCCCTTCCTGGATCTAGCCGCCTCCGCGCCGGATCCGGCGAGCATGAGGCCGGTTGACTCTATTGGCACCTGGATCCGACCACCCTGACACCGCCTCCTTCGGTCATCGCCGCCTCCTGGCCGCTGTGCCCGCTCTCCGCGCTCGTGCCGCCGCCACCCTAGGCCTCTGGCTCCTCCCATCCGCACTCGCACCCGCCACGCCCGATGCCGACTGCCAACCCGTGCCACATCCAGCTCGTCTCAGACTAGCTCAGACTGCCTCGGCCGGATCCGGCCGCCTCCGCCCTCCTCGCGGATCCGCCACCCGTAGCCGCCATTGCTATCGCCGCCTTTAGGCCTTCACCGCCGCTCCCGTGGCCGCCGCCACGCCGGATCCCGCCGCTGCCACTTGCGTGGCCGCACCAACTCCGGCCTCCTTGCCGACGCCGTGTCTCCCATGCGCGCCCCTGCTCCGCGCCATCGTCGGCCCCCCTTCGGCCGCCGCCTCTAGCTTCTTCCTCTTCTCTGGTCTCCGGCTGTGGTGGAGAGAGAAAGGGAGAGGGGCAGAGAGAGAGAGAGAGTGAGTGGTGGGGTGAAGAGAAAGAGGAGAGAAGGGGAACATGAAGGCATAGCTCTATTGCTGACATTTCTGCTGCTAATATCTGTTGTCGTTGAGTCCTTTTCTTTAAATCTTCCGTTGTGTTCATCCAAGTCCGTAGTATCTATATTTTAGTTCGTCAAAACCATTCGAGTCCACAAATTTCTTGTCATTCACCGATTGCTTTGCTAGCCACAATTCATTCTCTTCGATGTGTGTGGTCATCTCCTTCCTTTCGCATAGCCGCAGTCGCCGCTCTTCTCCTTGAGCTACTGCAGATCATAGAAGTCTTTGTGATGCCATCGTTTCTCTTTGATCTGCCGCCCGAGCTTCTAAGGTTGCCGCGCTTCTTCTGCACCACGCTTTTGCTACGCTTCTTGTGCACTACGTCGCCGTTGTCTTGGGTTTCGATCTGCGCTACTCTGCTTCTATCTATCCCTTTTTGACTTGTTTTGATAGCTCTCTTGATTTGATAGATTTCTTAACTTATGTCACCTTCTATATCTTCTTCGTCGTGTTACTACGGTCGACTTTGCTCCCACTTACCTCATCTTCTCGGCCTCTGCACTTTGTGCTTTATGGGCTGTTGTACGATTTTGGATGGAAGGTGATTTTTTCGACACAATTTTCCAAGAGCTGCACGCTATGAGGACGTCTTCAAGACACGAACTTTGGATTTTCCCTATTTTAGTGTCAACTCTTTTCAAATGTAATGCTATTGCATACGCCTTATATTTGAGGGGAGTGTTAAGGTTATATGTGTCTTTTCTTATTATCCTTGTAGTCTAGGGTTTTGTGAGTCCTCATACTATATATAGCCCCATGGGCTGCTATTACAATATACTTAACATTTCACATTTGCATACCTTCTATTCATGTAACAGTTCCTAGTCATAAGATTACTGGTATACTCTGCAAGAATCAGGAATTGGAATTTGCCTCCTTTAGCATGATTCCCCATTCTAGCAATTTTAATGTTATTAAAAAAAACAAGCATAACATGGTTTATTCTCCGTTCTTGCTGGAGATGTATGATGTATCCTGTCACATACTGCTGCTGTAGCAAAGGGGATTGAGTTTTGTTAGCCTATGGAGAAAAAAGTTCTTGAAAGTGTTATACATTCTGATACAGAATGTCTTTTTTTTGTTATTAGAACTGCAAAAGAAAAGCATGAATTTTCCAATGCAAAAACCTGAAATTGGTATAGTGATGGTTTTTCCCCAAGTAATGCTAATTCTTGTCGATGAAGACGGATATTTGTTCACTACAACTGTTTGTCAATCTTCCTACTATGGAACTCCAAAGTTGCCATGACGAAAGGTTAAGCTGAGTAAAATTAGATGCCCAGTTGGGAAGTTTGGGCTGAATAGGTCAAAAAGGACTGAAAGGCATTACGATGCAATGGAAAAAAAAATTGGAAAACATGCATTCCAGCTGTTCTGAGCTAACTGCAATAGTTGCTCTCTGAATGGTCACAGAATTAACAATATCACCTGAAACATGTTGGTTGTACCTTATTTCTGACTTCTGATGTTACAACCAGATGGAAGATGTAATAATCTTACTGGGTGCCTTGTTAATTCAGCACCAGGACCTACAATTCCCTGTGCGGTCCCTGCATGCAAATCTGTGTTAAACCCTGCATTTTGCACAGTATTATGCCGGCAAGAATGTAGACACTTGTTGCTCACCCATTGGTTTGTGAACTGTGACTGCTGGCACATTAGTACATATTATCAAGCAGTTTCCATGGACCACAGGATCACAATCTCTCTCTGATCCACTCCATGCTTGGGTGTTGAGACTTCCTTTCATTTTTTTGTTCACTTGCTATTAATTTGCTTTGTTGTGTTTGCAGTGCTGAGTCATGGTTAGCTGACTGGTTGGCATCAGGGAGTAACTGCCGTTGCTACATTTCCCAGCAAGAGATAGGGAGCCTTTCCTGTATGGCCAAGTGTGTTCTTGCTTGCTATACTTGTTAGTGCCAGCAGCATCTGTCCTTTGCTGTGGCAGAGCTCACATGCCTGTGACATGCATGCATGATTGATCTCTTGCACGCAAAGACAGGAGGGACTTGTTTCTTGCAGTCCACTCCTGAACCTAGAGTCAGTCAACTATGCATGCACATGAACACATGATCATCAGAGGTATCAAAGAATGGGCCTTTGCCCTTGATCATTTTTTTTCTTCTCTAAACCTGTTTCTTCTGTTTCCTTAAACTATGGCATTCATGTAACAGGGAAAACATGGACAAACGCATGCCCCTTCCATGAGCTACTTTCCAATTCTATCTTAATAACTATTATTTGGAAAGCAACTACCTTACTACTAACTTGAGTGTTATTATGGCTAGGATGTTTGATGAAAGATCGAATTCTGAGCAGTTTGGTAT
This sequence comes from Bonia amplexicaulis, assembly GCA_036346245.1. Classification (NCBI taxonomy): domain Eukaryota; kingdom Viridiplantae; phylum Streptophyta; class Magnoliopsida; order Poales; family Poaceae; genus Bonia; species Bonia amplexicaulis. The sequence goes on along the minus strand of CM070768.1, from coordinate 3,389,197 downwards.
CAAACCAAACATGTACTGAAACAGTGAAAAGGTGAAAAAGTGAGTTCGAAAGTTATCACACTGGCTGCAAGTATGACTTGTCTGCAAGTATAATTTCCTTGGCCACCAGTGCCCTATATGTGGCTTCCTTGTCCTGTCACTCTCACCCTGCCTGTGGTTAGAAGAAACGAGAACCCTTTAAAATCAAGAGAATGTTGAGCTAGTTGCCTAAACTCTAAACCATCCTATATGTTGCATTGTTGCTCGGTTCCTAGCTAGCATGTTTTTTTCCAGCTTTCTGTCGCGTGAGAAGGTGAATTATCGTCCGCTTGCGTTGCTAACAAGGTTGTCAGTAGTACAGGGATCCTAGACAGGATCGTTTTGTGTCGACAGCCATGATCCTATGACCGTATCGCAGGATCGGACTTTGGAGATTGTGGTCTACCCACTCTGTTGGGCTGGAAAATTGTGGCTTATGGTTGAAATTACACTCTAGCGGCTGAAATTTTACTGTAGCTAAAGGCGTCTTATTTGGTATAATTAAATTTTTTAAAAATAAAAAATATGTTAGCTCATCATGGACAACGCAAACGAATACGGGAAAAAAAAGAACTGGCAAAAAAATCTAAAAAAAGCTAAATGTTCAGAAAAAGACGAAATTTATAAATAGTGAACAATAAGCTAGAAACCAGAAGCTGAACCCGAAACGAGCGGGAAGCTCTGAAGCACTGTTAATTGCATGTGGTTATTTCTAACCAGGATCCTACGTAGGACTGAGATCGAAATGGCCCCATAGGATCGCAGTACTGTAAGATCCTACGGTACGGGCTGTGAGTTTGATTTGCGTTCTCCTATAAGATTGCTTTGTGCAAGAGACGCACGCGCCCATTTTGTCATGTGCGTCTGTATCGCAAACTATTTCCACTGTCCTTCTGCTATCCTCAGGAAAAAAGTGCCCTGGAACATGGTACGCACTTCACGTGAAGTCAGTGGCTGAGCGACGAGGGTGCAGTGCAGTGGAGGGGAGAAAAGACGAGCGACCGCACGCTGCCGGTGCCGCCCGGTGCAGTTGATGTCTGCCTCTGCTTCTTCCTCCGCCTCTTATTCAGGCAGCTAGCTGACACGCACAACGATCGATCGTACCGTGATATCTCGGCGTCACGCGAAGGAGGAGGCGTTGATTTGATAACACGCACGCACGATCTCTGTTCCGTTCTGAGACGTGTCAAGAACCGGCTCGGCGCTCCACTGTTGGTAGCTCGGTGCTGATGGACTCATGATAAATGTGAGATTGAGGTCATTCTTTGGATGTGATGAGTAATTGATTTTTAGATTAGAGTTTGAGTAGAGTTTAAGTTTGGTTTTTGATGTTTGTGCAGAAATTAGCTCTCTATCTGTGAGGTCTTACAACTTGGTGGTCAGCAGAGGCCTTTACAACTTGGTGATCGGCGGAATTATTGGTGTTTTGGTTAGGGTTGACCGGGTGTTTGTTGCTTTGTGCACATAAAGTTATTGTTCTAGGATTAGAATTAGTATTTTGGGTGCACATCTTGTTTATGCTGGTGATCCTTATGGTATGATGGTGTGAGAGGCTTGACGACAAGTCATTGGGGCCACATGTAAGCTTCTTTTAGAAGTGTGCATGAGTAAAACCCGGTGTTAGATGGGGTTAATGGGTTATCCCCGGTTGGACTAATGGTTAAATCCATTAGGTCTAGGGTTCGTTTGTAAACCTATAAAAAGGGGGAGGCAAAAGCTAGGGTTGAGAAGGTTGGCTAAGCCTTGGTGGCTGGCGCCTCTCCCTCCCATAGGAGTTTGGTTAGAGTGTGAGTGTTGGATCTAGGCTTAGAGCTTGGTCCTCCCGAGAGGAGTAGTTGTGAAACCAACATCTCAAGTGAGAAATCCATAAATCCTTGGTCTACCCTTTGTGTATCTTTCTGTTTGAGTTTGCTCTATTATGAGTTTTCGGTTTGGTTCTTCCTCTGTGTTCTTCGTTCTATTTCTCTCTCTTGTTGATCTGAAGTTGTTATTGGCTTGATCTCGTTGATGTTCTGAATTGCAGTGATGTAATATCCCGGTGAAGATTTATTAGTTAAGCAATTGATTTGAGAGGAGGACCATAAAGTAAAGATTAAAAATAGCAAGTTTGGAGGGGTTTTCGATTTTCCGGACAACTGGGCTCGGCCTTGGCCCAGGTGGGAAATTTCGGCCAAAGGGGGGTGGGAATATAATCAAAGCCATCTTGCTCGCTTTTGACCCACGAGCGGTTTTGATCAACAACTTCAATTCTTGAACTCGGTTTATGTGCGCTCTTGATCAAATCGCAAAAAGGTCTTAATTTGGTTGATAAGTTTTCAATTCAAGATTGGAACAACCAAGGCTTAATTTGGTTGATAAGTCCTATGGGGGTGGAATTATTGGTGTTTTGGTTAGGGTTGACCAGGGTGTTTGTTGCTTTGTGCACATGAAGTTATTCCTTGGTTCTAGGATTAGAATTAGTATTTTGGGTGCATTCATCTTGTTTATGCTAATGGATGATCTTTATGTATGGTGTGGTGTTACGTGATGATTTGCTTGTTGGTGTTGATTGCAGGACTTCGGAGCTAGATCATGGTGAGGCGTCGGAGGACCGGGACTAGGTACAGGGAGGTGTTGAGGTCCATGACGGTTAGGGAGACACCGAAGATGATTGAGGCTGGTGAGGTGGTTGCAAGCCGAGACGACGAGGAACCAGAGCGGGAGCTACCAGAGGTGGGCAGGGCGCAGGCAGCAGCAGGTGGACCGGGACTAAGCTCAGGGAGGAGGCGAGGTCCAAACGGTCAAGGATGTTGGGTGCCATCATGCGCGAGGAGAAGCAGATAGTGTGCCAAGTGACTTGGGTCGTTTGCAAGCAAGGACGGTTCGGTGGGATCCAGACACGTGAGAGGCTTGACGACAAGTCATTAGGGCCACATGTAAGCTTCTTTTAGAAGTGTGCATGAGTAAAATCCGGTGTTAGGTGGGGTTAACGGGTTATCCCCGGTTGGACTAATGGTTGGATCCATTAGGTGTAGGGTTCGTTTGTAAACCTATAAAAGGGGGAGGCAAGAGCTAGGGTTGAGAAGGTTGGCTAAGCCTTGGTGGTTGGCGCCTCTCCCTCCCATAGGAGTTAGGTTAGAGTGTGAGTGTTGGATCTAGACTTAGAGCTTGGTTCTCCAGAGAGGAGTAGTTGTGAAACCAATATCTCAAGTGAGAAATTCAGAAATCCTTGGTCTACCCTTTCTGTATCTTTCTGTTTGAGTTTGCTCTGTTCTGAATTTTTGGTTTGGTTTTTCCTCTGTGTTCTTCGTTCTGTTTCTCTCTCTTGTTGATCTGAACTTGTTATTGGCTTGATCTCGTTGATGTTCTGAATCGTAGTGACTGGTGGGAATATAATCAAAGCCATCTTGCTCGCTTTTGACCCAGGAGCGGTTTTGATCAACAACTTCGATTCTTGAACTCGGTTTATATGCGCTCTTGATCAAATCGCAAAAGGTCTTAATTTTGTTGATAAGTTTTCAATTCAAGATTGGAGCAGTCTCTTGAGACCTTAAGCAATTTATGTACAAAGTTTCACGACCATCGATCTTTTAATCAAAAGATATGTGGATTTTAGATCTTGTGGTTGTGTGGTCGTGTGATGCTTTGTTCTTCCGGATCGTTTTCGACCACGCCTGGTTTTGACCACGTCAAGTTTCATATCATATCGCATCTGGTTTTCACTACTCGATGATATTAGATCTGGTGATCGTGCGTCTCTTCTGTTACCTCTAGTCGTTCACGACCATACCTGATCTCCTCAATGGACTCGGTCGGGCGCCTCGCTTCTTCTAGTTGTTTACGACCGCACTTGTTTCCGATTGCTCGATGATCGTAGATCGCATGGTCGCACTTCCACTACTTTTCGAGTTGTTTACGAAGAGTGAAGAGCCAACATGAGATCGGTCAAAAGAACCATTGCCTACGATGATTGAGAGAAGTAGGATGGGAATGCGATTACCACTGTGGAAGACAGTGAGAAACGCTCGTATCATGATCCAGTATTGTTTCTGTGGTTTGACCCTCAATTCGCCACGTTGGTTCGTAGTGTTCAATCGGAGCTTGATCCACGTTGTTGGAGCACATGGTTTCGACATGTGGTTACGCCGTTGTTCGATCGCTTGGTGCCATGGAGACCCACGTTGTTGCCACGCGTTACGACCGGCGTTAGACCACGAGCGCTTGGATCCGACGGTGAGCCGCTGCGCCAGCCGAGTGACCAGCCCGTGCTTTTCTGTTGGCGACCGCGGAAGAGGCGGTGACGGATCGCTGAGTAGCTCGCGAGCCGCCACCCTTTTCTTGTGTTACTTCCTTGTTGTTGTAATGGTCTTGAGCTGATCTTTTGATCTAGTAAGGTTGCGAATTTGAGGAAAATTAAGAGGGTGGAATTATTGGTGTTTTGGTTAGGGTTGACCAGGGTGTTTGTTGCTTTGTGCACATAAAGTTATTGCTTGGTTCTAGGATTAGAATTAGTATTTTGGGTGCATTCATCTTGTTTATGCTAATGGATGATCCTTATGTATGGTGTGGTGTTACGTGATGGTTTGCTTGTTGGTGTTGGTTGCAGAACTTCGGAGCTAGGTCATGGTGAGGCGTCGGAGGACCGGGACGAGGTACAGGGAGGTGTTGAGGTCTAGGACGGTTAGGGAGACACCGAAGATGATCGAGGCTGGTGAGGTGGTTGCAAGCCGAGACGACGAGGAACCAGAGCGGGAGCTACCAGAGGTGGACAGGACGGGCAACGGCGAGGTGGACCGGGACTAAGCTCAGGGAGGAGTCGAGGTCCAGACGGTCAAGGATGCTGGGTGCCATCATGCGCGAGGAGAAGCAGGTAGTGTGCCAAGTGACTTGGGTCGTTTGCAAGCGAGGACGGTTCGGTGGGATCCGGATGTGTGAGAGGCTTGACGACAAGTCATTGGGGCCACATGTAAGCTTCTTTTAGAAGTGTGCATGAGTAAAATCCGGTGTTAGGTGGGGTTAACGGTTATCCCTGTTGGACTAATGGTTGGATCCATTAGGTGTAGGGTTCGCTTGTAAACCTATAAAAGGGAGGCAAGAGCTAGGGTTGAGAAGGTTGGCTAAGCCTTGGTGGTTGGCGCCTCTCCCTCCCATAGGAGTTAGGTTAGAGTGTGAGTGTTGGATCTAGACTTAGAGCTTGGTTCTCCAGAGGAGTAGTTGTGAAACCAATATCTCAAGTGAGAAATTCAGAAATCCTTGGTCTACCCTTTTCGTATCTTTCGCTTGAGTTTGCTCTGCTCTCAATTTTTGGTTTGGTTTTCCTCTGTGTTCTTCGCTCGCTTTCTCTTGTTGATCTCGAACTTGTTATTGGCTTGATCTCGTTGATGTTCGAATCGTAGTGACCGGTGGAATATAATCAAAGCCATCTTGCTCGCTTTGACCCAGGAGCGGTTTTGATCAACAACTTCGATTCTTGAACTCAGTTTATGTGCGCTCTTGATCAAATCGCAAAAAGGTCTTAATTTTGTTGATAAGTTTTCAATTCAAGATTGGAACAGTCTCTTGAGACCTTAAGCAATTTGCGTACAAAGTTTCACGGCCATCTGATCTTTTAATCAAAAGATATGTGGATTTTAGATCTTGTGGTTGTGTGGTCGTGTGATGCTTTGTTCTTCCGGATCGTTTTCGACCACGCCTGGTTTTGACCACGGTCAAGTTTCATATCATATCGCATCCGGTTTTCACTACTCGATGATATTAGATCCGGTGATCGTCGTCTCTTCATTACCTCTAGTCGTTCACGACCATACCTGATCTCCTCAATGGACTCGGTCGGGCGCCTCTGCTTCTTCTAGTTGTTTACGACCGCACTTGTTTCCGATTGCTCGATGATCGTAGATCGCATGGTCGTGCACTTCCACTACTTTTCGAGTTGTTTACGACCGCAGTCGGTTACGAGTGCTCGATGATCGTCGACCACGTCATATGGCTACTCTGTTTTGAGATCGTTCTCTTCTCTCTCGATCTTTTCTTGATCCAAGAGTTTTGATTTGATTTTTCCGATAAAGCTGCTTGCTGTGACATGTGGGATTTGACTCAAAACCATCTTGGCTATTATCTTCCCACGAGCATGGTCGGTTCATCTATTCGATCTCAAGTCTCTGTCCTTGTGCGCCTTTAATCAAATCTCAATAAGGTCCCAACTTACTTACGAAGTTTTCAATCTAGGAATGGAATAGCTTCCTGAGACATTAAGAAACACGCGTACACTGGTTTCACGGCGTTTGGATTTTTCAATCAAAAATTGTGTGAGTTTTGGTTCTAGCAGTCAGGCTGAGAAACCCTGTTCCCCTGCTCTTCTTTTGGAAACGGTGGTATCGCGAGCCTTGTAGCGGTAGTACCGCTGTTCTTGTTTTTCGACCACTTTGGTTCCGACCATTCATTGGTCGACGACCTCACTGGTCGAAATTCGGCTTGGTTCGACCTCTCTAGTTTCGATCGCTCAATAGTCGTATATCTCTTTGTCACATTCTGAACTGTTACGACCACATACTAGTTTTTAGCTGCACGTATTTTTTGTCCGCACTTTGGTCTTCGACTACGGTGGTGTTGATCATTCATTGTCCTTCGACCACGTTGCTTACGATTGCGTCGGTCTTTGACAGTACTGGTTTCCGACCAACTCATTGGTCCTGAACTACACTGGTCTTTCGACCGCACATTGGACATTGACAATGTTGGTATCGACCAACGTCGGTCTTTGACAACGTTGGCGTTCGATCGCGTTAGTTTCGACCATGCTGGTTTCGACCACGTCAATTACGACCACGTTGGTTCCGACTACGTTGGTTTCAACCATGGTGGTTACGACCACGTTGGTTTCGACTACATTGGTTTCGACCATAGTGGTTACGACCACGTTAGTTTCGACTACATTGGTTTTGACCACGCTGGTTACGACCACGTTTGTTTCGACCACGCTGGTTACGACCACGTTGGTTATGACCACGATGGTTACGACCACGTTAGCTTCGACCATATTGTCTGCTTCGACCACGTTGTCTGCCCTTCGACCACGTTGCTTTTCTTTGCTGACCAGTGATGTTCAGTTTGGCTGATCGGTGTCTCTCGACCACGTTATGCTCTGATCCGGTCGTTCTGAGTTATGTGCCTCTCTGGTTTTTCAAGTGGTCTTGACTTCTTGATCTTTTGTAGCTATCTGAGTAAAGGATTTGTGAATATTTTGAGGAAAATTTAAAGGCATCATTCACCCCTCCTCGGTTGCCTATCCGGTCCTACAATAAAACTTTGCTACATTTCAGCATTTGCACAAGAGAACAACTACACAACCCTTTGATCCAACAGAATAGCCTCCTGACCAGTCCCCCTTCCCTCTCCTCCCTCTCATCTTTGATGCCCTCCCCACCCCCTCACCATTCCCCACCGCCCTCCTCCTCTCTCCTCTTTTCTCCAGCGCGGATAGTTCCACACCCTCCTTTGCCTCCCTCCACCCCTCCTCCACCACCGATGGCCGGTGGAGATTTCCTCACCACCGCCGCCTCCTGTTCCTCCTCCGCTGCCGCTCAACGCCCTCCGCCACCGCTTACCGCTGGACTACTATCTCCCCGGCCTCCATCTATATCTGGGGGGCGTAGTGAATCCATCGTCGCGGCGGCACCCCCCTTGTCAAATCCATAGCCGATGGCAGCAGCGGAGGAGGAGGTGGTAGCAGAGAAGGGGGAAGGGGAGGCAGCACTGAGGAGAAGGAAAGAGAGGCTGTCCCGTCGGTGAAGGAGAAAATAATATATTGTTCTTTAGTATTTCTCACAAAAACTTATTTTGCATGTATGCATGCATTGGTTCGTATGTGTCTTCTCGTCATAAATGGCTTCGATTATTTGGTGTTGCATTGCTGCGCTGCGGAACCTAGCTAGTTAGGAGAATCTTCACCGATTCTGTAATGAATTTCTGCTGTGTTTTTAAAAGATGTAATCGATTAGTAATATATCAGAAATAGTGAAATGTAACTGCAGCTAAAAAGCGACCGCATTGGGTGAGGCCTGCCTGATCTGAGCTGCTGCATGGGTACTAGGGGTGCAAACGGGTCGGGTTAATCCCGACCGATCCAGTATCGAATCCGATTGGTATCGAATCCGGAGAAAAAATATAGGTGAGGATATGGTAACAGCAATATCCGTCCGAATCCGATACATCTTCAAGTTTGATTTTAGGTTAGTGCTACTATTTGACATTTTATTTTCTTTTGCAATGGTAAAATAAAATCTTCCACATCAGCTATTAAGTAGTAACATCAAGTTCTTGATAGTACGTCCTCCTACTCCATTTGTTGTACTGCATGTATTCGTTACAAACAAGTAGGGGTGCAAACGGGTCGGATTAATCCCGACCGATCCGGCACCGAATCTGGTTGGTACCGAATCCGGAGAAAAAATACGGGTTAGGGTATGGTAACAACAATATCCGTCCGAATCCGATCCGTTTGCACCCCTAATGGGTACATTGTTTCTTGAAGATTACACTTAATAATATGTTGGCCATGGACTTGTCCTAGTAGTTGCCCCCTGAAGCTGCGGCAGATTTTGTGCCCTACCAGCAGAGCCCAAACAGTACCGCAAGCACTGCCTCTTTTCTTGGCCTGCAAATGTTTGCATGGGAAGCTAGGCAGCGTTGACCAGACACCAATTGATTAATTAAGACAGCCGAACAATCTATATAGTGAAATTGTATTCTATAAAAACGTCAAATAGCAATAATTTAGATAAAATTCTATACATCATAAAAAAATAGAGAGAGAGACACAACACATGGGCTGGCTGTCTGGCCTCCCTAGCAGAAGCATGGTATGGATGGATTGAGCTCTCTGCCTGCCCTGCCATGCTCAGTGCTCACAGGCCATGCATGCATTGCATGCCAGGGACTGCTTCACTTGGAGATGCAACAACAGTGATACTAAGGTCCCGCTTATTTCAGCTTAAATTTTTGGCTTCTGATTTATTTTTCATTATTTCTAAATTTCATGTTTTTCTGGTTTTTTGGCTTTTTTGAGTTTTTTTGCTGATTCTTGTTTTCATGTATTCATTTGTATTGTCCGTGATAGGCTAATATGTTTTTTCATTTTTCAATTTAGTTACGTCAAATAAGTCACCATCAGCTACGGTGTAATTTCAGCCAGCTACAGTGTAATTTCAGTCATAAACCAGCTTATTTCAGCTCAACTAAGCGGCACCCAATTTGACTTCTTTGCAGTGCTGGCAAAGGCATTGCAATAATAATGGTCTTTATAACCAGCAGTACCTCTTTTATTTATGCTTCTTCCTCCTCCTGCAGGCATGCCCTGCCTCTGCAGCGGCCATGGGTGCATCCACTTTTTCTTTTTAAGAGTGTTGGGCTGATTAGGGCATGAAATGTAACATTCCAGCCCATCCTCTGAGCCCAGAATACTACCATCAATCCATAACATTACCATTTACAACCGTTGCTAATAGATTTAGACAACAACTGTTCTATTTACATCTCACCGACATAATAAACATCATACCATTTTAACACTAACTAATCTAGCATGCCATTGGGGTCTAAATATGTTAACTAAAGGTGGTTTGTCAGTTACAGTTGCACATGAAATAAATGTGCTACTCTCACCCGCGTATGTCGCCTTCAATACCCATCTAAAAAACACAAATAAATAAGGGTGAGTCCGAAGGCTTAGCAAGCATATATTAAAGCAGTGGTGTCATCACAGCAATTCATTAGATTCTATAACTGTGGTTGCAAACACAATATCTTGAGGACGATGCGTGGATGGCACCAAGCTAGAGCCACCACCTGCACAAGCATCATCCCGACTCAATACCCCATAACAATATAGGCAGTCATACAAACGGCATCGATACTACGCACAAAATCTACTATAAATTTAAGTTTAATCACGTACGCTAAATCTTTCCTTTTCTTCTCCCTTCTTTTCTTTTCCCTCTCATCCTTTTCCTTACTTGGCCGAGCCACTGGCTCCCTTTTTCTCTCTTTTTCCCTCCATTCGGTCTTATCCATTCTCCATTCCCCTCCTTCTCTCCCCTCACTCTTCTCTCTCTCTCATTTGGCCGAAGCCTCTCCTCCCCCTTTCTTCACCCCTCCTGGCTCTCCATCTTGCCTTCCCTGATCTGGACTCTACCAGCACTATAGGTTCACTCCCCCATGGTTCCTCACCGATCTGGCACTGTTGCCAACGATGGGAGCTCTAGGGGGTGTCGTCGCCCCTTGGCTGGCTCCCAGTGGCTCCCCCTTGCTGGTTCTATTGTGGTATGATTCGGCCCTTGGGTAAGGTCTTTGGGGTTGCATCGCCGCCGTCACACGGCTCACCTCCAGCTTCCCCACTGTCGGCTTCCTCGACTTCTTTACACTCACGACGTCCCCAGCTCTTATAGTCTCCTCGGCTCCTATGTTGTTCTACGGGGCCATTGTCACCCTGGGAGCTTAGTGGTCCGGCTCAGGCATGGTCGAGCACCATGGCTCCAGTATCACTTACGGCTAGATATGGTTTCACTTGTTTCTGTGGTTCTATGGCTCTACTGCGCCTACCTTCCGGCCAACCTTGACATCGGCCCCACCGATTTACTCCTTTTACCTCCTACTTGGGACAGTCCTCTCTTCCTCCCTTTTCCACATGCATTTTATTCTAGCTTCTATTTTTTGCTTACTCTTATTCTAATTACTCAAGACCAACTTGCTTACTAAGTTTTCAATCCAGAATGGAATAGCTTCGAGACATTAAGAAACACGCGTACATTGGTTTCACGGCGTTTGGATTTTTCAATCAAAAGTTGCGTGAGTTTTGGTTCTAACGGTCAGGCTGAGAAACCCTGTTTCCCTACTCTTCTTTTGGAAACGGTGGTATCGCAAGCCTTGTAGCGGTAGTACCGATGTTCCTGTTTTTCGACCACTTTGGTTCCGACCATTCATTGGTCGACGACCTCACTGGTCGAAGTTCGGCTTGGTTCGACCTCTCTGGTTTCGATCGCTCAATAGTCGTAGATCTCTTTGTCACATTCTGAACTGTTACGACCACATACTAGTTTTTGGCTGCACGTATTTTTTGTCCGCACTTTGGTCTTCGACTTCGGTGGGTTGACCATCATTGTCCTTCGACCACGTTGCTTACGATTGCGTCGGTCTTTGACAGCACTGGTTTCCGACCAACTCATTGGTCCTGAACTACGCTGGTCTTTTGACCACACATTGGACATTGACAATGTTGGTATCGACCAACGCCGGCCTTTGACAACATTGGCGTCGATCGCGTTGGTTTCGACCATTACGCCGGTTTCGACCACGCCGCCACGACCACGCTGGTTCCGACTACGTTGGTTTTGACCATGGTGGCTACGACCACGTTGGTTCCAACTACGTTGGTTTCGACCATAGTGGTTACGACCACGTTGGTTTTGACCACACTGGTTACGACCACGTTGGTTTTGACTACGTTTGTTTCGACCACGCTGGTTACGACCACGTTGGTTATGACCACGATGGTTACGACCACGTTGGCTTCGACCATATTGTCTGCTTCAACCACGCTGTCCGCCTTTCGACCACGCTGTCCGCCTTTCGACCACGCTGCTTTTCTTTGCCGACCGCTGGTGTTCGGGGCCACACCGGTGTCTCGACCACGCCAGTGCTCGATCCCATTGCTCGAGTTGTGTGACTCTCCGGTTTTTCAAGTGGTCTTCACTTCTTGATCTTCATAGCTTTGTAGCTATCGGAGTAAATGATTTGTGAATATTTTGAGGAAAAAAATTAAAGGCATCATTCACCCTTCCTCTGTTGCCTATCTGGTCCTACAATAAAACTTTGCTACATTTCATCATTTGCACAAGAGAACAACTACACAACCTTTTGATCCAACAGAATAGCCTCCTGACCAGTCCCCCTCCTCTCTCCTCTTTTCTCCAGCGCGGATAGTTCCACACCCCTCCTTTGCCTCCCTCCACCCCTCCTCCACCACCGATGGCCGGTGGAGATTTTGCCACACACCGCCGCCTGCTCATCCCTCCTCCGCCGCCAACGCCCGCCACCGCCACCGCTGGACCACTATCTCCCTGGCCTCCATCTACATCTGAGGGGGGCGTAGTGAATTCATCGTCGCGGCGGCACCCCCCTTGTCGTCAAATCCATAGCCGATGGCAGCAGCGGAGGAGGTGGCAGCGCCAGCAGAGAAGGGGGAAGGGGAGGCAGCACTGAGGAGGAGGAAAGGGAGGCTGTCCCGTCAGTGGAGGAGAAAATAATATACTGTTCATTAGTTTTTCTCTTGCGCAAAAACTTTTTTGCATGTATGCATGCATTGGTTCGTATGTGTCTTCTCGTCATAAATGGCTTTGATTATTTGGTGTTGCATTGCTGCGCCGCGGAACCTAGTTAGTTAGGAGAATCTTCACCGATTCTGTAATGAATTTCTGCTGTGTTTTTAAAAGATGTAACCGATTAGTAATATATCGGAAATAGTGAAATGTAACTGCAGCTAAAAAGCGACCGCATTGGGTACATTGTTTCTTGAAGATTACACTTAATAATAAGGGTCCTTTTGGTTGGCTTTTGGCTTCTTTTTGGCCCTAAAAGCTAAAAAGCTCAACCAAAGGGTTACTTTTAAGCAGCTTTTTCAAAAGCAATGCTTTTAGTAGTATATTTTGAAAGTGTTTTGACTCGCTTTTGGTTTTGGCTTCTGCTTTTAGAAATGGATTGAATAAAACTCTTTATAGTTGTTTTAAAGAGATAAAGACAAAAGTATATTTTATACTTGTTTAACCAAACATTTTCAATTTTTCTACACCACAAATCCACAATAGCTTTCTCATAGCTCATTTCACATGACAGCTTTTTCTCCACAGCCGCAGCTCAACTAAAAGGACCCTAAGTTGGCCATGGACTTGTACTAGTAGTTGCCCCCTGAAGCTGCGGCAGATTTTGTGCCCTACCAGCAGAGCCCAAACAGTACCGCAAGCACTGCCTCTTTTCTTGGCCTGCAAATGTTTGCATGGGAAGCTAGGCAGCGTTGACCAGACACCAATTGATTAATTAAGACAGCCGAACAATCTATATAGTGAAATTGTATTCTATAAAACGTCAAATAGCAAGAATTTAGATAAAATTCTATACATCATAAAAAATAGAGAGAGACACAACACATGGGCTGGCTGTCTGGCCTCCCTAGCAGAAGCATGGTATGGATGGATTGAGCTCTCTGCCTGCCCTGCCATGCTCAGTGCTCACAGGCCATGCATGCATTGCATGCCAGGGACTGCTTCACTTGGAGATGCAACAACAGTGATACTAAGGTCCGCTTATTTCAGCTTAAATTTTTGACTTCTGACTTATTTTTCACTATTTCTAAATTTCATGTTTTTCTGGTTTTTTTGGCTTTTTTGAGTTTTTTTTGCTGATTCTTGTTTTCATGTATTCATTTGTATTGTCCGTGATAGGCTAATATATTTTTTCATTTTTCAATTTAGTTACGTCAAATAAGCCACCATCAGCTACGGTGTAATTTCACCACCACCATGGTGTAATTTCACCATAAACCACTTATTTCAGCTCAACTAAGCGGCACCCAATTTGACTTCTTTGCAGTGCTGGCAAAGGCATTGCAATAATAATGGTCTTTATAACCAGCAGTACCTCTTTATTTATGCTTCTTCCTCCTCCTGCAGGCATGCCCTGCCTCTGCAGCGGCCATGGGTGCATCCACTTTTTCTTTTTAAGAGTGTTGGGCTGATTAGGGCATGAAATGTAACATTCCAGCCCATCCTCTCGAGCCCGTATACTACCATCAATCCATAACATTACCATTTACAACCGTTGCTAATAGATTTAGACAACAACTGTTCTATTTACATCTCACCGACATAATAAACATCATACCATTTTAACACTAACTAATCTAGCATGCCATTGGGGTCTAAATATGTTAACTAAAGGTGGTTTGTGAGTTACAGTTGCACGTGAAATAAATGTGCTACTCTCACCCGCGTATGTCGCCTTCAATACCCATCTAAAAGCACAAATAAATAAGGGTGAGTCCAAGGCTTAGCAAGCATATATTAAAGCATTATTCATGGGCTTTCAAGAGATTCTATAACTGTGGTTGCAAACACAATATCTGTAACTATGTCTCTGCCTCTCGTTTTCTTCTCATGTTGTGCAATGCAATGCTCACATACACTTTTTGAGTTCATACTGGTAAAGCTGAGGAAACATTCGTCGATGTTCAACCTCTACCTCCATCCCGTAGAGGTGTCTACCAAAATATGTCTTTTTCTCCATCCCGTGGAGGTGCCTAGCTCTATAGATCTTACTCAAGAGCACTCTATATTAGCCATATTGCTTTCTCACTGACCTATCTTATGCACTTCAGACTAGCTATATGATGTACTCACCGACCTGACTCATATGTATCATGCATATTGTAACATTCTTCCAATGTTGCCATTTAACCATATGCATCACTTCTTGTGCATGATTAACACGTAATCATGGATATCATCTCATACAATAAAACGTGAAGGGACAAGTATCAAGTCTCCATCACAATCTACTATTTCTTCATACACTTACTATTTAATCTTGAGGACGATGCGTGGATGGCACCAAGCTATTATTTGGCATTTTTAAAGCTGAGAGTTCTAATGGCAGAAAAACTTTTTATCGCTTTGTGTTCAATATGGTTTGAGCTTCTGGCTTCTGGCTTATTTTTGCACTATTCATAATTTCGTTTTTTTTCTGAATTTTTGGTTTTTTTTGAGCTTTTTTGCCGGTTCTTTTTTCCAGATTCGCTTATGCTTGTCTATGATGGGCTAATAAATTTTTATATTTTTTCAATTTTTAAAATTTAATTATGTTAAATAAGCCTCTCATGTTGTTTTTTTCAAATTACATACAAGAGTTTTCGACCATAAGCCATCAAAAATAAGTCGAATCGAACACCACCTTAAGCTTATGGCTTAAGCTTATTTTGCACTATTCATAATTTCGCCTTTTCTGAATTTTGATTTTTTTGAGCTTTTTGTCGGTTCTTTTTTCTCGTATTCGTTATGCTTGTCTCTGTGATGAGCTAACATATTTTTATATTTTTAATTTTTAAATTTAATTATGTTAAATAAGCTCGTCACTACAATGTTTTCAAATTATAAGCTTTCAAATTTTCAAACGAACCGATCACCACCTTATTCTTCCTTGGATCCTTCTCAATTTTTGCTTTTTCTTCCTTTTCCTTTCTGCTGTCATTACATGAAACTCAAAAAAGGCATGGGTTTCTTCAACGTATGTAGGATACGGTAGGATCATGCGCGTAATAGACGAAATATGTACGAAACACGTAGAGAAATGAGGCTGCCGTGTGGGTCCACCTAGGATAAGGCTAAGTGAAAATTGAAGGCCTACTCATTCTTAACATCTTTTCCGTACAGGTTTCGTATGTGTGTTTTTTCTTTCTTTCAATTTCTGGTCACAAGAAGCTGTTCCAAACTTCCAATGTCTCTAATGTCTGTGAAAAGCGATGTGCACCGTCTAGTCACCCAGCCACCATTCATCATCGCCATGATGAAGATCGCACATGATTGGCCCCGCTATTTCAGCTTGAACTTGATTCTTGACTTATTTTTTATTATTTATAAATTTCGTTTTTTTAATTATTTAGATTTTTTAGCTTTTTTTGCTGGTTCTGTTTTTTCCGTATTTATTTACATTGTCCGTGATGAGCTAACATATTTTTTATATTTTATTTTTTTTAAATTTAATTACACCAAATAAGCCACCTTCAGTAAATATAGTGCAATTTCGCATATAAACCATTATTTTTCAGCCTAACCGAGCGGAGCCTAAGATGGTGTTTATTTGGGTTTAAAAATTTAGATTTATAACTTTTTTTACTATAGTAGCTAAAAATATATTATATCTGTTGGTATCTTTTTCAACGTAATTAAATTTAAAATAATAAAGTTATATTATTACGAATAATGTAAAGGAATAAAAAGAAAAAAAGTAAAAAACAGAAAAGATAAAATTAAGAAATTATAAATCAGAAGCGGAAGCTCTAACAAGGAGGCCTATATGTCATACTACTGAACCTAGGTTAATAGCGCGTGCTCTCTTTCTCTCTCTATGCGCCTTTGTAAAGTGTTAATGGAAGGCTCCAGACAGAGACATCAGGTTTGCTTGCCACATGGGGAATTGGAGCACTATCAACTGGTACTGAACACTGACCCCAGGTAATCAGGGGCCAAACCTTCTAAGATTCTGCATAATTGAATACGGTGTACACAAATGCACAAGATCAGCAGAGAGCCAGATGGGGCCACAGCACAGAGAGGGCAAATCTTGTGGCAAATTCAGGATTTCAGAGTTCAGCTTACGCACAGTTGACAGTGCACAAACAAGGGCATGATTCCTGCATATTCCTGTTCTTCCCAAGGTTCCTGTAGGTGCATCTTTAATAACTGCAGGAGTTTTAGAATGGGCATTTGTTTTCATTTTTTTAAGCACCAGAAATAGGCCTTTCATTTCCCCTTACTTACAAGATGTTGAGCAACTGCAGTGTGGAAAGAAATTTTCTTGTCTTGTTTGCTCTGCTGATGACTGGATCTTATAATAGCCAACACACTGTGCAGACAAAAGAAATTGGAGCAGCTGCAATTTGGATTAAAAAAAGATCTCATAATCTAGGCATTTCGAAGGATTTAACAGTTTAACTACTCCCAAAACTCAAAAGCCTCATAATCTAGGAGCCTTTAAGGAAGGTAGGCACTGGGCTTAAACTTCAATATTGAATTTTTTGGAAACAAGAAATCCTTGATAAATGAAGCATGCAAACTTCCACAGTTCACATCCTGCTGGCCAAGCTCATCTTCCTTCAATACTTCAATTTCTCAGGGGCTCCACTGCCACCCACTGCAGATCCTTGTGCACAGCTGAATTCCTCACAGCATTGACCATATTTGGATCACTTTGCCACATGCTTCCCTGCCCCCCTGCACACCCACATATGCATGGCCCCCAAGAAGAATTGAGAGCCAGTTTGTCAAAACACACTTCACACCAATCATTTGTTATGCATATATACATGCCATCCAATTCAGGCCTCTGAATTAGACTGTCTAATCAGAGATCAGAGGTAACAAAAACAACTAGCCATAATCAGGATTAGCTGCTGCTCAATGCTCACTACTTTCACTAGTACACTAGCTGTTGATCTATGTGATTCCAGTTTCACCAGTACACTAGCTGTTGATCTATCATGATCTGTGGGCATGAAAGAAACACATGGACAAGTGATTCCAGTTTCACCTCCCCACAGTGACATCACTCTCAGTCACAGGAGGAGAAACTGACCAACCAGCTCAGCTTGCGTCACAGCCTACAGCTACTGACAGTCTGAAACACCAGACAGCAAGTTAGAAACATAAAAAAAAAATTCAGAAATGAGAGAGAGAAATCAAGAAACTCAGGGGATTAAGCATCATTTTTATGGAACCGTGGTCGAATGCAATGCAGCTAAGCTAGAATGATCAACAAGAAATGCTAGCTACGGATGATCATTGTCAATTCATCGTCGTCTTGAATTCTTGGTGTTGGTTACTCGACCCGGAGCTGCGGCGGGCTCGGGCTCCGGCCAGGGCCGCTGGGCTCGGGGTGCGGCGGGCTGCCGGGCTGCTGGTCAGCCTGGTGGCGGCGGGCGAGGGTGTGCTTGTTGTTGTGCATCCAGACCTTGAGGACGCGGCGCTTGACGCCGACTTCCTGGCAGAAACGCTGCACCACGGCGTCCTCCAGATTCTGCAGCCGCCACCCGACCTCCTCGGCGAAGCCCAGCATGCGCGCCTTCTGCTCCGCCGTGAACTTGGTCCGGAACCGCTTCCGGGGGGTCGGCCGCGCCGCCTCATCGGACTCCGACGTGTGCATGGCGCTGAGCGGCATCACCATGCGCGTCAGCGCGTGCGCGGGGGGGAGCGCGGCCACCAGGAGGCCGCGGTGGGCAGCGAGCGGACTCAGCGGGCCGCCGATCAGGTGGCGGTGCCGGCCGCCTGGGTCCGGGCCGTCGGGGTGGTCGAGCTCCTTGCGGTGGAAGTTGCGGTGGCAGCCGCAGGCGGAGCACCGGAGCGCGTCCAGCGAGCCGTCCTCGCCGGCCGGCATGAACTCGCCACACCCGTCCGTCGCGCTGCCGCCGATGGCCGCCGCGTGGTTCTTGAGGCACTCCCGGTACCTCGCCCCTCCTCCGCCGGAGGCCGACACCGCCACCACCTGCCGGTTCTTGGACTCATCAGCCCCGGCCGCCGCCGGAGGTGTAGGCGGCGACATGTGCCGGCCATTCGTGCCAGCGTGGTGATGGTGATGGTGCTCATGGTGCAGACCGAGGTACGGCAACGCGGCGGCGTGCATTGGCATCGGCAGCTCGCCCTGCGTGCCGGAAAGATCCATTCTTGCTTCTCTCCTCCCCTTGCCTCCTCTTCTTGGCCTCCCTTCTCTGCAAGAAGTTGCTTCCAGCTCCTGTGCTACTGCTGCAATGGCGCACACAAATACACATACACAAAGGAAGAATTAGCCGGGTAAATGCCAAGTTGCCAAGTTGGGAGCTTGCAACGATGCACGCGAAACAAGAATCTAGTACTCCTTGGGAGCCTCAAAAAAGAGGCACACACAAAGGTTAAATAAAAAGAGAGAGAGTTAATTTGTGGTATGAGACAGGTATCCTGGCCTCCTGGAGATCCTGGCTACAAGATACCAGTTGCAAACTCCAAGATAGAGATAATTAATACTGTCTTAATATTGTGGTTTTCTTGATTGATGCTTACTATTCACTTCCTGTTACTGGTTAGTGTTTTCCTTTCTTTTGCAGTACTACATGTATTGTGGTCTAACATATACATGGACCAGCCTTTGACCTCTCCTCCTTTCATTGGCTCAGACAGAGAAACAAACTCACAAGTCACAAGTCACAACTACAAACAAATAAACTCTCCTAGTGTATACATGTTTCTCTGTGTATATGTTTGTGGTGTGGAAGGAAGGACATCAATGGACAATAGGTGGTGTTCCTACTTCCTACACTGCTTGGAACAGTGGACAAAACAAGGTGGAAACAGAAACAAAGATAAGGAAGTGAGAGAGAAAAAATATGATACAGGTAAGCAAACAAACCTTGCACTTGCAGACTTGCAGTGTGTCAAGGGCTTAATCAGGAGGGCAAGGAGGGAGCAAGGCCATGGGGGCTCATGTGATCTCTTCTCAAATCCTTGCTTCCACCATTGCAACTAAAAGGCACAACACAAACCACAAAGTGGTGACAGCTACAAGAAAACAAAATATTCAGGAGGGAGGAGGCTTATGAGTTATGGGAGAGGTGAAGAGGGGAAGAAGAGATTGTTGTCATAAAAGAGAGATGGAGGCCGGGGGAGAGAGAGAGAGAGAGAGATGAAGAGGCAAGAAAAATACTAGTTTCTGGTGCTCGCTTTGCTTGCACTATCAGGAATCCAAGCTTACTTCAGAGAGGGAGCGAGAGACTGGTGTGTGTCAGGAGGTGCAGTACATGGGGAGAGGGCAGAGCAGGAGCTGCCCATGTCCATGTCCCCACTGTGAGATTTTTATTAAAAACATTCGGAATAATGATTGTTTTCTTTCCTTCTATCTTTTCCCTTTTCTTTTCCATTGAGAGGGAAAGGGAGAAAGGGATTGGCCAGAAAACGAGTTTAAGCATTTAATTTTCCCTGTGTATGCATTCACAAAATATTATGGGGTGCTTATTTGGGCTTATGAAACATGGCCTGTTCTTTTTGGCTGAACATGACATATACATATGGCTAAAATTTTGAATTTTACTGCTTACTGACAGATTACGGAGAGATCGATACTCACTTGCGATTTTAGCTGGTACAGATATTAAGCTTTTAACGTGTACTACGTTTAACTTGTAGACCCCGTCTTAAGAAAATACTCCGTTTAAAAGTTAGATCAGTGGCGGTACGCAAAAAAGCCGACCGGCTTGTGGCCTACCAAACACCCCCACAAGCTTTTAGCTTTTTTTGCTACTGTGGCAGTTTTTTTGTACTGTAGCTATTAGTAGCTTTTTCAGTGTAGCTATTAGTAACTTTTCAGTGTAATTAAATTTAAAAAATTTAAAAATAAAAATGGTTATATCTGTTGTATTTCCAGGGGCATTTCAGTAATTTCCTAATTGAAAAAGGAAAAAAGGAAAGAGGAAGGTGGGTCTACCTGTCAGTGCGCCGGTCGCAAGAGATAAAGGGAGGAGACGTCTCCTCCCGTGCGCTCGCGTGCGGATCGGAGCGGCTTCGACCGCTTCGCCCGGGGGTGGCCGAGTCTAGCGGCAGCGATGGAGGCATCACCAACAGGGCGCTTGCCCCACCTGTGATCGCACTGCTTGGATTCCGCGCTCCCCTTTATATGACGTCTCCTCTTCTCCGTTGGAGGCACTGGAAAAAGCAGTGAGTTCACGTTCCCCTCTCCGATCTTAAATCTCTCTCAGTAGTTCTTCGATCTTGAGTCTTTGGAGCCGCCTGTCGGGTTGCTTCCTGTCGCCGTCGACTGAGGAGCTCAAATCGTTGTTCTAGGGTTTTCCCGTGCGGTTTCCTTGTGTCTTTTCTTTGAATCTGGCCGAGAGGAAAGGTGTGGGATTTACCTCTAGAAATTGATTTGGCTCGGACTTGTGCTGAGTATTTGGGAGAGATTTGTGACTTGTTCTTGGTGTTCATGAGTGTTCTCGACCAGAGCTCTTGTTGGTCTTGTGCGGCATCCACCCAACCCTCGGCTTCTACCTCGGTTCTAGCCAGGTGGAAGTGTGGCATTGTATTTCCAATTGCTTTCATCTCCTTGCTCGGCGCAGTGGGGTGCTTGGTTCTCTGGGACAGCGCAGTGTGCGTGCCTTGCCTTGTTCGGCTTCTCCTTGGTGATTTCAAGTATCACCGGCTTTGTGAGTATATCAGTTGTCAGTTCTTTGCAATCTGTGATCTGTTTCATATATTTGTGATTAGTCTCTTGTTGATTATTGCAGAGGGATGCATATGGGTTCGGCTATTAGCTCAATGAGGATATTGGTCCTATGCTGAAATTGAATGTTAAAACTTGAGCTTTAAATCTCTGCTGTTTCAATATTATTCCTGCAGTTAGATATTTTTAAAATATTTTTGCAGCCTGTGATCTCTGTTAGCCATTTCGGCTTTCTGCATAACTTGTTTACTTATGAGTCTTTACTCTGGAGCATATCAAGTTAGTTGGCTAATTTTAGAGATATTTGGTAGTCACTCTGTTTGTGATGTTTGCTGGCAGAAAGTCTCTTGTAGTTCCAGTCTGTCAGAATATTATTTAGAGCTCAAGTTTTGAAACTCATTTGGCATATTTAATTAGTGAAGAGTATAAAACCATAGTAGCGGGACGGCCAAGATTAAATCTTATGTAACCTACATCTAAGAGCACTAAGCAATAACTAAAACTTGTGCTTTTTTGCTAAGTTTTATTAATTCCCTGTTTATGAGAATGCTTTACAGGATTATTTCAACAGTAATTTTGGTTCATATAATGAGTATATGTTCTTGTATAAATGATATGATAGAATTACATGTTTATATGTAATTTATGTCATTTTTATTCTGCTATAAATGCTCTCTAATTTTGCTGTATTTTGTTGGAATTAAAACTAAATATATGCTTATACCACACCATTTACAACAATATCATCCTGGACAATGCAAAGAAATAAGAGAAAAAAATGGTGTGTGTTAATCTTGAAAATTTGAGTGTAGAGCACAGTTATCAATTCTATTTTTGTTCCATTTGAAATGGCCAAAAAACAATTGCACCCTTTAAATTGAAATAAATGGCTCTATATTCCATCCTACCAAAATTCAATTCACTGTTATAGTGTCCACCGCTAAAGCTTAAAACTAGAGCATTTAATTCTGGTCAATTTTGGTTCAGACGTTTCTAAATTTTCGTAAAGGATTTACAAAATAAAGCTCAAAACTAGAGTATTTAATTCTGGTCAATTTTGGTTCAGACGTTTCTAAATTTTCGTAAAAGATTTACAAAATCTCAAAGCAATATATATGGACACAGAGATTCTAACCGACATTTTACATTCACTTTTAGAGGAAACATTTTGGTGGAAAGACTATCACATTGTTTTGGCAAAATTCCCCTATATTCCCTTTCCACGGAAAATAGAATGCAAATACAAGGACAAATTAACCAGCATGGACACACTATCAGCCAATGGTTTTCTACCACCTGGACGTCAGTTTACACTGTGGAGTTGCCATGGCCAACCTCTAGGGAGTTCTTTAGAGAGTCGAGACCTTCGTATTAGTTTGTAAAAAATTTCTTCAGTAAATATTTTTTATAGTATCTACCTTTTAAACGAAGTACTATCTTTTTAAAAAGAGGTCTACTAGTCGATTGTAGTATATATTATAATAATTTTATTTACATCAGTCAAAATTACACATAAATATCAACCCATAAATTTTTCTATAAATTATTGCTATTTATAAATAAAAACCAATATGAACGGATCTCGGACCAGCCATGGAACAAATCAATCTAGCACATTAGATAGCAGCAAAGGCACATGTTAATTCCCTTGCTTCCCCTTTTGGTCACAAGACTGATTAGAGCAATTAAACTAAACATCACAAACCTTGCCCAATGATTTTGCACCACATATATCCTTGTCGCCTCAGAGATTCTTATCATTTGGCAATTTGCACATGATTTGAGCTACCAGCTACTGCTCCCATAGGTACTTGTGCAAGAGGTTAACCTTAGGCCCACTTAATCCTAGCTTTAGTTTGGATGATATATATATATACCTGTGTGCTTTTCCTTTTCCTGATGGGGAAATGTTCGGTGCCTACCACTGTCTACTCACTGTGCAACATTCTTCTGCCTGAAAAGAAAATTGCCAGGTCTTCTTTTGAGGCTCAGGTGGGGATTATGGTACGATTTTTTTTTGTCGTTTTTGTCGTTTTTTTGTCGGTTCTTTTTTTCCCGTATTCGTTTACGTTGTCCGTGATAAGCTAATATATTTTTTTATTTTACAATTTAATTATGTCAAATAAACCATCTTCAGCTATAGTGTAATTTCAGTCAGCTACGGTGCAATTTCAGTCATAAACCACTATTTTTTAGCCTAACCGAGCAAGGCCTAATATATGCTAGGGAGAGTTGTGGGATTAATTAATTAATTGGGAATGTCTACGATGGCAATTACCATGCTCATCACTGCATCTAGTCACAAACAAGTGATGTTTTGACATTTTAGACATTGACACGGTCTCCAAAACACAACTTTGGTCTCCAGTCTATATTGTAATGTATACGTAAAAGCCTTATACAATAATAATGCAATGGACGTATTTTCTGAGAAAAAAAATAATCAAATCACTTTAATATGTTCGATCCAGACACTCATAAGATATTTCTAAATTGTATCCACACCCGTGAGCGTTCGATGGCATTGGAAGCAGAGTTATCATCGTTGGAACTAGATTCTCACTCTTTGAGGAGGGAGAGGAAGGTCTTGATAACTTTTTATTCTGGTGAATATATAAAGTGCATCGGCATGCAAAGTGCACAAAGAATGATCTTTAAGGTACATCAGTACCCTCCCTTATCTTTCTTCCAGCTGATGAACGTCCTCTGGATCGGCAAGAATGTTCGGTCTTGATGTTAGAAGGCTGGACGATCCAACAATCTTTCTCTCTTAAGGGGAAGAAAAAGATTAATAAAGATGCATGGGATCCTAGCTTCTTTTGCCCTCCCCTTTTTTGTTTTTTTGCCATGGGATTTTGGATTACAATTTATTCGCATCCTTGCTAGCTTTGAATTCCTTTTGTTTTTTCCTCATCGATCTCTGCATATCCACATCACTTTATTCCTGAATACCCTGCTGCATGCTTTATTCTCGACTAAAATCTCATCCCAATTCAGTCACCTTTAGACGGCCTCCTTTTTCGTCTTGTGGTTCGTTTCTTCGCCTTGGAATTGTGTTTGACGGATCTTCGTGAAGAGGTGGGGGGAGAACAACTTGTAGAAAATATAAGTGTGAGACTATGTGGAGGGTGAGTTTGGTTTTTGAGAATTTTGCAAAAGATTGTTTTTTGTCTGACGGCTTTGTGTTTTATGAGTTCGTCTGACTGCGAGTACTGGAGTATTCGAAGTTTACGACTTCATGGTCAGACGGTCGATCGGAAGATCTGATCGGTAATTGTGCAAGATCGACAGGACGACCACGGGATGGTCGTGCTTTAGTACGTAATCATTGTTTGGTAGTCGTAAGTTTGGGGGATCGATAGTCATAGCTTTTGTGATCGATTATCGTAGCGATCTGTTCGGTAGTCGTAAGCCTTGGTAATCGCTAGTTGTAGCCCTTGTGATCGGTTGTCGTAGCGATCTGTTATGGTAGTTGTAGCCTTTGTGATCGATGGTCGTAGCATTGTGCTAGTCGTTGGCCTCTCGGTTGTTATTTGTAGGCTTCGAGTACTTCAATTTTGTGATTTTTGAGCATCCGAGTACTCATGGGTTGACTTGCTTGTTGCTACTAGTGTGCACATGTATTTATTGTTTGGTCGTACGTTTAGGATCAGTATTTAGGTGTATACTTTTAACATTAAGCATTGCTTGGATTAATTGTGCCAATTGATGACTTTGTGTATCGTGAGGTGCTACGTGATGGTTTATTTGTTTGTGTTTGTTGCAGGACTTCGGAGCTATCGTGAGGTGCTACGTGATGGTTTATTTGTTTGTGTTTGTTGCAGGACTTCGGAGCTAGGTCATGGTGAGGTGTAGGAGGACCAAGACTAGGCACAGAGTGGTGCTAAGGTTCAGAACGATCAGGGAGACGCTAAAGATGACTAAGGCTTGCGGGATGGTTGCAAGCTAGGACGATGAGGAACCAGAGCGGGAGCTACTGGTGGTTGATCATGACGCGCAGTGGTAAGGTGGGCCGGGACTAGGCTCAGGAAGGAGTTGAGGTCTAGATGGTCGAGGAAGCTGAGTGACGTCATGTGCGAGAAGGGACATGTGGCGCGCCAAGTGACTTGAGTCATTTACAAGCGAGAACAGTTCGGTGAGATTCAAACGTGTGAGAGACTTGGCAGCAAGTCATTGGAGTCACGTGAAAGATGGTGAAGCATGGACGATGATTCGTGGCAAAGGAAGTGAGAATCTTGAGGAAGGCGGTGAGGGGCATTCTGGTAAAATTGCCCAATACCAGAGAAATATGTGTGAGTAAAATCTGGTGCTAGGTGAGGTTAACAGGTTATCTCCGGTTTGGCCTAATGGGGGATCCATTAGATTTTGGGTTCATGTTGTGAGGCTTTATAAGAAGAGGAGAGGCAAGAGTTAGGGTTTGAGAAGTTTGGCTAAGCCTTTTGGTGGCTAGCTCCTCCTCCCTCCCGTGGGAGATAGGTTAGAGAGTGTCTGTGCTCCAGCTATAGTGCTCGTCCTCTTAACTGGAGTGGCTGTAAAATCAATCATCTCAAGCAAACAATACATCAATCTTTGATCTACCTTGTGTATCTTTTTGTCTAATTGAGTTTGCTCTGTTTTGGTTGGTTTTTCTCTCTTTTCTCCATTCTGTCTTGATCTCTTTCTGTTGCTCTTGTTTCAGTTGGTTTGATATCTCTTCTGCCCTTCTCTTGATCTTGCCGCGCTAAGGACATGGACGAGATGGAGTTAATCTCTTGAGATCGATCTCCAATCATCTAGACAATTCAACAGCAAGATTTTTAAGAAACCCAGTTTTTGCAAGTTCTTGGTCTAATCGGGTGATTTCTTGATTCAAGGACTTTTGATCTGATTTGTTCGGTGATCCAGCTTGCCGTGACATGTGGAAGCGTATGCAAAGCCATCTTGGCTATCTTCTACCCCATGAGTAAGATCTGATTATTGATTTGGTTTTAAATTCTTAGTTGGTGTGCGTATTTTCAAATTTCAAAAAAGTCTCAAATTTGTCACAGATTTTTCGATTTAAAAATGGAATAGCATCTTGAGACCTTAAGTAATTTGCGTACAAGGTTTCACGGCCATTTGATCTTTTAATCAAAAGATATGTGGATTTTAGATCTTGTGGTCGTGCAATTGCTCTGTTCTTCTGAGTCGTTTTCGACCATGTCTATTTACAATCGCTCATTGGTTCTCAACCACACTGGTCTTTCAACCACTCTTTGATTTTCGATCATTCATTGATAGTAGATCTCACTGGTCGAAGTTCGAATTGGTTCGACCACTCTGGTTACGATCACTAGTTGATCGTTGACCCTTCTAGTCATATTCTAAACTATTATGACTTCCCTGGTCATAGACTACTTTTTTCGGTCGCAGCTTCTGGACATCGACCCCGAAGGTTACCGCCGTTTATTTTGCCGGTACTTCCGCTCAATGGTAGTTCCGCAAAATCTGCGTGGTACTTCCGCTAGAGCCGAGCCTGAACTTGGCGCTCTCTGGAAAAAGGCTCCGCAGGATCGGCCGGAGCTTCCGACGTCCGATAGTACCGCACAACACATATCGGTACTTCCGCTCCCCGGTAGTACCGCTCACATTTTCTGAGCCGATAGTTCCAAATTTTGCAAATGCAAACTACGATATCATGCACACAAGGATCACACATGATTCCTAACAAGTTGCAAAACAAATTTGCACTTTTGGAATCATGCAAAACACATTTGCAAACTACGATATCATGCACATTCGCAATGGATCACAACACATGATTCAAAACACATAACAAGTTGCAAAATAAATTTGCACACTTTTGGAATCATGACACAAAAATCAAATATGAGCTTCAACTATTTGCAAAAACACATTCGCAAATATAACCCTCATATCACAAAGAATAGAGAGCCTCATATCGCAAATATAAGCATGGATCATTTACTCATGAAACTCCAAAACATATAGAGATCCCCCCTAAATGTGTGCATACAAGTGTATATAAAGAAAGACATATGCACATATTCATTTTGAACAAATTGCGGAGTTCAATCTATATTTTGGATCTAAGAAATGCATTAATATATGAGAGAGTGATTTCGAATGCATACCTCTTTTGATTTCATCTTTTCATCCAAATGAGACTAAACAAGAATAACATTGAAACAAGCATATTAGTCTCATATATGCATTTGTCATTATCACCAAAACAACATAATGGTATATTAAATTATCATTAAACCACATTATATTATTTGTCATTAGCACCAAAACCAATTTAAGTTAAGCTTGATTAATCAAACTCGCTTTTAATCAATTCAATCAGAGCTTGATCTTTCAACTATGCTAATTAATGAATTCCTTATGTTACAGTCTTAACGGTTGTGCCCAGGATCTCTACGACCTTCTTCTAACCGCTACAACATTGGCCGCCCACACCGATCGCCTACGACCACACCGGTCGCTCTAAGCTCTGCGGTCACGCCGACCCCCACGACCACTTTGGTCGCTCCATGCTCTGCACCTCCTCTGCGATTGCATCGCCTCTACTTGGTACTCCTGCGACCATATAGGTCGCCTTCTTCCCGACACCCCTGTGCGACTACATCTCGTCGATTTGGTGCTCTCGCTACTATCGGTACAATGGCCTGCCTTTTGTACCCTGTCCTTCGACCACATGGCAGACTCGACTAAAACTCGGACACATAGTCATACTCAACTACGACTATGACTCTAACTCGGTAATAACTATGAAGCGGATTCTTATACGATCACGATCAAACTCGTACACAACTACCAACTCGTACACGACTACGACTTCTAAACTAAAAATAAGATTACAAACTCTAATACCTTATATAATAAAAAAGAATACGGATTGACAAAGATAAGAGAAACTAAGATGCATCTCTACAGATCACTAGACAAGACAGTACGGGCGTGTCATGACTTTGCATCTTGGTCGACGCTGCAAATTTTTTTTTCAGGAATCGGGACCGCTATATATACACAGTATACATTAATACATATACGTATGTGTGTACCCTGTCAGAAGCTGTGTCTATGGCCTCATTCTTTTTAACTTATGGGTCATGGTTTATAGTTTCTTCCGAATAAATAGTTCCGACAATTTTTTTATCGTCTTTTTAAAAAAATTTATCAAGATAGTCTTTTCAAAATAATTCATCGGTTTATCGATATTCGATTTATTCGTACAAGCACTAGTAAAAAACCATTAATTACAACCATAAGCTATAGTTCACAAAAGCGCTCGCTCAAGGCTCAAGTCGATTCATCTGAACATCAGTGGACCATGGCTACTGCTAGCAGCTCACCGGTGCATGAGAGTCGTTATTCACGGATCTCACCCAACCCAATCCAACCGCATGGCCAGTTTGCCGCCAGCGAGTGCAAGGTCCAGCAGCAAGCTTCGTGCCCAATTCAATAGATCACTAGGTTTTGTTGGCTTCGCACATTCACTGCCATCAATAAGCAAGTGCTCTTAGCTTGTGTGTGCGTGGTGCTGTGTGGTGACTTTAGTGTCATACTTAAACATTTCTAACACTTGCGTTTCATAAATTACTCTTTTTAGACCATTTTATAAATTAATGTTGTGTATAACCTTTTATCATGTGTAAGCAGTGACGAAGCCAAAATTTAGTTACGTCTCGGACTCAGTGGTGAAATGATCTAGGCTATCTAGACTGGACCATAAAAATGTTATCTAGGCTGGACTAAATTTACCCGGGCTGTACACTAGATATTTTTTCACACCTCGGACTGAAGCCTACCCTGTTCAGGGTGTGGCTTCGCCCCTATGTGTAAGCTTTTTTTATGAAGATATGCTTCCAACCCTTATTACCGGGATTCCCCTGGCCTCCAATGCCACATCCCCTCACATACCGCCAGCGTGGCGGGGGAATCTCACTGGGTCGGGCCTGCCATTTCCTCCTATTTTTCTGAAATTACGTACAGGTCCTTAGTTCTCGCAAAAAAGTCCCTAGAATTTTTTTAGTCCCCTCCATTTTGCAGGATGACCCTCCGCGTTTTCGGAAATTGCGCACGGGTCCCCGGTTTTTCACATACAAGTCCTCGGAGTTTTTCAAAAAGACCCTTTGCTTTTTCTCGAAAAACGCCGCCCCGGTTTTTTAAACAGGTCCTCCTTTTGCGAATAACCCTTTGCCTTTTCCAAAATACGTTACCGCCTTTTTTTTAAGAAACTCCTCGCTAATTATCGCTCTTTTATTTTAGTGCGATGGTATGGTGGCGCGCGTCACCGCCTATAATTCTAGTAGACCATAGAAGAGGAAGAATTGACATTGAATTGCCTATCCGTTAGATGAATTTCATATCCCTTCGGTTTTACGCGCAGGTTTGTTCAAATTGATACATGAGAGTCCGGTAAAATGCCTTGCGAGTGAGATTTTGCAGCATTTGCTAATAGTAGATATGCATATAATCGCTAGTTACATATCAGAAGTACAAAATCCATCTCTTATTTTGTTCTGTTAGAAAATCTATCTCAAAACGCCTACGGTAACTAGGACACTGATAAAAACAGTGTAGATTTTCCAGCACACGATGAATCACCCAAATGATTGTCGATTTGAAGATCGACTCTGATGTAAAACTGAGGCATGTGATGGAATATTCTTCTTTGGTCACATGAATCGATCAATAATCCTTTTTTAATTGTCGGAAACATGCATGCTCTGCATGGCGGTTGTCTAGGGTTTTACCATATGTTCGACCCACATTATCATGAACCATGAAAATCCAAATACAATTTAAGGTTTTTTAATTAGGACTACAATTTAAGTCTTCAATGAGGACTGTTTTTCACGTGAGAACACACTGATCGATGGCACCGAGCGGGATTCTCTGACTTAGCGTGACTTAGCTTCTCTAAGCCATCCATGCCCACAGATCAACGATCCAGCTGATTTTAGTTTTGATTTTTTTACTTCTAGTTTTTAGTTTTTTATTTTAATATTTTTCTAGATTTTTCTATATTTATTTATATTATCTGTGTTAAAATAACCTATTTATAAGCTTCGTGTTATTTTAGCTGATGGCTACCTATCAACGGGCTCTTTGCCTCCTCTCTCTCTCTAGCTTCGTGTGCTTGGGAAATCGCGTCAGATCACGGACAAAATCCCTTCGCCTTAGGATGGATTGTTCTCCTCCTGGACCACCAACCAGGTGTACCCCGGCTGTGATCGATGCATGAGAGATGCAACGAGAGAGAGAGAGAGAGAGAGAGAGAGAGAGAGAGAGAGAGAGGTAGCCATCAGCTAAAATAACACGAAGCTTATCTTATACATGAAATTATACAGGCAGCTAGCTAGCTTTCTTTCGTTTCTTCCTGAGCGGCTTTGGCGGGCATGGATGCACCGCGCGTTTGACTGTTTTCCCTTCTTCTGCTGCTTGCTGCTTGATTTTTTTTCACTCCAGCGCATGTTTGGAGATCTGAGCTGTCCGAATGTCTCTTCTTGTTCCCTAATCACCAATCATATGTGTGTACCCACATGTTGGTGGTTTCTTTTCTTTCTTGTTTTGCCCGCGCATGCTACCGGCCTACCAGCTGCATAGGGTACACTGAACATTTGTAGGTTATGTCAGCTCAGTAGCGTCATTGCATGGTGATCCCGGAAAATCACTATGGAAAATCCATTGAAATAGCCCATCTCAACATTTGGCCGCTAGCTAGAAAATCTAGGCGGCACACCAGCTGCATTATCCAGCTAGCGGTTGTCATTTTGCCATGGAATTGGTTGGCCACAATTTAGCTATTATTTGGCAAAAAAAAAGAGAGCTAGAATCTCATTGGACAAGAAATTTTACAAAATTTTGGCAGCAAGCTAGCCAAGTGCGTGCTACTTTTGGTTAATGTTACAAAATTCAGTTGTTGGCTTCAAACCAAACAGACCTGACATATACATATATATATATATATATATATATATATATATATATATATATATATATATATATATATATATATATATATATATATATATATATACATGCATCGTCACGGTTAAACTGAGCCTATGTAACTACATAGGAGCTATATAGCTTACATGGTTGCCCTAAATGTAGGCTAATTTTTCTCAGCACAAGGAAATTTCAATTATTTCATATATAGGAAAACGTTTCTGAACCTCATCATCCAAACCGTATCCAATGGGTGGCTGTACACTCACTGTTGAATGATCCTGATAATCCCCGGCCCAATGTTTCTCTCTTCCTTAATCCTCCAAAATCTTGTGATTGTAACAGCATGAAAAGACCACTCAGAAACATTGGTAATCGCAAGATTAATGTGGTCGCCGTTCACCGGATTCTTGGGACCGTACGGCTGAATTGGGACCAGCGATCGATCACTGTATATATATAGAGAGTATATATACCATAAAACTCAAGGGAGTATATAAAATCAAGGGAGTATATAAAATCGTCCAATTTGTTGCCTTGTCCCAGTCCACATGTATCTCTTTCTTTCTACTGCTTCGTTCTCTTTCTCTCTTTTTTTTTCCTTTTCGTTTTTCAGACTTTTTTCGAATGGTTGTGTCGCTTTAATTGGTTTGTTGTTCGTACACTGTTTGGGACCAAAATGTATTGTCATGGGTAGGCGTACCAATCAGCGTACCTTATCTTGTCGGGAAGGTATATTTGGCATGTTTAGATTGTTGGCACATTTGTCGTAAAAAAGAACTTAATGTATAATCAGGGCCGTGCCCCACGGGGGTGCGGGCCATGCGATCATCTGGTTTTTCAATTTCTAGGGCCTCAAAAATCAAAAAGAGAGAAGGCACGTGTATTCGTGTGTGAGGCGGCAGAATACGAGATAGGGGTGAAACGGATCGGATACGGATGGATAATATCTCTATCATATTTATTTTCATATTTTTTGAATACGGATAACTTGAATACAAATACAAATACGAATAATATCGAATACGATACGGATCGAATACGAATCGAAACAAATACTGTTCTTAATATTTATCGAACATGAAAACCCTTAAACTATACATCCAAAATTAACAAAATACATAAATAGTTCATTTTATCAAAATATTCATGAAATCTAAACAAGCATAGTCTTTTATCCATAATAAATATACCCAATAGTCGATCATAACATAACTACATAAGTAGCAACAACGTGCAATTCATGGAATACACATGATGACATAATAGCAATTTGAACAAGCATAAGAATATTTCATTCATCCATTTCATCCACAAGTCCTCCATGATAGCAATTTAAATAAGCATAAGAATATTAGGCTTCATCAGATTAGTATCTCAGATCCGTATCCGTTTTCACCCCTAGCCCCGAGCCTAGCTCGAGTCCGCGTCTTGCCTCCGCTGACGACTTCAGCGTGCGTGGCGTCAGTATTCTCGGCCCGAGCCCCGAGGCCCCACGGCGTTTAGATTCTCTCTGTATTCGTGACTTCGCGGTTCGTGTTCGTCTCGCCTCGTCTCGAAGCCAATTGGCTCGTCCAATGTCCATTCATCTAGGGTCAGGCTGCTTACTTAGAGCTTTGTACAGGGCCTCCAAATTTCACGGCACGGCCCTGTGTATAATATGCCTACAGTGTCATTGGTTATATATCGGGTGGTTTTTTTAGCTATGGCTTTGTCTTTTGGCTTATGGTATTTGAATTTCGGTTGTTCGCGAGAGATAGTACGTTGAAGAAAATAATTGCATACGATTTTGGCTAATATATTTGAACTCGGTACAATGTTTACTACAATCTACCTGTAGACTCGTCTTAAAAAGATATACTTTTAAAAGTTAGTTACTGTAGTAGAAAGTGATAAACTAAAACTAAAGTTATAAAAAAACCCAGCCGATTGTATGAACAAATAAATGTAGTGCAAAAAGTATAGCAAGAGTGGCAACATGTTCAGATCGCAAAGAAGGCATAGAAAATATATGCACAAAATGTTGTACGCGTTTGTTGTGGCACACTATAGCCACAGATAGAATTTCAAATATATCCTGGCGGTTGCTGTGAAACAAAAATCACGGTGACAACCAGGACGAAAATTCTGGCACAAAAATTCTGGTTTAACATTTTGAATTTGAACTGACGAACGGACGGAACACTAATTCCGGGGGACAGCCCCAGACAATCTTTTCGAATTCAAATGGCGGTATGAATTTCAAGAAAATTGGCTAGTTTATGTACCGGGCAATGAGTGGAATTTTCGTTGAATCCGGTTTTTGAAACCTTGGCCACAAGTTGAAGAGCCCCATCAGTTCAAGCAATTGCTCTGTTTAGCCATTTTGTTGCTCAGTGGTAACTGGCAAGAGTCACTGTAGATTATAGACCACGAGGCGAAATGTTAAGGGCCTGTCCTTTTTGCCTGTGGCTTATGGTTTTTGGTGAAAGTTTTGAATTTTGTTTGACAATATTCACTTACGATTTTGGTGGAATAGATGTTGGGCTTTTAACGTGTACTACGTTTAACTTGTAACCCGTCTTAAGAATGCTCCGCTTAAAAGTTAGGATCAAACAAGTTAAGGTAGGCTTTTGATTTGCCGAATAGGCCCTGAATGATGTCAATATTGTGTTATTCGTAAAAAAATTGCATGGTGTAATAAAATGGCGATCCTTTTATTTTGTTTACATAAGTACATGACAATATATTATAACCCCGTGTTACCATTTTCTTTCTCTCATTTTGTTATATATATATTGGATATATATATATATATATATATATATATATATATATATATATATATATATATATATATATATATATGGCTAGGTTTTGTTGGCTATGGGTATGTTACTTGCAAGGGAGGTCACAGGAGACTTTTAGTGTTAGCTCCAGCTGATCATTTCCTTGTCTTTAAGATACCTTAACAATCATCCTCTAAACAAAGATACCTTAATTAACACCATCTTTTCTAGTTTAGTTCCAAAGGGTGAGCTTTAGCGTTAGCTTTAGTTAGATTTGGTTAGTTGGATCAATAACAAACGTAAGTGTACTTTGCCTTCAAAGTGTTGTCTTATGTGCAGAAGGAGTGTAAGCCTTCCCTGTTGGTTCTCGTAGTTCCACTCTGTTTTGTTCTATGGGGGGGCCCATCAGGTACTAATATGTATTGCAGTATGGCACTTACATATATAGTGTTTCATGCACTAGGTGTCGTAGGCACCCATATAAATACTCGTTGATGTACTTTGAGATTCACGACGTCTGACATGCGTGTCTTCACATACCCATAAAAAAGTATATTTGAAACATCAAACTCTAAAAAAACTAAATTCAACTTCAGTTTAATTAGTTCGAACTACTTTCATGATATATACTCACTATACTCGCATCAAATTCAAAAGTAGTTCAAACTAGTTTAAACTGAGTTCGAAATTCACTGACCATAAATATACGAAGAGTATCAAACATTTTCATACCCAAATTCTAAAAACTATCAATCATACGCGTGTATTAGACGGTTCTTGATGTGGATGCCTAGGCACCCGATATATATATATATATATATATATATATATATATATATATATATATATATATATATATATGCATACGGATTTTAAAATTTGATCATACTATATGTTCGATAACGGTGGTAAAATTTTTAGAACATGCAAAGCGGAGGAGAGGGAGGAGGCGAGGAGAAATCGGGGAAGGAGCGCATGTTCGTGGGGGTGGGGAGGCAAGGCGCAAGGCGTGGGAGGGTGGGTGGGTCCACACGTCCGACAAAGTATCTTTTTTGTCAAGAGGTGGGAAGGGTGGGAGACCGCACCAACCACCAACTCCTTCTTTTATAATAGTTAATATATACACACACACATATATATATATATATATATATATATATATATATATATACACACGCGCGCTCATTTCTTTTGGTTTTCAGGATGGCTATGGTGCAATGATATAATCTCTTTTGTCCACATTTCCTCGCCGTAGGATTTCCTTGGGATTCGTGCCCCCTCCAAGATAGGTTTCACTTTGTCCCTACCAGATTTGGGTGGCTGGCAAATGGCGGTGATGTGGCAGCACTGTACAGAGCGGTCATCGAGTCAACAGCAGTCGGTGGTAAACCTAGTGGGAGAGGCCACAATGCCAGCGACAAATTGAGGGAGTCTTCTTGTTTCTTATGATTTTTTTGTTAAATTCTAGCGTTGTAAATGGTGCCTAATTGTGGTAGAGGAGTGAGACAAATTGAGACCACGGAGTTGAATTGTTTCCTATGGATTTTTTTGTTAAACTCTAGCGTTATAAATGGGGTCTAATTGAGGCAGAGGGGTGAGTGACACTAACGTCGAAGGGGAAGGAGTTGTGGGATCTTTAGGGGGCAGTTTTTTGCTTCATTATTTGTCATGCATTTATCTTCTTATTTCTTCAAGAGCCGATCGAATATTTCAATCCAAACTCACGAATAAATAGTACCAAGGACTATCTTTACAGAGTTGGGCTTGTGCAGCAGGCCGGACACATTAGGTTCCATAACTTGGCTGATGGATTATCTTGAGTTAAAAGTTTGTTTGGTTTAAAATTCTCAAAATAAAACTTTCTTCAAAAAAAATTCTCAAGAGAAAAAGAAAAGATGAGATGTCCAGCGGGTAACACCTTGTAGTCATCAGGCCAGCACAGATGACAGAGCAAACAATGATCAGCGGAGCTGAAAGAGTGCCTGGATAACTCGACAACAGATTGCTTCAAACATTGTATGTGTTGCTTCAGCATCATCAAATGCCCTGATGCTCAAACGAAAACAACCACTATGATGGTTACTCAAAGCAAATTCACAAAGATGGCTGGGATTTCATGGTACCAGTTCAGAGGAGCCCTGCACAAACTGCGCAACTGGTGGAAAATGTAAACGAACTAGTGATAATCACACAACAGCTACAAAGAATTGTACAAACGGATAGCA
Organism: Bonia amplexicaulis; assembly: GCA_036346245.1. Classification (NCBI taxonomy): domain Eukaryota; kingdom Viridiplantae; phylum Streptophyta; class Magnoliopsida; order Poales; family Poaceae; genus Bonia; species Bonia amplexicaulis. The sequence continues at coordinate 3,353,268 of CM070768.1, read as the reverse complement.
GTTTTCCGACATGGCAGAGGAAGGAATGGTTTCACTCTTAATTATCTCTCCATGTACACTAGTGTACACCATTTCTTCTTATTCCAGCTTCTCAAGCTCACCCATTCTCTCTATGATTGCCTGAAGAAAACGCAAGGGACATTAATTATTACAAAGTGTAACACAGAAAACCATGTCGTTCTTTTTACCATCCTAGCATGACTATGGTCAAGAAAAAGTTATACTGATACCATCTGTATGCTGCATAAAATGCATATGCTATGTATAGTTTCAATTTTTCATAAGTTAATTATGTTACATCACATCACTTACAAAATTTGCTAATTAATTTTCATAACTTAATCATGTTACATCGCATGCTGAAAAAAACGAAACTTGCATCAATGTTATAACAACAAACACACCAAGCTACATAGTTAACAGCAATATGTATTATGGTAGAAAAAGATATACCTTTTTGCTTGTTTCTTGAAGCTCTCCAGCAAGAATAAACTCATCCAATATCAAGTAAACCTACAGAGTATACACATGTCAGAAAAGTTAGAAGGATAAGTGAAACATTTGATAACATAGAAAAACAAGAGAATGGATGTAGCACAATTGTTGGTGTATGTGATAAATTGTGTGTACTTAAGCCTGATCTTTGCTAAAACAAAAGGAAAGACAAATAGGGATAGGGTCTTAGAGATTGCTTTGAGTTGGGCAGAGCTTGCGAGCGAATGAAAAAGATTTCACACGTTTAAAACCACTTTAAACAAGATATTGTTGGACATAGCATGAAATAAGAAAATGAAATTTAAAAATGAATCCCGGCCATAAGAAAATTTTATCCAAAGATTAGAAGATCACCAGAATCATTTAGTTCATATATTTTACTTTGCTTTAAAAAGATGTAAACTAGAATTATAATTGGTCAAATTTGGTTCAGATAGTAGCTAAAACCAAATTAATAATGTTAACCTTCCCCAAATTCAGTTTAGAGCATATTGTTGTGAGATTTGAACATAAGCTGCATTATTGTCTAATGCAAATACAATTTAAACTTTGACCAGGTTTGGCAAGGATTGAAAATATGAATTTGAATACTGCATAGTACCTGTACATTATCATATTTAATATTTATCAATGTACAAATAAAGTTGTCTTAGAATATACTAGATGGCATAGTGCAAATTTAGAATATACACATCATCATTGAATTACCACAGCACCCATCTCATTTTACATCATTCATCTTGTATTCTTGACTGATAATCAAGAAAGTGCTATCAACTTAACATCAGAGTATCAGACATAACTGAAAAGCAATGAAAGGTTGTTAAGTTCAGGTTAGGTCACTGGTGTTATCTTTTCAGAAGTAATATAAATATATTATACATTGTTCTCAGCTGTACAATGACCCTGATTTATAATCCAGGTACAGTTCTCTATCAAGGTGTAAACTACATAAGAGACGACAAGTAAATACAAAAAATATGCCAGCACAAGTAAATATATACAAGTGCAGGATAACTTTGACTAATTCCGTTTCAATAGCGGAACTAATTGGGTAAGAGAATATTTAGATAAAAATATGATGGCCAAGTAGTTTTCATTTTTTTCTTTAAACACAAGAAAGGAGTGAGATAAAATCATAAGTATTGAAGTGATACAGGACTAGCCTGTTGACAAATAGCTGTTACCTTGTGGAAGTTAAATACTAAATCGAGTTCACACACATTGCTGAAGAAATGGTCCAATATCTCGACAAACAAGTGGATACATTCCAAGTATGCCAACTCATTGTCAGTGATATCCACACACATTGAGAAGAAAAGTCCTGCATATCTCCTGTAGATAACTTTGTGTGTGCGGAACTGCACGAAAAGTTCCACATTAATTAAAACAAAGAAAATGAATAGCTCAAAGTCAGTACCAATAAACATATACCAAACACTGCTGTCAGAACATTTTAACACTCTAAGGGCTCCTACTGTGCACTACAAAGCTATAGAACCAGTCATCAAATAAACAAAGAATGGAGATTACATTTTGCCAATCTCCTCTGTTAGCAGTGTATTACAGGTAGGTTCATAAATTGAATAAGCCTGATGCAGCAGAAAATTTTACAATGCTATGTTTAAGAGCTTTAGGATCTCTAAATTAGTCACCTAATAATATTATTAACTTGAATATTCAGATAACTAATCCTGGTCAAGACCCAATACTACCTCATAAAGTAAACATACCAAGTGGCAACTGATAAATCGTGAAAACAATAAGAAACTTGTCATTCAAGGGGTCTCTTCTTTTTAGTTTCTAAAAATTGCTTTTTGGCTTTTCTACAGTAATTAGCTTTCAAAAGGAGTGTTTTTTAAGGCAAGGTCTACAAGTTGATTGTAATACACACTGTACTGACTTTATTTATATCGGCCAAAACCGCACGAGAGTTTCTGTTACTCCATACTCTCTCACGAACAGCCCAAAAGTCATATGCCGCAGCCATAAGCCATAAGCCGAAGCCAAAAAGAACAGGGCATTTATGATATCTATTCTATGGATCGATTTATTTTCGCTACTCCAAATCAGCTACAAGAGTACACTTGATTTTATTCTTAAAATTTTTTAAAGCCAAATCTATCTATCACTTCAGACTTCAGATTTTTTTAGGGGTTTCTCTGCAGGTTTATCATAGTTGGATTTTTTGTTGTTATAAGTGGGATTCTGAAAGAATAAAAACTGAGCAGCCAAGAGGTACATATATCAGCAAATCAAAAAGTGGTGTAGAGTACAAAGGTGAAAAACCTCATCTTGTGATCCAAAAGAAAAGTTGTACACGGATGATAGACAACCTTTTTCATTGGCTATTCACATATCTATCTTACATTTCTATCCTAGCAACTGTTCTTCTAAATCAACATTAAGTCAGTAAGCAAGGTTTGATCTTGCTTTTTCTATCTGTGTAAGAAAACGCAAATCATGTTTCTGACAAGACTTGCACATGTAAATTTGGCAAAATGGACATTCCATCTCAATTTGGATTCACTATTCCTTGAGCTATTCATGCTACCCAACGAATCCAGATGTGCATGCATGATAGCATGAGAATTAGCCTGGGTTTGCTAAAAGAAAGGTGTACGATAAGTGCGCAGGAACCCATTAGCTTGACTCGGGAGATTTATCAGCGGATTTCACATTACTTAGCAAGTCTGTGATAAACGTACCATACTTCCATTTAATTTGGCAACTTGATGGCACCATTACAAATAACAACAAAAATACTCATAAACAGCATTCTAAATCATTGATTATTGCAAAATCACATGTCACTTCACGAACTATATACCCTTATCAATACACCTAGCTCTCCCCCACAACCTCACTGACCAAGATTGAATCTCTAACAAACTCTGCCAAGTGCAAACAACAACAGATAGAGTACGACCCCAGCAGTATCACCCTCAAATCAATCACTCAATCTTCCCAGTATAGAAAAACCACCACACTCAACACGTAGATACTTGCATCATCGAATCTAACCAGAAGAACTAGCCAAGCCAAAAAGGCACAAGCTTTCCAACTGCCATTCCATGTGCATGAATCACCTATATCCAACAGTATCTACAGTTGTATATCGATTGAATTCATTCTATCCTCTGTTCGGTCCTAATCAAGAACTCGGAGGTGTACTCAATTCTAAATTACCCCAACTGAGCAAAAGCAAAGATCTTTACGCTAGTTTCGCCCACGTGTCTAACTTCGCCTGACGAGACAAACCATGCCCTCCCCAGCGTCAAATCCAAATCAAGAACTCACTCACCTCAACGAAGTTGGTGAACTTGGGGTCCCGGTTGACCACCAGCCGATGCACCTGAGAAAGAGCACACAACCAATAACGATTAATCAATACCCAACCAAAATCGAAGCCCCAAAAGATCAAATCTTTCTCAGCGCCAAGGCCTCGCCCTCACCTCGTACTCGACCTTGTGCTTCTCCGAGTCCTCGAGCGGGACGTAGTACTTGGCCAGCCGCGTCTTCCCCTGCCGATTCTGCAGCAGTATGAACCGGATCTGCAACGAGGCCAGATCGAACGAAGGTTAGGAAAGAATCGAAGGTTTGGTCCGGTGGGATCAAGGAAGAGGAACTGGAGCGGCTTAATGCGGGATCGTTACCATGGTGGATGATGACAACGATGCTGCTCGAGGATTCGCGAGATCTGGGGAGCGATTTGGAGCTGGGAGGAGTTTTCTTTTTGGGTTGGAGACGAAAAGCCTGCCTGCTGAAAGGTCCCAATATGGCTTATAAACTTAAAGTTCTTCGGCAGCTTAATCCAAGGGACAGCTATTTCTACCAAGGGACAGCTATTTCTACTTCCGAGGGTTATTTTGACCTGTACCATTTTCCACTGTACTTTTTTAATCTTTTTCTCTAAGCTTGTTTGGAGCACAAAAATTCATAAGAAAATCGCAGCAAACAATCCAATTTCCATAGAAATATAGAAGAAACTTGTTTGTAATGGTTAAAAAACTAATTTGAATTGTTTAAATTCACAGCGAACACAAACTCTTTATTACTTTTTCGTAAGTTTCATTCTAAGTATTTCGCCCCAATTCCAAATAGTCTTACGTCTACACCGGATAAACCGCGCACTCGCACATCCTATTTACATTTTCGTTCTCGCTTCACATAAAAGGGTTAACCCTAGGCTTAAAATGCATTTAGCAATAGGGGTTATATATTAGTGAAATTCTCATTCAACTAGCAAGATGAGACTAAATCCCAACACTTGTACTCATACCCCTACATGGGGCCATGTTAGGTTCAATTCATCTTTCTATTTAGACCGGACCTCAGACTAAGGGACTTGTGCTTGAGTTGTAGACATTCTCTAGGACTAAACATCCGTTCTTTTTGCTTTTCAGCCAGTTTTTAGCTTTAGCTTCTTTCTATAATCACTATTAATTAGACTTATAAGTCACAGTCAAAAATCATAAGACGTAATATAAAAGAACAAACCCTTAGCTAGTTCACATTATCAAGGACCACCGCATCAGGCCAGTGGGTCCCATATGTCAGCGATAACTTCCCTCCCTCTCATGTTCTCTCTCCTTTTCTTATGTTGGTCCCATGTGTCATCGAGCCATATCCTCTCCTTCATCACTCAACGTCAAAGTTTCTTAGGGCTGTTTGGCAACGGTGGGCTTTGCCAAAGTACTTACATTTTAGATGACATGTTGGGCTTTTAATCTTGTAGAATCCGTGAGAAAATAATCTGGAAAGTTAGGTACTAGAAAACCAAAACCGCCAAACGGAGGAAAAGAACATACCCATAATCCGTGAGCTGCCCAGATGTTGTATGCGGTACGCCGCAAGAGGATGCATAACCTCTCTAATCGGAGTTGCACAAATCTTGAAGTATTTGAAGTAGTAAGTAATTACAACCCATTCTTCAGTTGTGCTATAAAAATTTGCATCACATTAAAGGGTGAAGGGTAAAGCACCTCTCAAGAAATATTCCTGCGTATTCACTCACCGTTCCACCTAGCATCTTGGCAAGTTCCTCACTGCCGCCGCCGCCGTCGCCGTGGGCTTCTTGGAGAAGAGTGACACAATCTTCTACCAAATACCAAAAAGACCCACAAGTATGCAGAAACTAAATATAGCAGGAATTAACATTGTCACTCACAGTTCACCAAACACATGTTTTACTTTTGATCACAAATGCTAGTATGGAGCATCACTGCATCATTAGGCCTGAAAAAAAATTGTTTTCTTGGACACGGCCATTTCTCCATCAGTAGCAAGGAATCTAACAAAAGGCAGCACATATTATAAGCAAGATGGATGATAATTAACAACATTCAGAGGTGACACTGCCAGCTTCTATAGCTAGCAAAGTAGCAAGGTAGCTGCTACACTGCCAGCTTCTTCAAGTTCAGGTCGGTGGGTTCCGGCGCACTTATGTCCAGCGCGGCGAAGGTGCTCAGCTCAACGGCGGGGGACCTGGCGACGGTCACCTGCTGGAGTTGCTGCTCTGCGATCTGAACATTGTAACACCCCCATTTCTGGGAGTATTATGAAATCCTCGCAACTGCCCAGGACTGTTCAGCTGCGAGTACATCCATCAAGTGTATAACATTACCAACACAAGCTTAAGAGCAAAAGTGAACTTTATAACAATATAAGGGCTTTAAAGCCAAGTATTTCAGTAAGGCCAACGACCTTTAGATACATTACAGCAAAAGACGCCACAGGCACGCCTGAGCGGAGAACGACCCTAAACCAAGATTCATCCATCTCGCAAAGCACCACTTCTCCGTCTTCATCTGCCTTCTCAAAGCTTGTTTCTGTTTATGTTTTTAGCAAGTATGAGTACTACTACCGTACTCAACAAGTCACACGGAGCTTAACAATAATTACATGCATGATATAACAAGTGAAGGGACAACAGGTTTATTATTTTATGTGGATGCAGTTTTAGTTGACACTATTTCTGTCTGTTCTGATTTCTGTTTTCCATCTGCTGCACCATCAGATCTTATTCAATGACACTATTTGACTGATGCCGAAACTTAAGAATCAGTTCTGTAACATTTTTGGGCTTAGCAAGGGAAGTAAGACTGAAGTGAGGGAAGAGCAAGAAAAAGGCAGGAAAGGAAATGAAGTGAGATTAAATGATATTTCTGATTGCTTTTGCAAAATGCTACTTCAAAATTTTTTATGCATACTTGCAAAGATAATCCCACATCTTCGGTATTCAACAATCACAGCTTAATCAACTTTCTATACTACTTACGGATATAAGCTTAGAATCCAATAGCTTGTTTTTTCACTATAAATCACATCACGGTTATCCGAATTCTACATAAATTCCGACTTCAACCATGATTATAAATCCAATATCAAATCTATTTGTAATCCAATATTCTCATTTTAAATCCACCAATTTCATTTGTATCCATTATTTCTTAACAATCTAATTTAACTCCGTTATCAACTACTAATCTCCGTCTGCTCATCAAATAATTGACTAAGCTTCTTATTATCTATTTCTCAATTAATTCATCATCATTTTTTTCCACCAAGGATAATATCACTTATCAGAACTATAATCCAATAATCACTATTATTAACATCTTCCAAGAATAACATCATTGTTCAAGCCTAAAATCAAATAATCAATCACTTTTTTTTTCAACAAATTCTATCACTTTAACCAATCAAATTCTTCCAATATAATTCCACCATTATCTTCGATCATCATTGTCTCATATTTTAATCCCTTATGGGTTACCTACTCCTTTCTCTAAACTTCCATGGTTATAACTCAATCTATTTATTGCAATCAGAAATTTGCATTTAATTCTTTCTGAGACTTGCTCAATAGATGAGGAGAGATCAGAATAGAACAGGTAAGAATCAAGACGAAATGGGTTAGAAGTAGAGAACTTTTAACATAATCTTTATTTAAAATCAGACATTAGGTTTGCACAAATTGCTTATATAGTAGCTCACAGGCTAATAGTGCAATTTGGCTATTAATACAAACAGAAAATTTTCGTCTACTAGAATGGTTTTACCCATTGCATCAAGGATATCAAACGGGTATTGTTAACTAACTACTCGAGCGGTGACCTTATAACTTTTCAGAAGGAAAAGCTTTGGATTAGGTAATTCTCACTACTTTTTAACACCATTTTTAATATTTCTTTAGCTAGGGTTAGTTGTCATTTCATTTGGTCAGCATGAAATTAGTCTAGACGTCTACTCGTGTTTTTGAGATTTTAACAAAACTCAAAAGGAAACTTTTACTCACTAACTTAGAAAGATAAGATAGGAATAGGAGAGCGAGATAGCAATGACACTTATGGTTTTGAAATTCTTTTGTATTTGAAAATATGGTTTTGTGAAAATGGCGTTCTTATCGTAATCAAACCTACGATTAGGGTCATTCTACGGTCAAGCAAGTAGGCTCGATACCACTCTGTAACACCCCATTTCAGGAGTATTATGAAATCCTCATAGAATCGCCCAGGACTGCTCATTGCAGTACATCCATCAAGTGTATAACATTGCCAACACAAGCTTAAGAGCAAAAGTGAACTTTATAACAATATAAGGGCTTTAAAGCCAAGTATTTCAAGAAGGCCAACGACCTTTAGATACATTCTGACAAAAGACGCCACGAGCACGCTGAGCGGAGAACGACCCTAAACCAAGATTCATCCATCTCGCAGCACCACTTCTCGTCTTCATCCGCCTTCTCAAAGCTTGTTTACATTTATGTTTTAGCAAGTATGAGTACTACTACCGTACTCAACAAGTCACACGAGCTTAACAATAATTACATGCATGATATAACAAGTGAAGGGACAACAGGTTTATTATTTTATGTGGATGCAGTTTTAGTTGAAAAACCAGATAAAAGCTTGAAAAGTAACTTCATTAATGTAAAGGGGTTTTCAAGCGTGATTATCAACATTCAACACTACCAAACCATTCTCAATTCTACTTATGCCTTGTTATTGGATTCACCCATTAAACACGACTTCATTAACAGGAAGCACGGCGTATTCGAATACCATTAGTCATGACTCGCAGAGTTGCCTGCTTTACCCACAAGATTTCTTAATCCCACGTCGACATTAAGAAAACAAAGCTTTTCTTGCTCAATTCTTTGTGTAGCCTCCACCTAATAGGCTTCCAACAATCCCATACTTGTCTCGAGTCTATTATTGTGTGGATCATTGATAATCAAATCAATTGTTCAGAAAATAATCACTCTCCATACGACCTGCTCAACCCCTTTCGTATGGACTCACACGACCTCCGCCTTGCTTGCAGAGGTTCAATTGAATTTGAGCAGTTACTAAACCAGGTTTGACGTATCAACGCTTGTGGTTGGGCGATCACTATGTTCTTTACTCAGCACAAGGATCTAGTCCTTATATTTTCACCGGTGGCAATTTCTTCCCACAAATTCTCGTCCGGTCTTTGTAACAACACAGCGATTTGCCTTCACATTCGGTTAAGGTCATAGGATCTAACGATCCTTGCTTACCCTAAAACCATTCTCCAAATAAAGACCATCTTTTCTACTAACTGCAGATGTTATTGATTCTCTGAACTATCATGGCTACTTAATACCATAATTAACAATACTATGTCTTGTCAAGGTGAATATGGCCAACAAATTAGACTGAGCTTTTTCGGGTGGTAGGACATAACTAATATCATGTCATTCTAAGAATTTATTGTATACAAAATAATAGTGCGCAAATAACATAATGAAAATACAAGTAAATAAATAACTTAGAAAATGTAGGATCAACATGTTCAAAATATGTGCGACTTGCCTTGCGGGATTACGATTTCGACAATTTCGTATTCTTCGATTTCTCGATCTTGAGCTTGATCCTGAGCTCCTTCTTCTTGACTTGGTCGACTCACGACGTCGTGTGCTAGCGCAAAGTAAAGAAAATAATTCAATTCCACGCTCGAAGAAAATGAGCTAGGAACAAAGAAAATAAAATTTGAGAAAAATCAAATAAAATAGGTTTTGGGTTTTTGGGTGTTTGGGATGATGAAATGGAGTTGAAAAATGGATTGGTGGACTCGAAACGGTCAAAACGAGTATATTTTGCATTTTTGGGTTTGGATGAACAGTAACGGGTCGGGTTTACTATTCACTTCGGGTTTGCACTGTTCACTGCAGGTTCGGGCGGTCGGATCCATTACTATTCACTGCGGGTCGGGCTCGGTTTACAGGGTTGGGAGGAACAAGAATCGGTGATTCTTGTTCTTCTTCCTCAACCGCTTCATACGCGCCGAAAAATGAGGGGAGGCGGCGGCGAACCGGTGGCCCCTACGGTGGCTTGGCGACGAAAATGAAGGTATGGTTGGATTCATGGGACGGCAAGCAACCCATTTTGGGGTCAACGGCGGTCGGGTGGCGGCGTTCGCGGCGGTGGGATAATTTCTTTGCGGAATTTTGGACGGCATGGGTTGATGAAAGACTAAGGGGCAATTAGGCGGTGTTTGAGCATCTATGGGACTAGAGGAGGCTAGTGGAGATGGCGGTTTGAGCTCGGGATGTCGGAGGCAGGGTCATGCCAGGTGGGGCACTCTACGCATGGCGGTTCTGGTCTTGGGAGAAGAGGAGTGGCCGGGGAGCTAGGGCGATGGTTTGGGAGTACTCCTGGGTGCTTGAGGAGGCTATAGGCGGAAGCAATTGGAAAGTGGGAGCTCGGGAAGGTGAAACCGAGTTAGGGCTCCCGATTGGGGATTTTGCGCTTCACCGCTGATAGAGGGATGGCGCACTAATTGGCCGAGTGGGGCTTCACGGTGGGGTGTGGAGGAGGTTGGAGGGTCTTTAGCCTTTATAGAAGACCCGGGAGCGATGCAGCATCGGAGAGGAGAAACCACAACGGCGGCGGTTTCGGAAGGCTCGAGGAGGGTGGGGGAATCTGGTGTCCGGCGCAGAGGCGGTCAAGGTGACAGAATGGTGTCGGTCGGCTATGAGAGGAAGGCGCGAGAGATGGGCGGGCGGGGTGCGTGGGTGGTCGGCTGCCACACCTTCTACCGAGCCGGGCGGTGTCGTGGCGGAGTCTGGGAGGAGAGACCGGACGGCTTGGTGGCGAAAAAACGGAGCGGCGGCGATATTTTGGCGGCGGCGAAAATATCGAACGATGAACAGTGCACGATTTTCATCCGTTGAGCGTTGTCGGCAAGGTCTAGGAAGGAATTGCTTTGAGATTAGTGTGGTTTTGGCTAAGGAAGCAAGGAAAGCAAAATCAAAAGCAATTTGAACTCTTTGCAAAAATTCAGTTTGTTTCAAACATCATCAGCAAATATACCTCTGAAGATTGTTCTTTCCCTTGACGACTAGCTAGTTGTCAACAAAGTAGATTCTGGCAGTCATCATACATACCGAAGTTGATTATGGCAGTCATCATATATACCTTGGCTCCGAGGCTCATGTTGTCATTCTGAAGCACTATCTCCAACAATTTTGACAGAATGCAAATGAATGGTCAAGAAGGATCAGCTAAAGAAAATATAAAGAGAAGTAGTTCGTTATATATAACGTGTAGTTACCCTTCAGTTTTAGTAAGTTTTTGCTGTTCAGTCGCTGTAGAATCTTGAAGTAGTTTATCTTGGCTGCTGCTCACTCTGTTTTAGCGTTTTGGGGATTGACTTGGGTCCTGTGGACTCCCTTGTAAAGTGTCTGTGTTTTCTTTTTATTTTCATTAATATATTTATATTCAGCTCCCATACTGCTCATATAAAAAACATTGGCCATTTAATTAATACCTGCAGCCAAAAGCTCATTCTGAAACAATAATTCACAAAATAAGATCACCATTGCATCAGAAAAATGAAGAATGACTTAACCTAATTATCTTTTTTTTTTTTGGGGGCGATGGGCAATGGTACTACCAAAAGATGAAAATAATTTTTCCTTTTCTTTTGAGATTACTTGTTTTTTGTGAAATCGGTACAATTGATCAGAATTAGTTACTTCCCTTGGCTTAAATATTTGTAATGGCTTTCTAGGGCCGACCTTGAAGTTTCAGCTCTTTCAGCGACAAGTTGCTCACAGATCACCAATCAAGTGCCTTTAAAAGAAACAAATCAAATGAACAAACACAACGTTCAATCATTGACATTGCTCTCACCAATAGCCAAACCTAGTTTCGACACTTTACAGGGATTTGCAACAGGCTAAATACTGCACAAAAGATTACTTGTTGGTGCTTTGCAGCATCTGGATCTGGTGGTGCAGTTGTGCAGGTTCTTGCTGGTAGCATTGCTACAGACAAAACAAAGAATTAGAGTGAAAATGATCAAATGGGTTAGACAGATCAGACGGATATAAGATCTCACATTTTACACCATCGAATTCCCCTCATGGTGCAACAGAATGGATGTTTCCGAGTGCCTCGCTTTCATTGAAGTTTTGAAGATTTTTGGCATTGACAAATCACCATCTGTTTAAGATCTTCATTTTCATCATAAGATGCAGCACTTTGATAGCTGTCACTTTGCATGAACTCATGATTTGTATCAAACACATAACTGATTAATGTCATCAGAAAATTAGAAAAAAATATGCTTGAAGGTACAACAGCATTGACAGAAAACGAGTGACACCAAAGGACAATTGCACATTCATAGATGAGCCTTTACAATCACAAGTGAACAACCATACTTGTCAGGATCTAATACATACTTGTTAGGATCCAATACAAAGAAAGATAGTCTTAAACGCCTAAGACAACAAAAGCTTAATGACAGAACGTAAAAAATCCCTAGGATGATTTATCTAAGTCCCATACTTGGCAATGTACTTTCTTTTAAGCCATTCAAGACGTCCCTCAGATGTTGCAATAGTCAAGAACATTTCCCTTTGTTCTCTATTGACAAACAGTTCAGTTGCAATGAAATGTTCGTCACTTCCGCCTGCAGCTCCACATTCACGAACCAATGTCATAACATCTTGAATGCTAGATCCTGGAGAGTCAACTTGGGAGGCAAACTTTTCAAAAGTGGACTGTGCTTTCTCAGCCAACTCTGCTATATGCTTCAATTGAGCTTGCATGAGCAAAGCAGTTTCAATCTTATTTTTCTTATTCTTCTTGGCATTAACATAAATAGGTCTTTTGTTATTCCTATTTGAGGGAGGCTCATGGTCTAGCTGAGTGCCATCATTATCTTCAACATTGTTATCTGATCCATCAAGATTCGCAATATCCATGGGGCTGTCTGGACCAGATGGCAAACTACCTGCTACCAGTGGCAAATGATCCACACCATTACTGGTTATATCATCAAACATCACTCTCAAATAATCCTCATTTTGCATTCCAGCTTTGCGGAATCTGCTTGCACCTGGCAACTCCTGGAAGAAAAACAAAAGGTTTCACACCTGATAACATAGTTCACACGGTAAGAAATTTTCACAAAGTAACTATTACATACTTTATTTGTCTTCTTCCACCAATCATCGTTGGCTGAAGTTGTTCCTCTTGCATTATTCCAACCTAAACCTTCCCCCCTTATAAGCAATTTCTTCCAGGTGCTGTAGTCACCCTTGAGTTTATCCCATTTATTTTTAAGTTGTTTCTTCGTATAAAGTAGCTGTGTTCTTTGTTGAAACTTTGATGCAACTTGGCTGTAGCCGATGTTATTGAGATGGGTAGTAGGTCGATTTCCAGCCTGAACTTGTCCAGCAAAGAGTTCACAGATAATTCTAGTGTTTTCATCATTCCACTCAGCTTCTGGCATCTGCACCAAAAACATGTGTTAGGCAATATCATCTAGCAACATATAGTCGTGCTATGTCATTTTCTAGTTAAAACTAAACACAATAATGAAGATTACATCCGTGCACATACTCTCAAAAGACAGTGATGCCTAGCTATATATAGTACATACCACGGTGCAAAGAAGTTTCAGGTTTTCCGAACCATAAAACATGAAAGATTGCAGGAGATGGATAGAAGGTCTAGCTAGGTCACGTTTCAATTTTTGGCAATCTTGGAATCAGATGAAATTTCAACCAATTAAAATTACAGATTTTTTTTACAAATAATCTATTTATTATTCGAAATTACAGAAACATATCCGCGCCACATTTTTTTTACGAAATAGGCTCCATCGCTCAATGCGGGGGTGGGGGCTGAACTAATCGCCTAATGGCGGGTGACACACAGGCCGCCTGGGGACAGAATGTGTAAGTCACCCACCCATAGGGTGACTGCGAGCCCCACCTCGTAAATTTTGTAGATTTTGTTAATTTTGTAATTTATAACTGAAAGATAATCTTGTGGATCTGTAATAAAAGTTTATGGTCGTTGTATGTTGTAGGAGTATAAAAAAATTTGTGAAACTTTTTTTAAGAACGGTTGACCTTAGAACGATCGGTAAGTACGATGGTAAGTGATATTGTGATGTTACTGGGAAATCGTATACGGAAGAAAACTGGTATGTTAATATTGTTGAATGACTTGCTATGTGAATAATTGAATGCGAAAAGACGGGGAAATAAGCTTGTCTGAATTTAAATAGACTTCATAATACAGTTGGGTGTAATATGACACATACCGCATCGGCTTCATCACGAGCAACTTGATCATCTCCGCCAACATGCGGCCCGCCCGAGCTGTATCCACGACTCCGGCACCCTTGCACAAAGCCCTTCCACGTAGCAGTGCGCAGTAATGTCTTCAACTCCCATCTGATATCCGTGGGAGACCGGCTCCAAAGCCCTTGCACGACGACGCTGCACACCTCGGGGTCCAACGAAAACTCCGGGTCAGCAAATGCAGCACATCTGAGATCCGAACATTCTCGCCATCCGGAAATAATAGAGTGACTTGCGGAAAACCGCTCAAATCCACACCATTCGGACCTTCACGAACGATTCCAGCACCGTAATGCACTCTCAATGTAGTGGGTATCGGCATTGCTGATGTCTACCTGCATATATGTTTTATTTTTGCAACATATCAAATCGCATCGCACAATACCAAAGTATTGACATACTACAATTCACGTTTCACCGATCGTTCGTATGTCGAAACCCACAACAATAACCTCATACTCTAAACTTCATATCAGTTTTTCCAACGTTTTTCAAACGTACTAACGATATTACATTCATTCATATTAAACCATCAAAATTATGTATTATTGTTATTTACATACCAAATTATTAAATTCTAATATAAATATTTATTGAATTTTGTAATACGTACAAATTTCTACGGACGATTAATTTGTACGTTACGGTGACTGAATTTTCTATAACTACAATTTTATACGTATGCCAATTTGCTAACGATGCTAATTTTTTGAAACTATGTTCGCTAATTTATGCACAACTACACGCTTCTACGGCTCCTATTTTCTAAAACTACATTAACTACATTTTGCATACCAAATATTAAACTATTTGTATCTAAATCAACATTCATATACAACATTGCAGATACAAAAATATACCTACTGTTGCTTCTTCCTCGCCTCTCCGCTTCTACGCCTGCTAATTTTCTATACCAAAAATTGAACTATTTATATCTACATCTACAAATTTTACTAACACTAAATATACCTACTATTGCTTCTTCTCTTCTCTCCGCTTCTACACCTGCTAATTTTCTATAACTACGTTAACTAAATTTTCTATACAAAAAATTAAACTATTTATATCTACATCTACAAATTTTACTAACACTAACAGTAAATCAAAAATGAACTGCAAATACAATATTGCAAATAAAAAAAATACCTGACTTTGATTCTTCCTCTCTCTCCTCTCCTCCTTCCTCTCCTCTCCTCTCCTCCTTCCTCTCCTCTCCTCTCCCCCTTCTCCTCATCTTCCTCTCCTCTCCTCTTCTCCCTTTCTCTCCTTTTCTCTTCTCTCTTTTCTTCTTCTACTCTACTCGGTCCTCCTCTTCCTCTCCTCTCCTTTCCTCTTCCTCTCCTCTCCTCTTCTCCCCTTCCTCTCCTTTTCTCTTCTCTCTTTTCTTCTTCTCCTCTACTCGGCCGAGCGCTTTCTTCTTCTGTTGAGTGGGCGGCGGCGCGGCGCGCGCTATTAACCCCTCCGCCGCCTTGTTGGGCGACAGCAATCATTCGCCCAACTGCCGACGGATTGCCCGCATGTCGCCTGGCCGTTGGGCGATTGGCTCATCGCCGCCGTTGGCTTAATGGAGCCTATTTGTGTAAAAAATATGGCCGCGGGTATATTTATGTAATTTTGAATAAAAATAGATTATTCGTAAAAAAAATTCTAAAAGTACAGGTTTTCGATTTCAAGCTCAGATCGATTGAGAACAAGAATCACAAACTCGCTTGGGCGTCGGGGCAATTTCTGGCAAGACGTACTCGGACGCGTGATGTCCGGCTTAATTGTTCAGTGTTAAAAGCAAGCCAGCCGAATAGAATACACGCAAGCAAAACCCTAAGCATGAAGAAACTACATATGAGACTAAAAGTACAGAATTGTTCGGTGTTACTAGCTCCAGTTCCTTCACTACCATTAGATTCATCATTGGACTTAGGAACATGAACAAAAAAATATTTTTTTTGTTTTAGTCTATTAGTTTTTAGTACCATCAAGTATATCAAGTACAGCGCCGCCGCAAATTTTTTTACAAAGGAAAGTGTAAGTACAGCGGAGATGGTGACTTGTTGCTGCACTTACGTGCATTCATCACAATTCACAAGCATTCGAAGACAAGATTTTTCTGCTACAAGAGATTTAGGGGGCGATGGATACCTTCTATTCTCCGTGCCGAGGAGCTACCGGCAGGCGGCGGATGGAGGCGGCCGCCGAGGAGCTTCCGATTGACGAGTATGGAGCCGGTGGAGGCCGGCGAGGGCGGTGGTGGGCAGAGCGGGGAGATGGAGACGGCGGCGGCGGCGCTAGGTCGGGAGGACGGAGGAGCGAGCTAAAATGGGCTCTTGGAGCTGTTGAAGCTCGACCCAGGGCCCAATGCGTGGCTTCCGTGTTGGAGTCAAACCGTTTGGCAAACTGCTCCGGCTCTGGCCGAGAAGCCGCGTGCCAAGAGGAGACATGCACGGAGACAAGGTGCTATACCCTATACAGTGGACCAAAAATCTTAACAAGAGCTAAGCATTGTAGTGATCCTGAGTAAAAACCGAAGCCAAGGAGATTTTTTTTTTTAAGCTCATCTATTAGACGATGTATGATTGTCAGCATTCCTATGTGTTATCACAACTTGATATACCCATCGTTGTAGCCTGCACCGCCGCTGGATCTAACCGTCTTCATCATCGACATGTTAGCTGCATGCCGTGTCAAGAATTGTTAATCGGAGGTGCAAGAGCTTGACAGAGATCAAAGGGTGGAGTTAGGGGCAATGCCTATTTTTTTTTATTTCGATGTGGAATCTGGAGTTGAAGTATTTTGTACTAACTACTAAGTTAGATACTTATGTGTAAGTCCCGCCTTACCACCTCAAATGACCATTGTGCCGTGCCATTGCAAGATTGCTAGTTGAGATCGTGAGATATGGGGAAAAGACATAACAAAATAGCCCGGCTTAAGTTATAGCATAAGTCCCTCTAAAAAATGATTGGAAATTATATGTCCTATTTTTTCTTTTGGTTTCTCCGAAGCCAAAAAGTCGAACGTCAAAATGGGATGCTCTCTTAAGTGGATTCTCCAAATGGCTTCCCGAACCCAAAACCGTGTCACCATCCACGTCGGTGTTTCCACTATTTGCTACCGTGTCAAAAAGTGTAGCCAAAATCCATCAGCCGCAGCCTAAAAGAACACCCCCATAGGCCAATAGTATCTCTAAGAACCAAAATTAGATAAATAGCTCTATAAATAAGATTAGCTACCAAATAACATCCCAACTTTAATATATTTGCAAAATAATAGTTGGAAATTGGCCCAAGAGTTGAGGCCCATTTTCTTCTGAAATTCAAAAGCATATATGGTTTAGTACCATATTGCCTAGTCAAGTGGAGGAAAGGCAATTTATAAAGTGAAGTCCTTACCACTCCTTGAAACATATGACACATAGCAATGAGATGGCATGAGGAGGACTTTGGCTAAACACACATATACACGTGTGCGTATTCACGTATTTTCGTGTGAAAATCGTGTGACTTGTGCCGTGGTGTAGTCACATCATGAACCAAGTCAACCTTTCCTTTCGTGAACCATGCATTTTCTATCCTTTTTGAACTATCTAGGAGCTGGGAAATACTGTATAAATATCATTATGTGGTGTGGTTTGATGAGGTAGTTGCCAGTGTTTTAATTCTGCCTAATCGTAGTAGTTACTAGTAAGTGATTGCAGTAACCTTAAAAGGACCTGGAGATGTCTAAGAGAAGACACATAATTCTGATGCCATTATTTCACCTCTTTAGATAGCTGTGTTATAGTATTGAGCTACTCAATCACGCTGGCCTTTCTTCTCGGCATGCACCGGGAAGGGAGGAGAGCGGGATCTTCGAACCATTGCCGCGGAGAGAACCTGCATGGGGTGAAAATAGGGTTTCTAGGTAGCGCAACTACTTGGCTTCTTCCTCAATGTCAACTACTTCCACGATTGTTTGTTTCTATACTACTTCCCTTTTCTCCATCAACCCCACTATAAGTCGTTTATGCAATTGATTGACTCTGTTAATATTTTTATGTATTTTCTGAAGTACAATGAGTTGCCTACTGTTAGTTTTGTTTATTACACCATTAGTATTTTACTTTATTTGTCTTCTAGTAAAATTAGAAATTAAAATATTGCCCATATTTTTAACATTTTAGAGATCTTATTGTGAACTTTGTTGCAATTCAGCAATGGCTGGTGCTTTAGATGCAATGAAATCTAAGTGGTTTTCTGATGACAACTTTCGTAGATGGCAGACTAGAGCCAAATTTTGGCTCATATCTTTGGGACTGTTATGGGTTATCCATCTATAGTATCAATTTATGATTGATAAGTACATGCGGTTCAATAATGCGAACAACACAGTCTTTGGTTTCATTCTAACTATCCTGTCAGATCAGCTCTATGATGTGTATATAGACTACAAGTTCACCACAGAGTTGTGGAATATACTAGAACATAAATATACGAAGGCATAGGTGGGTCCCTTGCCCAAATAATAATCCTCGAGTTTCTACTGGAAAACTCAGTAATTGTGAAGGTCGTGCCCCTCTTTCTTGTGAAGTGGGTAGTATCTAGGTTTGTTGTCCTTCCACATGGATGCTTTGCCTTTGCCCTAGTCCAAGTATTGCTTGGAGTCGCATAGCTCTTTATCACCCACAACCAAGACTTCCTTCGGATTTCTGGCATGAGGCTTCTGACCAATAGTCTTGCTCTTCAATTTCTTGGCCTTCTCCTTCCTCCCACTACCTTCACCTTGCTCTTTGGAACCTTGGTTGACCTGGTCAATAGATTTAGTGTAAAATCCCAAAAATTCATGTTATGAAAAATTTAATTTCAAATTAATTATTTTAAAGTATTTGAACTTTATTTGGATTTATCTGAATTTTATTTCAAAATCTAAAGCAAGAGAATGTATTTTAAATATTTTATTAAAGCCAAAAAGAGTTCATTTTATTTTTCCCAACCTTCCCTGAATTGTTTTTAATTTTAGAGAAATTTCTGGAATTAAAAATCAATTTTAAAAGTTAAAAAGGTATTTTATAAAATTATTAAAGGCAAATTTGAATTTAAAAATATTTTTATCAAGTCTAAAATAGCTCCAGGAATATTCTATGATTTTTTTGGAATTTTTAGATATTATTTATTATTTTCTAAGCAATTATAATGTTTCTAGTATTTTCTGAAAACCTAATCCGAAAATTAAATCCGGATTAATCTAGGGCTAACACGTGTCCGGCTTGGATTCAATCCATCTCCCGTTGATCTAATCTGGAGAGTCTGCAACTACTTAAACCCTTCGGCGGCCGAGATCTCCCACCTTGCCACGTGTCTTCATTCGGTCGACCCATCCTTTCCTCTCCCCCTCCTCTCTCACTGACAAGTGGGGCCCGCATGTCAGGCCCTTCTCCCACCTCTCCCTTTGTAACATCCCGAAATTTAGTTATTTCAAAAATATGGAATTTTAAAATTATTTCTTGCATTTTGTTGGCATTTGAATTTCTTTTGAATATTTAATTGAAATCTTTTTGAGATTTGTGGCATGCAACTTAATAATCAAAGAGTAATCCCAAATGTAAATAATAGAAAACTAAAATTTTAAATATGAATCTGAAAAGATGATCCAGTATAAGGAAAAAGGAACCTGATTTAAAATATAAAATCTCATTCTGGGAATAATGACATAAATAGCAATAAAAGTGAAGGACAAAAATACAAACATAACAGTATGTGAAATTATATATATACACATATAACCTGAATAATAATAATAGAAACTCATTTAAAACCTGAAAATTTAAAGCTTAAGTTCTAAATGTCATGCAAAGATCGGTGATCATAAATATGAAACAAAAATTAGAAATCTAAAGTTTCAAAGCCAAGCCCAAACATTTTGTTCTCTTTCTCGCTCCACCATTTCTATATTTCTTCTCACTTACATGTGGACCCCACCTTTTCTCTCTCTTCCTCCTTTTCTTTTCTTCTTTCTTTTCCTCCTCGGTTCCTCACCGTCACTGGCCTGCTTCCCTTTCCCATGCGATCTCCTCCTTCTTCCTCCTCCTGCTCCACCTGCCCGACCCCACCCTCCTCCTCACCGCTCCGCTAAAAGCCGCGTGACACGCGCCTCCGAATCCATTGCAGCGCCACCCTCACCCTCTGGCCGACCACCAGCGCCGCCCGAGCCCCGCCATCTGCGCCGCCGCCGCCGCGATCCCCGCCGCCCCTGATCTGCTCCCATGCCGCCGGTCGGCTCGGGGATATAAGAGTGAAGAGCACCCGTCCACCTCGCCACATCCTCCTCTCGCTCCCACCTCCAAGAATCGGCCCTGGGCCTCGTAGCTTGCCGGCCGCCCACATCTTCCTCGCCTCCGCCACCGTGTGACCAATAGGCTGGAGCCATCTCCGACCAATTCCTCCGCCTGGAGCTTCCCGTGGTCCCGCCACACATTCCGCCACACCCGGCCTCCCGCCACCCCACTCACGCACAGGCACCGTGCCCCTGCCCGCCGCCGGCCGATGGCGCCTCCTCGGCCACCCTCCGCCCCGCCAATCCGTCGGTGAGTCTCCCGTGATCCTTCCTGCTTATGCGCACCAAATCCTCATTCTCCCTCCTCGGCTGCCGCCTGTTTCCACCTCGCCGACCGCCTCACTGCCGCCCGCCCGCCTGCCGCCCGGCCGCCGCCACCACCGGCATCCTCGGCACCGGCAACCCATTTCAGCAACCTTCGCCACCTCCCGGTCGCTCCCGGGCGACGCTTCTTGCCTTGCTCGGCTTGGAACTCTTTGCTCGGCTCCCTCCAGACGCCTTAAGGGGTATATTACCCTATATGGGTAAGATAAACCCGCGTCTCCCAGGTTAGCACCGCTAATCTCTTCCCAGGCTCCCTCGGCACTGCTTCGAGCCCGCTCGCTGTCACCGAGGTTGAGCCCATTCTTTTAAATTGCCTGACAAGTGGGCCCCACTGTCGTGACCGCCACAGCGTGTGTCCCGTGACGACGGGTCCGCTTGCCAATGACGGAAGGGAGAGAGGAGAGTCGTGCCGACCCAGGCCCCTGTCGGCCAGCCGCGGAGTGGGTCATCGCCATGGGCCCCACCGCCGTGCTTTTATAATTTCGTATTTAAACAAATTGAAAGATTTCAAATGGGCATACCTTATTCATTTTAACTCCAAATTGAATGAAACAAATTTCTAAATTCATCTAAATTCAAGATCTGTCCAATGGAACCGAAACCATGAAATTGGAGCCCATTTGAATTAATAAGGGAATTAAAGAATAATTTAGGGAAGTTAATAAAACTTAACTAAGATATAAATAAGGATATTTAAGATTTAAACTTTTTAGGTCATGTATGATTAATTAATATGGTCTGAATAAATATCCAAAAATCTAAAGGTTAATTAAAGATATCAATAAAGAAAAGTGACTTTTGTCAAAAGGTCCAAATCTAATAAAGATTGCTCTTAATTAAAAATTAAGATATAGGCCCAGTGTTTAGCAAGCCAGTAAATAAGTCTTAGTGGTAAATTTTGCTAAATAACCAATGTTGAAATATGACCCTATATATATATCGACCTTGCCTGTAAAGTCATACACCAATCCGCAACTCATGGAACTTTCTAAATAAATACAAAAATAGTAAAAGGAGGTTAGTAATAAAAAGACAGAGTCATCGTACCCTGTCACCAACCTAGTCTCAAACCACCCAAATCACCTATTAACTCATAATAAAACTAAGATTAAGTTTCTTCGGATTTATTTGGATCTTTTGAGTTATTTGCCTTTATTTGATTCGAGTTGTTTAGCGTAATTAGAAATTGAGTCTTCAAGAATCGATGGATCGGTGATCAAGAGCAAAGTGAAGATAAAGACCAGAAGCTCCAGAGAAAGCATTGTGTGAGCTCAAGATCACGGTAAACCGTGCTAGGCGAGTCAATACTTTGATCATGTTGAACCTACATTTTCTGCAAATTACTTTTGTTTAAATTATCAAATTGCATGCTATTATTTTATATACAAGAGCATGTTAATTTAAGATCCTAGTTATATGCCCATGTTTACCTTGATTAATATTACATCCCTTTTTGGAATACTTGATTATGTGATCCTTGTCACCCTAGCAAAATTATGATAGTATCCTTTCGAAAATAAGTTTGTAATTATATGCCATGCTTAGTACTGCTTAGATATTCATGGGCGTGAGAACACCCAAGCATCACTTTTAAACATGAGAGAATTTGGTAGGGCAATCATTGTGATGATCACTGGTATATGTTGGTATGAATATTTTATGTTCCCAAAAACCCTACTTGCTTTAATATCTGGGCGGACGGTTCGAGGGTGTGAGTATGTGAGTGGTGCAGTGGAAGCACAAAGTGGGTTAGTGACAGAACCGCCCAGATAATCCCTAAGGACCGAATCTTGTGATGGCCTTCCAAGGTACAATAGTACAACCACACGCTGGCAAAATGTAGGCAGGGCTAACTAATTTGCATAGCTCTAGTGTGGTTACGTGAAGGTATGAACACAAGCAAAGAGATGGATGGTCTCATCCCCGCCTTTGCCTGTGATGGCTCACGAGGGACCCTTCTCGAGAGATGGTCACATCCTACAGAAGATAGACCTTAGCAGGCGTAACCACAAGTAGGATTATGCATTGTAACAGTCCTGTGATAGTCTACTCAACTGCATGGCTAAGGAAGAGTAATGTAAGCGGTTATAACGCTGAAAGGTTAAGCATATGGTGCAGAGACTATGAAATGGTGGATGGAATCTGGATCGCTATTACTATTGCATTTTCACATTATGTTTTCGTTCAAATTGCTAAGTCTCAGTATGTTTCTATGTATTATATTTCAAAAGCAAATAATGGCAATACTTTTCCTAAAATAAAATGCTAGGAAGAATTAATAGAGTCGTAAGAAAGGAAGATGACTATTGTGGTAAATACATAGCAATTCTTGGTGGATTCATGTCGATTATAAATAAGGGAATCTTAGAAAGGAGTCTAGGAGAATTAAATTGGTGGAGTCTAAATGAATAGATAGGCTAGATACATGATTTAAATGATTTTGGAGAATTAGAAGAGTGTACAGGTAATTATTGGAAATAATGGGATTAATAGGATTTGATCTAGATGGATGAATTGAATTTGTGGAAATTTGGAGATATGATAATTGTGGTATAAACTTGATTAATGATATTCTTGGTGGAGAAATACCGATGAATTAGTTAGAGATAGATGATGGAATGTAAGGATTAATTATGTGAAGAGTAAATTACAGATTTGGATCATTAACAAAAGTGATTGAATTATTAGAATATTCTGATACAAATGGTTTCGGTGGCTGAAAAAGTAATCATGTTAGCAAATCATTATGGCTGAAAAAGTGATTACAAGATTGGATTTGTTAGGATTTCGGAATACAAAAGGTATCAGTAGATTAATGAAATAATGTCACTGGCTGTCCGGAGTTTTAGACATCAATCAACATAGAAAGTTTATGTTGTTGGATTAAGTCAATTATGGCAATCGCCGTGTGAAGTCTTAGGTGACAACTATAATACTATGATTCAGTGGAGATGAGGCTATCAAAAGAAATTCCTGGCAAATAAAACAACCCGAGCCTTTCCTTGGATGAGCCATGCATACTATTTATTTGCATTCTGTGTATTGGCTCGCGGAGCACGGTGGTTAGTGTGCTCACTCTCGCTCTCACAACAAATCCAGAGTGAAGAATCAGATCACTGCGCCTTAGCAACACCACTGGTCATGATGACAAAGAAGATGAAGATGTCAAGGGCTAGGCCGCGAACCTCCAGCTAGTGCACGTGGCACGTCCTAAGGGTTCCCCACAGTGCTTCGTTCTTCCGCCTGCAATTCACTGATTTCGGCCTAATCGGTCCATGTGTAAGTTTACTATTTTATTTATGCCTCCACGTGATATGTTGTTGATATTCATTTTCTGTATCTGTGAGCACTATCTACTGATTCAGGGAATAATGCAATAAATCACAGAGGATTCCGGATGTAAAATTGGGGTCTGACACCCTTCTTCTCCAGCGCGCCGCCGCCATTGACGCCCTGCCCGAGCTTTTAATTCGGCCATTTCTTCCTCCTTAACTCCCGAGTGAGTGCGCGTTTGAATGCCCTCATCACTCCCCACTAACCGCCAGCCGTTTCCCCTCTTTTAATCCTCTCTAAACCGCCGGCCGCATTTACTCCAACGAACTCAAACCGCCGGTCGTTACCCCCTCCTCTCCGCCTATAGATCTCCTTCCCCGAGCCCGGCTCCCCTCCTTTCGCCTCTCCCGTGCGCCGAAGCCTTTTTCCCCTTCTTCCTCGCGCCCGGCGCCACTACCGCCGCCACCGTCCTCGCCACCACGCAGTTCTCGGTGAGCAATTGCCGACGCCCGACCACCTTGGCCCTCGCCGCCTTCTTCACCTTCCCGTCTTGGCCGCCGCCCTCCACCACTCGGTCGAGCCCCGACCACGCCGGATATTCCTCGCCGCCACCCAAGCGCCGCCGCTTTGTCTCTCGCCGACCGCCTTCCGGTCCGCCGAAGCGCCTCTATAGGTCCGGCCGGTTCCCGTCGCCTCCTCTCCCTCATGCGCGCTCGGCCGTCCGCACCGGTGCACCAACAGCCCGCCGCCCCGGCCACCTCTTCGCCGGCCACCAGCTGCGTCAGCACGTCTGGCGTGGTGGCGTGGCGTGGCGCCGGGCGCCACGCCAGCCGTGAGTGCACCTCGGCCTTCATCCTGATCCGTGGATCTGGTCCACGGTAGACCGGACCCACATGTCCGAAAATTCAAATTTTAAATTATTGCTAACGTCAGCCATGCGTCATAAAAATCCTTTTCCTTTATAAAAATATTTCAGCCAAAACTTAAATTCTTGATGACGTCATAAATACTCTTTTTCAGTACAAAAATAAATCGAAAAATCTGTCTTTTTCTTTTTCTCCTATTTAATCTTCCGGAAGCCCTAACTTTCTCATTTTAACTCCAAATTGAGCCATTCAAATTTGTAAAATTTTCTAAAATCATAAACTACCGAAATATACACTATTTTTGAATTTTATTTGAATTTATGTGTATGTATTTATTTTGTTTTGAATCTTCCGAACAAGCAGTACTTCACGAACTGAGAATGTTCGAACTTAAGTATTCAAACTAAGAATAATCAAACTTCTAAACCTTCTATTATTTCTGAACCAATGTGTGATATCACTAAACCAATGTGTGATGTTCATGAGGAGGATAACAATTTTGTCACAGGCTCCTCTGAACTTTTGGTGACAACTTTATTATATTTTTTGTGGATGATATGACAAAGATTCATTCAGAGGCTTATGCATCTCCGCACTGAGTATTAGAAAGAGGCAGTCCATAGCGAAATTGACTCTATTATGGCTAATGAAACTTGGGAGATCACTGATTGTCCTAATGGGTGCAAACTTGTAGGATGTAAGTGGGTATTCGAAAAGAAACTAAGGCCTAATAGTACTATTGAAGTACAAGACAAGACTTGTGACTAAGAGTTATGCCAAGAAAGAAGGAGAGAATTTCTTTGATACATATTCTCCTGTTGCCAGAGTAACCACTATCAAAGTGCTCTTTGCGTTAACATCTTCCTATGGTCTACATGTTCATTAAATGTATGTAAAGACAACTTTCCTTAATGGAGAGTTAGAGAAAGAAATTTATATGGATCAACCGCATGGTTTTGTCATTTTTTGACAAGAAAATAATGTATGCTGATTATTGAAATCCTTGTATGGCCTAAAGTAAGCACTTAAACAATAGCCAAGAAGTTTGATAAAATTTTGACATCCACTATCTTTGTTGTGAACAAAGCTGATAAATGTGTATACTACCATTATGGTGGGGCCAAGGAGTAATCTTGTGTTTGTATGTGAATATCATACTTATTTTTGGGACAAATATTGTCGTAATTGACGAGATCAAATCTTTCTTATCTCAATGCTTTGATATGAAAGACCTAGGAGAGGCAGATGTCATTCTAAATATCAAACTGTTCAAGAACAAGGATGTGATTACTTTGAATCAATCTCATTATGCTAAGAAAATTTTGAGCCATTTTGGCTATGAGAATTGTAAAATATCTGTAACACCCTATGTGCGAGCATTAAGCTGTGAAAGAACTAGGGGCTAGGACAAGATCAATTGAGATATTAACAAATTATTAGGTCACTAATGCATTTAGCTGGTGCCACAAGACCTGACATTTCATTTGCTATGAGGAAATTAAGTCAGTTTACATCTAACCCAAGAGATGATCACTAGAAGGCACTTAAAAGAGTGTTGCGTTATTTGAGAGGTATAACATCTTTTGAAATTCATTATACTGGATACCTTTCTATATTAGACGTATATAGTGATTCCAATTGGATCTCTGATGCGGATGATATGAAAGGTACAAGTGGTTATCTATTTACTTTAGCTGGCACTTAAAAGAGTGTTGCGTTATTTGAGAGGTATAACATCTTTTGAAATTCATTATACTGGATACCTTTCTATATTAGATGTATATAGTGATTCCAATTGGATCTCTGATGCGGATGATATGAAAGGTACAAGTGGTTATCTATTTACTTTAGCTGGTTATCTATTTACTTTAGCCACTGTTGAGGCGGAATAGCTGAGAGAACTTCTATTGAACTTGTCATTATTGAGAAACCAATACTAGCAATTCTAATGTACTGCGATAATCAAATGGTATTGGCTAAATTTATGAGTACTAAGGATAATATGAAGTCCTCAAGACATTTGAAGTATAGACTTAAATCTGTCAAAAAATTGAGAAACTCCAGAGTGATTGTTATGAAGTATATTCACATTAAGAAAAATCTGGTAGACCCTTTTACAAAGGGCTAGCATGGAAAGTGATTTCTATTGCCTCTATGGGCATAAGAATGTTGCTCATTTGAGTTACATCACAATGGTAACTTATACTTTTTATCGGAGATCCCATGACTAAGGAAATAGAAAAAACAAGTTAATGTTATAACAAGAGAGTATATATCAGTTGTACTTGTGTCCTAATAAATAAAATACTTTTGACTGTATGGAAAGTTGACTGAATGTTTTAATGTATCTGTTATCCAAATGAGAAAAACATATTAGTCTGTAGGATACCTAGAAAGAATATATCTACTTGAATCTAATTGTGTGGTCGTAGTTCACAAGAACGGGGCATTCTCTAGAAAGCTTAGGAGCAGATAAGTGAGCATGGCCTTTTAACACTCTGTTTAGACGTGGTTCATTAGCAGCTTTGTATCAATTCAGATTTTAAGTGAAGTCTGATCATGAAAAGCTATGAATTCAAGGCGTAGTCCATTCATCAGCCGTTAGAAGATGAATCTTCCTAATCTAGGTGCAAGTTCAACCTATACGAGACTTACACCAAAACATGGTATATTAACAACACTTCAGTACAACAATCTTTGTCATATTTTTGCCTTTTCTTTAGAATTAGTGTAGGATAGTTGAAAATTGGCCTATGAATTAAGGCCCATTTCATTTAGAAATTCCAAAGTATGCATGGTTTATTATTATATTGACTAGCTAAGTAGAGATAAGGCAATTTATAATGTAGAGTCCTTACCACTCATTGAAACATGTGACACATGACACAGGGATGGCATAAGGAGGACTTTGGCTAAACACATGCACACGCGTACGTATTCGCACATTTTTGTGTGAAAATCACGTGGCTTGTGACTTACGACGTAACTGTGCTGTGGTGTAGTCACATCATGAACCAAGTCTACCTTTTCTTTTGTGAATCGTGTATTTCTCTCCCATTTTTGAACTATCCAGAGCTGGTAAACACTTCATAAATTTCATTATGTGGTTTGATGAGGTAGTTACCGATGTTTTAATTATGTCTAATTGCACTATTTTCAAGTGTGTGATTGTAGTGTCCTTAAAAGGACTCAGAGATGTCCAAGAGAAGGCACAAAATTCCTCCTCCATTCTTGCACCTCTTCTTTGGGTATCTGTGTTGTAGTATCGAGTTACTCAACCATGTTAGCTTTTCTTCTCGGCGTGCACTGGGAGAGAGTTGAGTGAGATCTCTAAACCATTATCACGGAGAGAATTTGCATGGTGCAGAATAATGATTTTTGGGTAGCACGACCGCTTGACTTCTTTCTCAACGCCGACTACTTCCACGATTGCTCATTTCTACACCGCTTTCATTTTCTCCATTAATCCCATTATAAGTAGTTCGCATGATCGATCGACTTCATTATAATATTTTTATGTATTTTTGAAGTACAATGAGTTGTCCATTGTTAGTTTCGTTTATTTAATCGTTAGCATTTTACTGTATTTATCTCCTAGTAAAATTTAAAATTAAAATATTACCCACATTTTCAACAATAACATCACCATTAGTTTTTCTATTAGTTTTTGATACAAGGTGGTTTTCTTGTGAGAAGAAAATTTCAAAATAATACAGGTGCCGAGGCTATTCCAAAGTGAAATAGGTGGGAAACAAAGGTGCAAAGAAAAGCTAGCTTGAGAAAACCCTCTTCGTATAGATAAGTTTGAGCAAAAAATTGCCCCAAACACTTTAGATTACTGCTAGGATTGAAACTTGGAGGGTAGGGATGTTATAAACTAATGGACTTCTACCCCGATACGTAACATAAACATTTGGCTTCGTATTTTGGGCTTCCTAGTAATTTGCACGTAAAATTATCAAAATGGCTACATCAACCACACAGACTAATTCCAAAAGGTGCCACAAGCATGCATGCATGAAGAAAACAAATCAAACAAAAGCAATTACCATTGTCAGGATGCAGCTAATTAATCGATAGGTTTTTACTTAATTTGATCAAAGTGATATGTAGCATTCATCCGTACTTCTGACAATTCTGGTTTCTTGGACACAGCTTAAAAGCCATTTAATTCTCCAACAAAAAAAGCAGCACACAGCATATTATAAGCTAGAAGATAGCAGCAGTCTGTAATTAAGAGCTCGATCATGCAGGTCGTTAATCAGAACTGAGCTGCCTCGGCGCCCGGCGGCGCGAGCTGGTAGCCGAGGTTCAGCTCGGTGGTGTTGATCTGCAGTCGCTGCGAGGACGCCTGAGCCTGCGCCGCCGCGGCCGCCTCGATCAGGCTGGCGGGGAAGAAGCACTTCATGTCCAGCGCCGCGAAGGGGTTCAGCTCCGCGGCGGCGGACCGGGCGATGGTCACCTGCTGCAGCTGCTGCTCCTCCTCTGCAATCTGAAATAACATGATCAATAGAGATATGATCAGAATATATATACTTCCGAATCAAGACTGTTCAGTTCTTTCCATGAATCTAGACTAGTTATATATTGTGCATCAATAAAGTTGATTCTGATTTCTGATAGTCGTCTTGTGTACCTTGGTTCTGAGGCTCATGTTGTCATTCTGAAGCTCGATCTCCTGCAATCATGGCAAGGACATTGCAAATGAATGGGTGAAGCCAAGGGGGATTAACTAAAGAAAGTGCAAGGGAGTGATTGATTGTGGTGACTGATCAATATGTATAACATGTAGTGTTATTACCCTTTTGGCCATGAAATTGATCTCTGCAGCCAGCAGCTCATTCTGAAACAAGAGTCCACAAATAAGGATCAACATCAATTTAGGGATAAGCATTATATAAGAAACTGAACAAAAATTCAAACCAAGATATATATGTATTGGATAACACAATTAATGGCAGTGATACTACCTAAAGATGGTATATTAAATTTTTTCTTATGAGAGATAGGTTGATGCTTTTGTGAAATCGGTATATATGCATGGTTTATCAGAATATTAGTTACCTTCCTGGCTCTGATCTTTGCAATGCCTTTCTCGAGCCGGCTTTCGAGTTGCTTCAGCTCCTTCAGTGACAGGTTGCTCACAGAATCACCAGCCAAGTGCCTTCAAAACAGAAAAATAAACCAAAGGAACAATCAGTACTTTCAGTCATTTACATTGCTCTCTCATGTCTCATCAATAGCCAAGGTGTATAGTTTGGCAACTAGTAGGCTCTTACTTGTTAGTGTTTTGCAGCATCTGGATTTGGTGGCACAGTTTGGTAGATTCTTGCTGGTAGTATTGCTTCAGATAAAACAAAGAAGCAAAAGGAAGAAGATCAGATGGATCTCACAATTTTACATAATCCAATTCCAACTGAGTAAGAAAATTCAGTTCCAGTAACCAAATGGTGCCACAGAATGGATATTTTTTCAGTGCAGTTTGATTAGTTGTGTTCCTTTTTAGGTGTTCTCCTCAATCACTAACTGTAAATGCAAGCCTAGCTAGCCAGTAGCTCAGCAAGACCCCCACATTAATTCAGCAACAGAGAAACATTTGGAGAAACTCGAGTCTAGAGAGGAATAACTAATCCCCATGTGGTTTACATATTACAACATGAATATAATTTGGTCCTAAAGATTCCCATCAGGACATGCTTAATTTGTTTGTTTGTACTGTCATGTGTCAACATGAGTTAATTTAATTTACACCTACTGAAGAATTTAGTTCAAGCGTCTATACCCTAAGTTTGTATGGGTTGGTTTTTATGTAAAACATAGAATGACAAAATTTGGCTATAAGATTAATTGAGTCAAGGTATAAGCATGCATATATGGCTTACCTGAGCATTGACCTCTATGAGTGGTGCCCCAGAGGTCGAGCCATAAGCATGTGCCTTCTTGTACCTATCAATTGTAGCCTTGACACTGCAGTTGAAATAAACAAAGGGAATGCAAGGAAGGACTGATCAGTGGAGTTATAACCTCGATGTATACACGCGCTGGTAAACATGCATGATAGCTAGTGTTCATAACTAGACAAAAGACAACAGCAACAAAAAGGAGGAGAGGACTACACGTATCAGTACAGAAATGCATGTGAAGATCGAAGTGTTCTTGTTAATTCATCATAAAATTGTGCAAAGAAGGTATCTATATATGCTATTGCTTTCGCTAGCTGGTTGTGTTGAAGTAAACACAAGAAAGGAATGAAATGATGAAATGAACACACAATAGAGAGAGAGAGAGAGAGAGAGAGAGAGAGAGAGAGAGAGAGAGAGAGAGAGATGCACGATCAAACATGCATATGGATGGGCATTGGTTATTGATGCAAACTTTGCATGGGAGAAGAGCAAACACAGCGAATATGGGAGATGCTGCGGTTTCTAAGTTGGTGCAAGTTTTTGCATCGAGGTGCATGCATGTCCATGGTGACCATGAGGCGTACGTTCTGTGTATATATATATATATATATATATATATATATATATATATATATATATATATATATATATATATATATATATATATATATATATATATATATATATATATATATATATAAATTATATATATGTATGGTTGGGACTTGGGAGAGGGGAAGCTGGGAAAAGAAACTCTTACTGTTAGTTTTTGGGCTATAGTTTTTGATTTTGGTTATAATTTATTAGTTTAATAAATAGTAATTGCGGAAAGAAGTTGCCTTATAATGCATTAGAGCTAGCTAGCTGTTGCTGGTGATATGATGTTTGGAGTATATATATAACAAAAGATGACATAAGCATATGTATCGATGGGAGAGATTGAGGTTGCAAATGCATTTGCGATTTTGCATTGACATAAACTATGAAGAAATGTAGCAAATTTCGTCTTATTTGATGGAATGCAAGATATGTTGCAGATTTCCAATTAGGAAATAAAAATAGGCATTTTTTGTAAAATATTAATTAACTGCACGGTAAAATCAAATATGCATACATTGTGTATACATAAACAAACATACATATAACAAGCCAATTCATCTAATTGATATGAAGACCAGGGCGACTGGACAAAATAAGAGATGAATAATACATGGGAGACTTAGTGCATCAATCAAAAAGCATCAACTGTTGGTAAAAGGTTATGATCTTCATTTTCTTTTCCTTTCTGGTTTTGCTTATCCTCCACATATTTGTAAATGGTACATGATGGCAAGGGTACGTACTATAGCTAGAGGATTACACTAGTACGTACTTTAATGGATGATCGATGACTCGGAGGAAGTACAAGTAAGCAAGTTTTATTAGCTCGCACATACGAAAAGTCCAATTAGATTGAGCTTTGGACAACTATTAACAACAATTATTGTCGAAAGGTTTTTGGTCTGGCAAAATGAATGATATATATATTGCAGTATAAACGATCTTAGGCAAGATAGCCTTCTGACCATGAAAGAAAATCAGGAGGACTTCTCAACATATATGACCACACACATGTTGATGGATACATATCGAAGAAAATGGTTAATTTCAAGCTTAATTATCCAACTCTACCAAGTAGTAAAATTCTTTCACCTAAAAGCAAGCAAACCATCACCTAAAAATGAAGCACTTGTTCTGAAATTTTTTGAAGCATCAATCTCAAAAGTACCAGCAAACTTTTTACTCAGGGACCAACCAGCTGTAGCCATACGAACAAGCTAGCTAGGCAACACAGCGAGTGAGTTGAGCATGAAATCACATGCTAAGGAAACAAACATATCCACCAAGATAGCTAGGTTCAAGACGTATATACTACACACCTGTTGTTGGAGTACTCATAGAGGCGGCCGCGGCTGGAGAAGACGATGAGCGCCACCTCGGTGTCGCAGAGGACGGATAGCTCATACGCCTTCTTGAGGAGCCCGTTGCGGCGCTTGCAGAAGGTGACCTGGCGGCTTGTCGTGTTCTCGATCCTCTTGATCTCAATTCTTCCCCTCCCCATCACTTCTTGGTCTCAACTGAACCAAAGGGGAAGATAAAAAAAGTCAGCAAAATTTTGCATGAGAGGTTTGATAAAGAAGATAGTAAGAAAGATCTCGTCTTTATTTACAGTACACTACGATCGATCTAATTAACCAGTTCATCGATTTGCATGTGTCTACGAAAAAGGAAAAAGAAACAGCTAAATTAGGGGTGGGTGGGGGGCATTCAAAGAAAAAGATGACAAAATTTCCATGTTTTGACAGTGGACCAAACTCGAAGTATCAGAAAGGGCGATCGATCCCATGATTTGACAGATGAAAGGCTTAATTTTCGCTTTTCTTTAGAAAGGAATTAGGAAAACATATGTAAGATCTAACAAAATTAGTATCGAGAACATAAGTCTCAGGTTATGTTCCTCTCGAAATAATTGAAGGGAAGAAGCAAAGAACGCCGAAAACACCAGATGGGAAGACGAATCAAGGAGCTTCTCCTTATGAGTTCAAGAAAAAGCAAACGATCAGATGTAAAAACACAGTTTCCTCAAAGGGAAAAAGAACCAAACTAAATCCGAAGAATCATGTTTATCTCCTAACAAAGCAAGGAAAAGTTATACAGATGTCCTTAACGAACTGTTAACATATCTAGCTAAGAACAATTGACCCAAGAAAATTCGTCACAGATCGATCAGGTGAGAAGCTGAGCTGCTGGATATACATGTTCTGGTGCTACTGCCGATCCCCTCTCCTCCCCACAAGATCAAAGATCTAGCTAGATAGGAAGATAGAGAAATTTCAAGAAGCAAATAAACTGAAACCTTCCAAAACAAAACAAGATCACTGGGAAAGAATCATCCAGATACATAGATATAGAAAGAGAGAATATGATTTCCAATCTCAACTAAGAAGCATCAAACTAGAAACCACCATAGTATTTTCCTGCAAGAAACCTGAAGCTAGCATAGACAAGGGTTTAATTTTCCTCAAAGAGAGAACATACAAACGAGATCTATCTAAAATGCAGCTAGCTGAACAACAAGGCTACGGATGTAGAAAACTGAATATTAGCATGTAAGGAGATAACCTAGCTAAAATGGCTGTTCAGAACAGGTTGGTATGAAGCTCTCCCCCCCTTTTGTTTCTTGGACTAGGAAAGGAGCTCCACTTTGCTTTCCTTGAGTTAAAGTGGATTAATAGGAGCCAAGGGAAGGAAAGCAGGAAGGAAAGGAAGTGTGGTCTTCTTTGCTATCTTGCTTACCCATTTATAGCTATTTAGACATCTTTATATATTCTTAAAGCATTTATTTATGGCCTCTCCTTTTATCTGTTCAATTTTGTGTCATTTATACAGGATAATTACCTCTACGCATTGCCAAAGAATGTGCAAGGACTGCTGGATGTGCAGCAGTAGTGGAAGTAAGCAAACCATGAACTTAATTAAGCAACTCATTCCTTTATGTACTCCTGCAAAGTTCAACTCGTCATCTTTCTTGCAAAATTTTGGTAAAACTTGGAAAGTATAGTTATATAGATGCTAATTCAAGAATTCTGTTAACATATGCAAATTAGACACTCATTACATACGTATTAGTCCCTAATCACATGTTCAATAATACTAATTACTCCCAAAGAGGCTCTAACTCTGACAAAACTGAATGTTGATTCAAGTTTGACATGCGTACGTGGAACTTCTCAGTATTCTCCTGTCTTCCCCTTGTTTTTAATTTCCTACTTGTTGATTCAAGTTTGACGGATGAATGGAGTTGCATGAAGAGATGCATGCACAGAAAACTACACTACTCTGCATCACACTGTTTCTTTAACACAATATAGCTTATGAGTACAGCTCGTATTCAACTCACAAATTCATTTATATTTTGATATATGCATCCATGCATCGTCTACCTGTATGCATGGCAGTTCATTCCTATGTGCAATGCAACGAAATGGTTAGGTTCCAATTGCCTGGCATTTCACATGCATGCAGCCAGAAATACATGGATAGCTCTGAGATACACATGCAATGCAATTCCAACTCCTATCCCATAGCCATTACTCAATGCAGGTGCAACCTCTTGAATTTTCTCTCTCACTAGCTTCTAATGCACAGCATTGACTGCTAGCTGCTTGCCATGCTTGCTCCTGCTGTTAGGTTGGCAGGAGAACATTTTTCCATCCATGCTTGTTTGAATTAAGCTTTCAAAAGGCATGGTGTCACAAACTCAAGAGTTTAACCTGCCAATTTGCAGCCATCTTGCACTTCCATGGTAATAGTTAGTTTTCTTCTTTGCTATCCTCTCTCTCTCTCTCATCATTTCATTTTCCTATTAAAAGTACTAGCTATTAGCGGTATGCCAGCCAGCACCGTAATCGTGAGGAATCACCTAAAAATCCAAGGGCATATGCGTTTTTTCGCAAGAAGTAAAGGGTTTTTTTGCAAAAAGCGAGGACCCGTACGCAAGGGGAAAAAACCGTGGGGGACCTGTACGTAAAAAAACGGGGACCCGTGAGCGATTTCCGAAAACGCGGGGGGCCATCCTGCAAAACGGAGGGGCAAAAGAAAATTTCCAGGGGCCAAAAAAAATTTTAGGGACCTTTCTGCGAGAACCAAAGACACACGCAATTTCAAAAAACCGAGGAAAACGCCACCGATCGTCGACAGAAACCAGCGCCACGCTGGCGCAGCGCGCTGCTGAGGTGGCGGAGCGTCATGCGAGAACTCCCCTGAGTAATAGCTTTAGATGAGTGAGCTAAAGAGATGTGATCTACATTAAGCAAAGGTAGCGTAGCGTGTCTACAACGTTATTAGTACCATACAAATTAAGGTTATTTGTAAACCTAGCTAGTGTTGAAACAGCTGTATTTTTTGTTATGTATAGTTAATTTGCCACAATAAACTTTTTTTTGTACTACTATATATGACCGGTCACAGATTCAGTCACCTGTCAGGGACAACGAGAGATATCGTATTATCATCTGATTTAATTTTAGGACAATGCATGCCAGCCAGCCTGATTACTTTTTCCTTGCCCAATGAAAAATCGTTCACGGAGAGATCGAGATCGAGAGAGAGAGAGATGAGATGCAACGGGCAGTGGGTGGTCAATGTCCATTTGCCGAGTTTAGGTCGGCAGCACCTGATCCTGCACCGTAAGGCTTGCCACAAGCAGAACGCCGGTTTGGTGCAAAGTTTTATTTGCCCAACCACTCCACCCCTCGCCTAGCTAGATACTTGATGCACTGCACTGTGTCACACACACACACACAGTACACGGCTTCCATCAGAATCCATGTGAAACTGGGCTAGTGATCTGATCCGGTTCAAGAAGCAATAATGATACATGTTGCACAGCTAAAGCTACAAGATACAAAAAGCAAACTAAATCCGAAGAATCACAATTACGATATACGTGATACGATATGGTGTGATAGTTCCAATTGAAGAAAAGTTTATCTAATATCGTTCAAGATAGTTTCAACATCTTCAACGGAGGCCTTCTGAGATATATACTGGTACGTAGTGAAATTTTAAAATGTATCGAAATGTAAGAGGCAGAGGTCAACTAGGACTAACATGGGAGGAAACAGTTAAAAGATGTTTGAGAAATTGGAACATATCCAAAAAAAATTAGCTTTGGATAGGAGCGTATGGAAGTTAGCGATTCATATATTGGAATCATGACATAAGAAGAAGATTTTGGGACGGTATTTTAGGCTCTCGATTCAGATGATAGCATGTAGGACTTAGTGTTTTAGCTTTGTAGATTTTATTACAAGGCTCTCGTTTATTTGATCTTAAGACGGTTTCATTCTTAGCCTAACCCAACTTGTATGAGATAAAAAGCTTTGTTGTTGTTGTGGAAATGCTCTTTCATGGTGTGATTAAATATGAAATGATTAATTTTCCTATGAGTAGTCTAAAAAAACTCTATAAGTAGTGATCGAGATAAATGGTTGAGCACTGTTCTCTCAAGAAAAATGATTGTGCGTTCGAGAATCAACTAATTATGAATGGTGATAGATGAGCATGGTTATGGTTACACACCAAATAGGGAATACTAGAGCTTCGGGAAGCTCGAAGGGGGCACTCAGAGCCTAAACTTCAAGAGCAGGAGAGGTGTAGAGCATGTGTTTTGTATTCAATCTCAACTCAAGTCTATTTCTTACACCAACTATTCTCTCTCCCCTTCGGATCCTAAGTAATGGGGGCAAACATGTTATTTTCTTAGCATGACGCTCATGGGCCTGCCCTCTAT
The DNA here is from genome assembly GCA_036346245.1 of Bonia amplexicaulis. NCBI lineage: Eukaryota > Viridiplantae > Streptophyta > Magnoliopsida > Poales > Poaceae > Bonia > Bonia amplexicaulis. The sequence continues at coordinate 3,316,137 of CM070768.1, read as the reverse complement.
GTACATATACACCTGGACTTGCTTCTGGTGGGTCGATTGGGCTAAGTTGGGGGCCACTCCCCTAACAGTAGCCTCTTATGGTCAAGGGCTTCGTAACCGGTAGGCTGAAAGCATGTTGTTCACATTTTGGCCCCCCCCTCTGTCCCTTCGGCTCACCGATGTGATCATTGACGTGGTCAATGAGCTTTGATGTAGGCCTGGGCATTGTGGTTGTTGGACATGCCGCCGTGGTGGGAGTTGTCTTCTGCTCCACTGCTTGGGCCTTAGGCTGGCTTCGTGCCGTGGGTCCCCAAGGTTGCACGATTGGGTCGGTCCAGGTGCCGCCGATGTCTTCTTCCAGACCCTCTTTTCCAAGGCTCGGTGTGTGTGGTATGGTTTTTACCACGTGTCCCACCCCTGGGATGTCGTACCTGCCTCGTGTGTTGGGCCTAAGTATGAGCCATTGGCCTTGCACACATGGCAGCAATCCTACCTTGGGGATGTGGCCCGTGGTCAGTCACAACGGTTGAGGGCATGCACGTCATCTCAAAAGGTGCACCCTATCCCGTTGGTATTACGACAACTTGCTGGTTTGCCTCTCAGTATTTTCTCACCGCATTCCATCTTGATCATCTCCAATTCCACCATTTTCACTCGCCGTTGCTATGACATCACAATTTCTAGTTTTATTTAATTGGATTTTTCTAGATTTTCTTTTCTTTTCTTCTATTTTAGCCTAGAGAGAGAGATCCATTAGAACTTGTGTCTGTTGCATCCAAATTGGCTTAATTTTATTTTTGCTGAGTTCCTAATGAATTGTAGATTTTTTGAGAATTGTTTTGAAAATTTATGATTTTTTTGCTATTTTCTAAGCTTATTTGAAGTTTCCAGCTTCTCTAAAAATTCTGATTTAATTTAAAATCCTTCCCTCACTCTCGGCCGACACGTGACCGGCCCGGATGCCCTCCCTACCTCCACGGGGTAGTACCACCGCGCTTGTGCCCCTTCCGTCCTTCTCTCCACATGACGGTTGGATCTCCCCCCCTCATCCACGTGTCACCATCTCCTGGCACCCGCGTAGTCCACCTCTCTCTTCCCCTCCTCTCTCCCACCGATAGCCAGGGCCCACCTCCTTTCTTCCTACTCCCTTTTTTCTCTTCTCTCTTCCCCGACACCACCGCTGAATCTTTTACTCCTACCATTTTGTGCCATGTGTGCCAAGGGATAAGCCTCGCTCGTTTTCACATTGCGGGAATCCATGCGCCTTATCGCCCCAACCCTCACATAGAATCACGCCGCCCATTGAAGACCCGAGCAGCGTCGCCGCCCTTCACGTCGCCGACTGCCCTCCATCCCTCTCCGGTAAAACCTGTGTGCACCATTCTATTCCCATGCCCTTCTCTCCAACTTGTGCACCTCACCAACCGCCGTTGTCCACTGAAATGCTGGCGAGCTCTGGTTCCCGAGTGCCACCGCTGGTGACCGAGCTGAGTGAGTTCACTCAATTGGAGAACATCGATCTGCAACCTGATATTTCTTATCGAGCACCGATTCACATTCTAGATGAATCCGAGCAACATACTCGCAGCTGTGCCATCAAGATATTAAAAGTCTAGTGGAGTAACCACACTGAAGATGAAGCTATGTGGGAACAAGAAGACCAACTTATAACTGAATTCCTGAATTTCTCTACTGAATTCTCAAATCTCAGGGTCAAGATTCTTTGTAAGGGGGTGGACTTGTAACATCCCAAATTCTAGATAATTCAAAAATTAGTAAAATTTAAAACTTTTTGCTTGCATATTATTTCCTTGGCTTTTGATTGGAGTTCCTTAGAAAAATAACTTGCAAATACAAATTTTGGAAAGAAATTACAATGGATGAAATTCAACTTGAATTAAAAATTGAATATGAAAAGATGATCCATAACATGGCCTTAGAGAATTTATAATAGGAACCATTTTACAAAACTCAAAAATATGAACTTGGCAATGGAAATAAAAATTTGAGTATTTTAAGCATGTTCCTAAAATTTTTCAAATCAAAATAGTATATGTTGCATAAAACAGTAGGATTCAAAGATTTTTAAACAAAAAGATAAAAAAGATAAAATCTTGGAAAACTTTCAAAATAATATACACTATGTTAGGTGCCTCTAAATGTTTTTATAATTTTGAAGCTCGTTTGCTATGTCAAAAAAATCCCTCAAACCTCTCAGGCAAGCAAACATGCTTTTTTTCACTTCTTTTCGCCTCCTATTTTGTGAAGGCATATTTTTGAAGATGCGTCTCCTCTATATTCACTTAAAACCTAATTCTAACAAGTGGGATTGGACCCCACCCATCAGGACATAGCTCCTTCTCTCGCAGACGCATCAAGCCCACGTATCAGAAGGTGTCATCCACTTCGCGCCCACACCAGCCCGCCATGGCAGCTTCGATGCCATCGGATTTTGATGCCCCCACTCATGGTTTCTTGCACACTTACTTGCACACCTACCCATCGCATCACCACACTGAGTCCCCAACACCTTGTCCTCGTCCCTTTGTCCGCGCGGTGGAGCGAACCACGCGCCGCGATTTCTCACCACGACTACACAAGATGCACTCCTTCCCCCAATGAAATGTCTCACCTATTTGAGCTCCTCACTGTGTCATTCTTCCCCAGCTCACCCCCTCTATCTCTTGCATGCATTCTTTGAGCTCCTCACACTTGAATCACCGAGAAACCGAATGTTCTTTGGTGCTTGGGTACCAAAGCCTAAAATAGGTATGTATCATGTGCGAAAATTTTTAAAATTTCTTGGATGTCAAATTTAACTAGTTTACTAACTAGTTCAAACAAGTTGAACTAAATTTCGAATTGTAGTTGCCTTTTTTTATGATAGTTTGATTGTAGGTATACGTTGATTATATATAAAATCAACATATTATGTGATATAAATTCGTTTAAAACTTTGAATTTGAGTATATTTTTTCAAACTTATATGTTCCATTTGAATTGTTATAGATGAGTATATACCCTAAAACTGATATTTTCAAAAAATATACCTGAATTTAGATGGAATTGATGCATTTGAAATCATGGTATATATATATATATATGAGAGTGACTATGCGTAAAATCATGCCCGACGACGCGTATGGTGGCATGCTGCTAGATTCTTTTGGTTATCTACTTGTCTTCCGCTACGATTTACTCTTAATGCTTATATTTATTTGGCCAGTCGGCCCTATGTTTTAAACTTTGTATACATCACTTATGTTCTTATCCCTTTTGTTGTAAATTAACTGTATGTGATATGTATGGATGTGATCTCAATGCTATGATTGTGTGTACTAGCCACTGATTATGGGACTAGTACGGAACACATACGAGGATTTCGGTATTCAATGCCCGGGGTCCCCACACATCCTCTACCGATGCTACTACTGCTACAGCTATTGTGCCGGTAGGGAGGAAGGAAGAGGACAACAAGGAGAGGAGCCACTGGCCAGGGGAAAGGAGAGAAGGAAAGAAGAGGAGGAATGAAGGAGAAGAAAGAAGGAAGAATACGAGGGGAGTCAGCTAGGGAAGGATAAGGAAGGAAAGATGAGGAGGGAAGAAAGGGATTTCGTGTCCGTACCGATTTCATCGTTCTGGCAAATTTCGTGTTGTAGGTAAAATTGTCCTAGACCTTATTTCCCTGTTTTAGGCCATTTTATATTGGTTTTGAGGTTGTGCTAGTTTTGGATGGGGAAGATGGGTGGTGTTGGAGGAGAGATTTGGGTGCCATTGTTCATTAAGTTTTGTTGTCCTGTCTTTTGGGCGAGTTTTGGGATAGCTACATTCTGTTTCATAACTTTTCCATATTATGTCTATTGTATATAATTATTTAACATTTCTATATAGTGCAAGAACACATGATTTATTAGAGTGGTTTAGAAGTTATGGCCTCAGAAAGGTTGATGTCCATAATTTGGTCACTGGTGGGTACAGTCGTAGTAATTTGTAATTTAGGGCTAGTAAATGGCTGAATTAAATTGTGAGTATAACTAAAGAAAGGTTGATAATTGTCTATAGATTCCAGAAGTTGTATGGTTTATCATGTTTGGAGCATTATATTAATAAATATATAATTGTTAAGCATATTGTCTAGTAAAACAATAGAAAAGATTTCAGGGTTAAAAACGGTGGCTTAGATGTGTTAATCAAGGTTTTTGGCTAACTAGGAAAGTGTATAAAATTTTGTGTTGATTTCATAAAGTTTATGGGATCCCATGTTAGGGTCTTTGAGCCAAAAGTTATGATATTTTGATAGCCAGGACAACGGGGAATGTTGCCCGGTAAAGAGGGGTTTGTTGGGCCAGGAAGTGCGTAGGAGAAATATTGTTTTTGTTTGATGTTTGTGCTATTGTGGCATATGTTGAGTTGAGATATTTATTGTAGGATAGATCGCTACAGGGTTGGTGTCATCCACACATTGCTCCACTCCACATTGTTGAAGGCAAGTGCATGATAGAACAATGGACGGTCGTTTATTATTGCTTTGAGTAATTAGATTTACTTGTCATGCTATATTTATATACATGAGTCTTGTTCCATATGATGTAGTTTGTTGAATATGAAAGGATGATGTTAATGGTTATTGGTTATGTGGTATGTGGTAAATGAGTAATCAAAATATTGCATCACTTGTATTCACATCATGAGAAGAGTAAATGAGTCAGGTCGGTTAGAAATTTATATGACTAATCTGAAGCACTCTTGAGTAAGATCTACTTTGGTAGACACCTCCACGAGATGAAGGTAGAGGGTGTACATCGATGGATGTTCCCTTAGACATACCAATATGAGCTTAAAAGGTGTATATGATCATAGCATTGTATTGTATTATAATTTATTGATAAAAAGAAAAGAAGAAGAGATAGTATTGTGGTTAATGCTAAATATCATGAATGTTGCTGATACTATTGTTTTATCATGTACTTGCTGAGTATTAGACTTACCTTTGCTTATATTGTTTTCTTAGGTGAACAATGAAGACGTCATGCATGGGGAAGGAGTAGCACATGATCAGTTCATGCACTAAAACAGAACAACAAGAAAGCTCAGCTTATGAAACATCAGATGAAGAGATGCCAGAGCAAGAGGAGCCACATGTTGACCTTAAGACCATCTCCAGTGATGATTACGCCATTCTGTGGCATGGAAATCAGTTCGTGCTTCCCATGAACTCCCAGAATCCTAGGTTCCACACAAAGTTTCAGGAGCAAGTATATGAGCAGTCGTATGGTCCATCCAGGTTATTTACTGACCATAAATATGTGGATTGGGATCACTTGGCTCAGATCGACAAGTATGATGGGAGTCTTCATCTCTTTCAGCGAGCTGGCATCCATCACCTTGTAGCACTGAAGTCTGATTATAACGATGAGATCATAAGATAGTTCTATGCTACATTATATATATCTCCAAATTTTGAGCACATATCTTGGATGACTGGGCATCAACACCTAGATAGAAACAAGCATGTGTTTGAGATGGCTCTTCATACAGAGTCCAGTGCTTATGAAAATGTATATGATAGGCCTACTCTTTAGCTTGCTACATGCAATAAGTACTGTGATTAGGATGTCGATTTGAATCAAGCAAGCTACCCGACCTCCTCCCCATTCCAAGTCTTGTCAATAGAATTATCAACCACACAATTCTTCCCAAAAGTGGGAACTATGATGCTATTCAAGGCTATGCATGGAATCTGATTGACTATTTTATGAAAGAAAAAAATTTGATGTGGTTGACCTTATCATAAAGCAGATTGCCTATTCCAAAAATGACATAGTCAAAAGGGTCAACTATGCCCCTTACATTATGGCTCTGATCATTAGGAAGACTGGATACCGGGGTGGCTTAGGTTCAACCCATAAATCATACAAGCCTCGAGCAGATCCTCCCATTCCTGCACCTCCATGTTAAAGAGCTCAACCAGAACAGGCTGCAGTGCAGCAACAAAGACAGGGAGAAGAAGCTTCTCTCTCACAGATTTACTCTGCAGTCCTTAGGATAGAAGGATAGATCACCTCCCCGACTGCCACAGTTTCCACTCTCGAGGACCGAGTGTCCTCCCTTGAGCGCACAGTCACACGCTCACCTTCTCCAGTTCGCTACGATTGCCATCGCCGTCGTGGTCCTTCTCCTCAAGCACCTCAAGAGTAGCATTTTTTGGTACCTTGATGCCAAAGAGGGAGCAAATAGGTGGAGAAGACGAGAAAGGGGGAGCAAAGCAAAAGGGAGAAGCCAAGACTATCTATCTTAGCTACTATTTATATATATATCTGCTTTCGTGATGTATTGAACTTGTGCATGTTGTCTTAATACTTTATGTAATTGTGGACTTGGTTATGCTATGTTGAATGTTTATGGCATATTGAACTTGAAGTTGTGTCCATTTCACAATATTGCATCTTGTGTTCATTTGTTATATAAATTGTTTCATTGCAATTATCTATTCCCTCAAGTTCAACAAACAAAGGAAACTCTGCCAAAATTTTCAAAAAACTTTAGATGTGTTTGCAAAATTCACTCTCATTTATATGCACATGTTTAGGGAGAGCTTTCCTTATATTAACTTTAGAAGCAATTAATTCTCCAAAATTCATTTGAGCTAATTGCAAGAATTAATTGTTTTCGAAGTCACAGAAGAATATACAACTTGTTTTCAAACAATTGGTATATTCAAAACCTTATTCTTCTCACATAATATTTGTGTTGTCATCAATTACCAAAAAGTGAGAGATTGAAACCATCTAGGCCCGTAAAGATGGTTTTAGAAATTAATGATATTATGTGAATATGAGACTAACATGTTTATTGAGTGTTTGAAAGGTTTAGTCCCAATGACAAATATGAGATGCATGTTAAGGATCAACATAAACATCAATGTGGCACAAGACAAAGATATAAGTAGTTTAGGATCCCTTTTGTTTCTGCCAGTCTTAGGAGAAAGGTTGGAAGACTGGATTATAGGTTAATACTGTACTATTAAGAGGGATCATGGCTAGTAACTTAATAGCATGTCCTTATGCTATTTAGATTAATTTAGGATCATGCATGCACTTAGAACTTAATTTAAAAGCCAAACTGTGTACTGTCAGAATAATCAGAAGTATTGGCGTTTACACAGAGGTACTTCCAAAACCCGAAAGTTCCAAAAAATTGGGCGGTACGTTTTTTCTAGAGAGCACCCCCTGAAAACACTTTGTCTCCTGGAACTCGGAAGTACCAAGATTTGAACGGTGAAACTTCCGCTAGGACAGAACTACCAAAACCTAGAAGCTCGAAAAAATTGGGCGGTACATTTTTTCCAGATAGCATCCCCCTGAAAACACTTCATCTCTTGAAATCGGAAGTATCGCGTCAGAAGTCAGGAACTACCAATAAATCGGAACTATCGCTATTTCAATGACAGTAGTACCACACCGACTTTCAATAGCTCATTCTGACGCTCTAATATAGCCGTTACTGTTGCGTCAAAGCAGGTGCGGTAGTTCCACAATTTGTACAACGATACTACCACTTATCCTGATTTTTCAGGATTGTTTTATGCAACAGCTATATTTGGTTGGTGGAGGCATAAATACCCCCACCTGCTCAAAGACAGAAGTTAGAAACTCTATTGAACATCTTTGAGTATAGAGCATTCACTCCACACCTCATTTACTCTCTTGTCATTCATTTGAGGTAGTTGAGCTAAAAATCAAGTGCATACATTTTAGATTGATCCTTTGGCAATTAATAGTCATCAAGCGAAGCTGTGGTCTATTACTCTTGGTGCTTGTCGGCACCTAGACAGCTTGGTGGGAGATTACGAGGTGATTTCTTTATGAAGATTGCGAAGAAATCCGACGCTAACTTGTGAGTTGTTCGGTATCCACCATCTTTTGAGCGGGGGAAGGACAACTACCAGTGAATTAAGGAGTTGAGGCTTAATTCGTGAAGCCGGTCCAAGTCGTTTGGGCTTTTCTCAACATGGATTAGGGGAGACCGGGAAGTTTTCGAACACCATGGTAAAACATCGTGTGTTAATTGGTTATCTCTTTGCCTCTTCTTTCCATACTTATTTCTAGCCTATTATGATCATTGTGATTGTCATATTTACTTGTGCTAGATTTATATTTGTAAAGAATTGTGCTTGTGGTGCCTTGATATACTAAAATTATGTAGGTTTGAATTGCTTTGAAATCTTGCTTAGCTATAAACTGTGGAAATTAATTTTAAAATGAAAGAATTTGAGAACTTCCTATTCACCTTCTCTAGTCAGTTATCCTTGATCCTACCATTGCTCCACTTATCACACTTAGATATTTAATCATTCATTACTAATGATTTGGCTCATACAAACTTTAGCGATTGGGTAATGTGTTCTCTTACAAAATAGTGCTATCAGTATGGATGTTATCAATTAAAGTACTACCGGTTAGACTTAATATTTGTTTTTCTCCGTTAATGTCGTTGCTTTATTGTCGATGTTAACCTTTTTTATTTTTTTACTATTGGTCATATTTGTGTTTAAGTAAATATCTTTTGGAATAGTGGTTAAGAAGCACGTCACCGAAAACCACACATAAAACCGGTCTAGGATGTGATTTCACCGGGTTTATCCGGTGAAAGATAAGTTTGACCTGATTTTATAAATAAGGAAAGAAAATTAGAGGAATGCAAGAATTAAGAACCACAGGCACACATAGCTGCAAGGCACGGCTAGATGGACACCACAGGCAGTCGACGCTGCTGAGCTGAGCATGACGCCACCAAGGAAACCATGATAGTTTCATGGACCAAATGCACACCTGGTACTAGAGGTGAAAACGGATCGAATTCGAACGGATATTACATAAACCGTATTCTAACTCATATTTTTTGTCGGATTCAAGTTGGATACGGTTAGATCGGATCTGATCTGAATCGAATATTCGGAGTTTGAATACGATATCATCGGACGGATATATATCGATTACGGATCGGAAGCGGATAATATAGACAGATAACACGAACGTACAAAAAGGAACATTTTCAATAGTGTCTTCTCATTAAAATTAAGAGCCTCGAACAGGATAGAAGCAAACAGAGAAAATAATAAGCCATACAGAAATACTTGCATAAGCATAGCGCATCTGACTTCCATTAGAATTTGAAATGGAGTCTAGGTGTTGCTACATACCTAAGCAAGTATTTAAAATGAGTCATAACTTGCATCTGATTACTGACATCTGAGAGGCATAATGGGCGCATACAATCGCAGTAAGTAATATTTAGCCTAATCACTATTCCTCTACACAAAAAGCGCTGATCTTTCAACTCTTTCTTCTCCATTGCAGCAAAATGGTCTTGAAGAAGATCTTACATGGAAATTGGTCTTTCTTCTCCGTAACATATAAAATCGGTGATGGCAAACACATTAAACATTATCAGTCATGTCTTCAATAGATGTCAGTTTGGAAATCAGTGATGTAACACATTGAAGCTCCTGGAAGCTATTTTGTATGAGTAGTTTCCACATAGTTATCTACAAATCCAACTGATCAATGGATTCAAGAAACAAAATGAGTAAATAAGAAAATAAGCAAAGATTCAACTGTATCCATAGTGATCATCTGTAAATAAGCAAAGATTCAACTTATTCAACTGTAAATAAGTAAATAAGCAAAGTTTTGACAATCCCTGTATCCATAGTTATGTACAAATCCAATTGATCAATGGATTCATTGCAAATAATTTCTTTTCAAGGTTCATTTTCATCATACACATAACAAACTCATTGCCTAGCACTGTTCACAGTGGTGACCTTTCACATGCATGAATGTAACTATCCTTTTCTGCATTTGCCAATTGTCATCAATCCAATGAACCGTGATGCACATATAACCTTTGTTTTGATTCGATGTCCACATATCCATGGTTGTGGAAAAGCGACTTGAAAGCAGATTTAAAATGTTCATATAACTTTTGCTTTTCCTCTATGAAAAGATCCACTATTTCTTTTCTAGTTGTTATGCGAGACTTAAATGAAAAACTAGGCCGCAAAGACTTGATAAAGTCAACAAAGTACTCATGCTCAACCATATTGAAGGGGTACTCATGCATAACAAGTGACAGATAGAACTTCTTCATACTTTCTGCTTGATCATACCTGTATGTCTGAACAGATGCAGTGTTGTTGTGCTCACCCTTTTCTAGCTTAAGTAGTTGTTGACCTTGATTTATAGCATGTTTGTTGGCCAAATGATTCCAGAAAGCCTTTGTACCTCTCGTGCTCTCAGCTCGGCTTTTGTATGTGCATTTCTTGCATTTTGCCCAAAGCTCTTTCTTCACAACACCATCGATTACTCGTCTTCGTAATGCATTCCTTGGTGTAGTGCTCCCAAACCCCGTAGGTACTCTTCTTTGTTTTTTATCGGTGGCTCATTCTCTCCGGTGAAAACAACATCACGATCACCTTCACCTTCGTTCTTCGTATACCGTTGGCTCGAAAGTGCTACATTTGCTAATGCGCTAGTACTTGGTGCGGACACACTTGGACCAATGATAGGACAGTGATGCACATGTACTTGTATTGGCACTTGCACTTCCGGTTCGGACTCCATCGTTAACCTACATCGTTAACCAAAAAGTGATGAGAACTGGATTGCTTATGTCTTGCTCTTGAAATAAGTCTTGCATAATTCAATATCATCTCTCCATGAAAATCACACAATAGATATATTTAAGGTATGCAGTTTCATGAAGGAAATAATATGAGCAAATAATTGAAGATGCTGTAACAGACATGCTGTAATTTAGTACATAAGAGTATGTGCATTGCCACACCGGTGTTTAACTAAAGCAAATAGACATCTTGTAATTTAGTACATAAGAGTAACATCCGAAATTACAAAAAATCGCAACTTCCCTCTGAAACACAAGAGGAGCATGGGAACATTAGACAAAGCGACACGGTGCTCCGGCATGAAGGAGCGGGTCGGCGGCGGTGGGTCGGCGGCGTGGAGGA